>JAQGDQ010002393.1:53927-128245 GCA_030141605.1 Tubiluchus corallicola | reverse complement strand
TAATTTTAAATTTGACAATAATATATTAGCCCCGTTCTTGTAATTTACTAAAATTTAACTCTATTAAATTAAACTAACTTTTATTGCTATTCAAAAGTAATAATTTTGGCAATATATATGAAAAAGGTAGTAAAATAATTTATATTATTTATTTTCTGTTTTTTCATTCTGTTTTCTTTAAGATATTTTAAAAGAAGTTTTTCGCTGTTTTCTCTTAAGTTTATCAAAATTATATACTTTTTTTACAAGTAAGATAGTTTCTTTAAAGAATTTTTTTAGGCTCATAGTAAGGTGTAGCTTTACTTATCTGTAATAGAGGTACTGCCATACCCGTCCAACAAATAAGCACAGACTACACCTATACTTACTGTCTTTGTTGGGATATACTTAGCACAGGACAAGGTATATCTGCTGGTGGAACAGATGTTTCTTCAGGGAGTAATTTGAAGAAAAGAGGAGAAAATGATTATATAGATATAGGTAATAGCGATGAGTCTGTTTTTGCTGACTGGTAATTTGGTACAGATGATAATAATCCTTGGAAGTGGCTGAGCGATCGTAATTGGCCTATTCTTTACATTACAAAATAAAGTATGCAGAATTTAATTAACCTACAACGTAGAGTAACATTTTTGTCCTTCTTTGCAAAAAACAAGAACATTCATTAAAACTTAATTCTACACTATCTATTTCGTAACGCGCAAGTCAATATATATAGGCAAATGATCGGAATAACCTGCCAAATATTTTTTGCCTGAGTAAGTACGGTAAGGTTTTTTGCCTCCATAGGTTTTATCCGTTTCTAAAAGATAAGGAGCTACAAAAACCTGTTGTTGTAAAGAGGTTGCAATTGTTTTATTTTTTTTATTTAATAGGTTACCTGTAACTATTATTTGATCGTAGTTATACCAGTTTTTTTTATACTTGTAGCTCATTTGGCTTATATTGTGGGCAAGGCTATAAAGCTGTGCAGGCCTTATTTTTTTATATTTGGCAGGTACTCTATATGCTTGTAGAATCTGTTCTATACTTTTTTCTTGCGGATGAGCATTGAAGTCGCCTAATACAATAAGTTTGCTTGTAGCTTGTAATTTATCTTCTATGTAATTTCTAAGAGTTTGTGCTGTATAGTTACTCTTTCGTAAGAAATTTTCTTTAGCTCTGTTTTTAGAAACCCAATGGTTAACAAAAAAATGCAAGGTGTCGTCATTATTTATAGTACCTTCTACGTGCAGTATATCGCGAGTAGTAGCAAGTGTATCATCTACAAAATTAATAGAGATAACATTGGTATATACTACTTGAAAAACATTAGGGTTATAAAGCAAAGCTACATCTATGCCTCGTTTGTCAGGTGAATCTTGATGTACTACCTTGTAATTCAACTTTTTAAGTAAAGGCTGGTTAATAAGATCTTCTAACACTATTCTGTTTTCAACCTCTGCAAGAGCTACAAATTCTGGTGGATGCTCCTCTCCTACATCAGCAATAACACGACTGATGTTTTGTAGCTTTTTATTGTATTTAAGACTATCCCATTTTTTTGTGCCTTGTGGGGTAAAGTCATTATCATAAACAAGTGAGTCGTTGTGTATGTCAAATAAATTTTCCACATTGTAGAATACTACTCTTATTTTTTTGTTGGGCTTCTTACTGCTCTTTAAAAAAAACAAGAAAACTATACTAAACAATAGTATTATAACAAGCACTGTACCTTTTGAAGTTAACATTATGTAAATTAATTGTAGTATGTTTGTGTTATCAATGTGCAAATGTATGAAAACAATTTCATTGGCCATTCTGTTATCTTATGTTCAAATTAAATAAATTAAATTCCAAAGAAAAAAAAGCCTTTTTACTTCATTGCTGGTTCTCTGTTTTTCAAGGTTTGATAGAAGGCATTATGGTTTTCAATGAGTTTGTGTTGCTAAAAAATTTACAAGGAACAAATTTTCAGCTTGGTGTTTTATTTCAAGCAATGATAGTTATTCTGCTTCCCTCTATTTTTGCTAACGAAATTGTAAAAAGAGTAAAATACAAACGAAAGTTTTTACGTAAAATGGCGCTCATCACACGCCTGCCTCTTATTCTTGTTGCCTTTTTCCCAAAAAACATTGCAGAGGAAAACTCTATTTACAGTTATTTGTTTCTGATTATTTTCTTTATTTTTTTCGCAGCACGTCCTATTCTATTTCCTATTATTAATGTACTTTTAAAACACAATTACAGAAAAGAAAATTTTGGTAAATTGTATAGCTACGCTACCACTGTTAATAAACTAATAATTCTTATTGCTTCTTTCGGTATTGGTATTGTTTTTGATATTCACTTCGGAGCATTTAGGTATATCTATCCTATTATGTCGGTGCTATCCATTGTTGCTATGTACATACTTACCACCATAGATTATACCCCTTCGGAGATATTGGCAAAGGTAAGTTTTCGTAAGTCCATAGGACTAACTATACAAAGAGTAACTAAGATTATAAGGCAAAATAAAGCCTTTCGTGATTATGAGATAGGCTTTATTATTTACGGGATAGGATGGATGATTTCTTACCCTTATCTTAGTAGGTTTTTCGAAGATGTATTAAACTTCAATTATACTACTTTGGCTTTCTATAAGAATATGCCTAATGTAATGGCCATTTTTTTAATACCCTATTGCGGTAAGTTGTTGGATAAATTAGACCCTCGACGTTTCCAAGCCTTTACCTTTGCTTCATTGCTTTTATTCTTTCTATTCACGGCTCTTACAGAGTATTTCCCCTATCATTTTGTTATTTCCAGAGTAAGTGTCTTTCCAATGCTTATCATTGCTTTTCTCTTTCACGCTGTATTTACTTCTACAATGATATTGGCTTGGAACATTGGTTCTTCTTATTTCTCGCAACCTCATGAGGCGGACGACTATCAGTCCATCCATCTATCACTTACAGGTATGAGAGGAGTTTTTGCACCTCTTATAGGTATTGGTATACTTAATAACTTAGGTTTTACTTCTATCTATGTTGTGTCTATAATATTTTTAGGAATAGCTATCTTTTTTGTCCTATTTTCAGAGAGAAAAGTAGAAAAGATTGAAGGTGTCAAGAGCTAGGTTTGCCCCCAACACATATAAAATTATTCAAAATTGAACAAAGACATTACAGGCACCCCTGTATTTTTTATGTTTTTATCTCCTTTTAAGAATTTTAGATTGATAATAGCTGCAAACTCAATAATGTTGGCTTGCAATTGTTGTAGTAATTTTATGGAAGCTACTGCTGTGCCTCCCGTAGCAATCACATCATCTACTACTAATACTTTATCATTAGGCCTCACTGCATCTTTGTGCAGCTCCACACAAGCCTTACCATATTCTAAGTCGTATTCACAAGAAATTTTATCAGCAGGTAACTTACCTAACTTTCTCACAGGCACAAATCCACGTTTCATCTTATATGCTAAAGCAGATCCTATAATAAACCCTCTAGCATCTAAACCTACTATGTAGTCTATATCATTTTCAGTATAAATTCCAGCCAGTTTATCAATCACCTTGTTAAAGGCTTCTGCATTTTGCAACATAGGTGTAAAGTCGCGAAATAGTACACCTTCGTGAGGAAAATCAGGTATTTCTCTAATAAATTTTCTTAGATAATCCATAACAGACTTATTATTTTATGTCTATAAACTTTTGTATTTGCAAACTCAATTTCCACTTAGGTTTTCTCTTTACTATTTCTATACATTCCTCTGTATTTTCTGTAGATATAGGCTGAAGGTAATAATATTTGAAATGACTATTTTCATAAAGGCTTAAATCTTGTCCCAAATATAGTAATTTTAATTCATCCCCCCTTTTTAATATCCAAGTCTTTTTTTTGGGGCTTACCGTTATCCAATCTATTTCATTAGGAAGTTCTCTCGTCCCATTAGTCTCAATATGTAGCTTGTAGCCCCTTTGTTTTAAATACACACATAGCTCACTATCGACCTGTAAAGCCGGTTCTCCACCTGTAAATACAATAGTTCTACTTGCATAACCTTGTATCTTTTCTGCTATTTCTTCTTTACTCATTTCTGTTCTAAGGTCAAAATCAGTATCACAAAACTCACAACTTAAATTGCAGTTCGCAAAACGGATAAATATGGCTGGCGTACCAACAAAATGACCTTCACCTTGCAAAGAATAAAATATATCATTTATTTTGTAACGTTTCATCTACATTTATAAAAAAAATCAAAAAAATACAAAGATACACAAATTATACTTGCAATTCTTTGTGGCAGCAGAAATGACTGCTTTTAGTTTTTAAATATCAATCTTTTTAGTTAGAAACAAACTAATGTTCCCAAGTACATAAAAGACTGGTTTATCTCTAATTATAATAAAATGGAATAAAATGGAAAAAATAATTATAAAAAATGCTGAACAGATAGAAGGAATACGAAAAAGCTGTGTGCTTTCTGCTAAAACATTAGATTACATAGCACCCTTTGTGAAAGAAGGAGTAAATACCGAATATTTGGATAATAAGATAGAAGAGTATATGAGAGACAATGGGGCTATACCTGCTACCTTGAATTATAACGGTTATCCCAAGTCATCCTGCATTTCTATCAACGATGTGGTTTGCCACGGTATACCTTCTAAAAAAGATATACTGAAAGAAGGAGATATTCTTAACATAGATGTAAGTACCATTTTAGGTGGCTACTTTGGAGATACAAGCAGGATGTATACCATAGGAGAAATAAGCAACGAAGCCAAATACCTCATCAACGCTACAAAACATTGTTTAGAGCTTGGTATACAACAGGTGAGAGCTAAAAATAAATTTGGAAATATAGGTTTTTTTATAGCACGCTATGCACACTCCAAAGGCTTGAGTGTAGTATATGAATTTACGGGACACGGAGTGGGTATAAAATTTCACGAAGAACCACAAGTAAACCATATAGCTAAAAAAAATTCAGGAAAAACAATGGAGGCAGGAATGATATTCACCATCGAACCTATGATAAATTTAGGGTCGCCCAAAATAGATATAGACCCCCACGATAAGTGGACAGTGCGAACTATAGATAAAAAGTTGTCCGCACAGTTCGAACATACTGTTCTTGTTACCCCCAAAGGCTGTGAAGTGCTTACAGATTTATCTAACAATTAAGGTAATATATTGCCAAGATAAAAGTTGATTTACAATCATTGTAAAATATATTTATCTTTGTAATAGAAGCACAAATAATCACAAAATGAAAAATAACTACACCTTTACAGATATTGCTCTTATAATAGAAGGAGAATTATTGCAGCCCAGCAATGTTGCCATCGAAAATATTTCAATAGATACACGCAACCTTATCAATAGTCGTAACACTTTATTTTTTGCTATCAAAGGATACAATCACGATGCACACAATTATATAGAAGAGGCTTATAAACTAGGAGTAAAGCATTTTGTAATCAACAACTGGCGACCACAATTTGAACAACTACATACAGCTCATTTTATACAAGTAAAAAACACTACACAAGCTCTACAAAAACTATCTACCCATAAAAGAAGCCAATTTCAAAAAGAAGTAATAGGTATTACTGGAAGCAATGGAAAGACTATTGTTAAAGAATGGCTTTTTCAACTGCTCAACCCCAAGTACAACATAACACGAAGTCCGAAAAGCTACAATTCGCAAATAGGAGTTCCCCTTTCTATTTGGTTGCTCAACAACGAGACAGAACTTGGTATTTTTGAAGCAGGTATATCAGAAGTGGGAGAAATGCAAAAACTACAGCCAATTATTGACCCCACTATAGGAATATTTACTAATATAGGTAATGCCCATCAAGAAAATTTCAAAAGTTTACGAAAAAAAGTAAAAGAAAAACTACAACTTTTCATTAATACCCGAATACTCATATACTGCAACGATTATCCTGAAATAGAAAAAGGAATACAGGCTTTCACAAAAAAGAACCCTTTACAGTTGTTTTCTTGGGGCAAGCAAGAAAATGCACACTTACGCATATTAAAAATAGAGAGCAGTGCAGCAAATACCCTTATTACTGCCCAATACCACAATACAAAAAAACAGATAACCATACCTTTTACTGATAAAGCCTCTATAGAAAATGCAATACATTGTTGGTGCTACCTGCTCCTCCAAAATCTTTCTGAGGAATATATTACCCAACAGATACAACAACTTACCCCCGTAGAAATGCGGTTGGAAGTTATAGAGGGAGAGAACAACACAACTATCATCAACGATAGTTATAACTCTGACCTTACTTCACTCAACATAGCAACTAATTTATTAAACCAACAAACCCAGCATCCAAAAAAAGCTGTTATTTTATCAGATATTCTACAAACAGGACTAACAGAAAAAGCCCTTTACACACAAGTAGCACAGCTATTGCAACAAAACCATATAGACCAACTTATAGGCATAGGAGAAGCATTACAAAGAAATCAAAATGCTTTTACTATAAAAAAAAGAATGTTTCGCACCTTAGAGGAGTTCCTTGCTTCTGACTTAAAAAAACAATTTACAAACACAGCCATACTACTAAAAGGTGCTAGAAGTTTCAAATTTGAACACATAAGTAATGAATTGCAAAAGAAGACCCACTCCACTACTTTAGAAATAGACCTCAATGCTATAACCCACAACTACAACCACTTTAAAAAACAACTAAGACCCACCACTCAAATAATGGCAGTAGTAAAAGCCCTTTCCTACGGCAGTGGTTCTTACGAAATAGCTAATCTATTGCAATACAATGGGGTCAATTATCTTGCCGTAGCATTTGCTGACGAAGGTGTAATTTTACGAAAAGCAGGCATACATCTACCAATAATGGTAATGAACCCTGCTGCCAATAGCTTTAAAACCTTGATAGAATACAACTTAGAACCTGAAATATATTCTCTCAAAATACTTGACCAATTCTACAATGCATTTAGAAAAAGTGGACTACACACCTACTACATACACCTGAAAATAGACACAGGAATGAAACGTCTTGGTTTTGAGATAGAGGATATTCACCCACTGATAACACAATTGAAACAGAAAAAAGAACTTACTGTTAAAACTATATTTTCACATCTTGTAGGAAGCGATGATGCACAGTTTGACAGTTTCACCAAGCAGCAAGCAAACACTTTTCAACAAATAAGCCAGACAGTGATAAAAGCACTTGGTTACCCCATTACACGTCATTTGCTCAACTCTGCAGGTATAGAACGACACCCACAATATCAATACGAAATGGTACGACTTGGTATAGGGTTGTATGGCATTAGTAGTCAAACAGGTAGCCCTCTTATGAATACTAGCACACTGAAAACTATTATATCGCAGATAAAATATGTAAAAAAAGGAGAAACCGTAGGATATAGTAGAAAAGGAGTGGCTCTACAAGATACTACCATTGCAACATTGCCCATAGGCTATGCCGATGGGATAGACCGAAGGCTAAGTAATGGCAAGGGAAAGTTCCTTATCAACAACCAGCAAGTACCCACCATAGGCAACATATGTATGGATATGTGTATGGTAGATATTACTCACGTGCCACAAACAAAGGAAGGAGATACAGTAATTGTCTTTGGTGAAAAAAACACTATTACAGAACTGTCAAAACAGTTAGAAACTATACCCTATGAAATACTTACTAGTATTTCTCCCCGAGTGAAAAGAATGTACTATCATTAATTAATATAGAAGATTAGATTAAGTTTAAAAGTATTTTTCACTAGGAAAATCTTTTGCCAAACTCCAATTTTAATATATCGAAAAGACTTACTTTTATTAATTCTAATACTCTTTAATTTTCAAGCATATTAAAACACATATCCAATGGTAATGCCAGTTCTAAACCCTGGTACTAAAAGATTATCAATTGTTGTTTTAATAGTGTTTCCCTCTGTTTTTGTTATTGCTTTGTTTCTAATAAGAGGCAATTCATTCAAATTATTTTGAATTTTTCTACTCAATGCCTCCAAAGTTTCAAAAGAAATTTCCTCATTAGGACTCGTTACAATTTCTGTAATAGTGAAATTGACCCCTAAGCCCAAAAAATACCAATCAATAGAAATTCTATCAGCAATTAGCCATTGTATCCCTAACTGCACACCCAAGCCAAAAAGACTATAATTACCAGAAAATTTAGTATCTACATTCTCTGGAACATCATTTACATCTACCTCAACAACAGTATTTGCTACAAACTCATAATTCCTATATTTGAGCTGCCCACCAATATAAATTCCTCTGAGACTATCGTTACCACCCAAATAAAAACGATATTCGGGTATAATAGAAAAACCTTTCAGCTCATTTTCATTAAAAATACTCTTAGTATCACCTAACTCATTTTTAATAACATCAGGAATTGGGTAAGAAAAGATAGATGTAAGGGTTAAATTTGCAGAACTCTTAGGGGTTAATATTCGCTCGTAACTCAAACCAAGTCCTTTGGCAAAAAACGTGGGAATATCTAATTTTACAGCGTTTTTCTGTGCGTATAAGAAAAAACTACCCAGTAATAAAAAAAGAAGTAAAATTAATTTTTTCACAATATAGGTTTTTGTAAACAATATAAACGTAAAAACATTTATTCTATTATGAATTTTAAAATATAGAAACTCTTAAAACGATTATTAAAGAGAGAAAAAGACAAAACACTAAGCAAGAAAAGAAGCACACTATCACTCAATTTGTTGTATTTTTCATTGTATAAGCCATAATACATTTTAAATAAAATATAAATATCCTATATTTGTAGCCATAAAAAAAGAAAGATATGAGTATAAGAAACATTTTTTTTACATCTTTTTTATGTTTAGTAATAACAGGATGTACAAGCAAACAAAACTTGCTATTAGTAGCAAGTTCTACCAACCAATGGACAGGAATTGCTATTTCAAAAAATCAAAATAGAATTTTTGTAAACTTTCCTCAATGGTCAGAAGAACACGCTATATCTGTGGCAGAAATAAAAGAAGATGGAAAAATAATACCTTTTCCCAATGATGAATGGAACACCAGTAATACATCTTCGCAACACTTTGTATGTGTACAAAGCGTATTTGTAGATGATTTAGATAATCTTTGGATATTAGAAACGTCTAACCCAATGTTCAAAGGGGTAATAAATGCACCCATATTGTACAAAGCATCATTAACGACTAATACAATCATTAGAAAATATGTATTTGAACCTTCGGTATTTTATAAAAATTCATATTTTAACGATGTTAGGATTGATGAAAAAAAACAATTTGCTTATATTACTGATTCGGGAGAAGGGGGAATTATAGTATTGAACCTACAAACAGGTAAAGCTAAGCGTTTTTTGGAGAACAACCATAGCACCAAAGCTGAAAGCAATAAGCTGGTAATAGGCAATATCGTATGGAAAAACGAAGTTCATTCTGATGGAATTACTCTTAGCAAAGAAAAAGACTATCTATACTACATTCCTCTTACTGGACATACTCTATATAGAGTTCCTACAAAGGTTTTACACCTTCCTGATATAGAGAATATAGATAGTTTTGTAGAAGAAGCAGGCAAGGTAGGTGCAACAGACGGTATGCTTACTACCCAAGATGGAAATATCATCTTAGGAGGTTTAGAAACAAACTCTATCAACTTGTTTAAAAATGGAACAAGCTATGAAATACTTTCTTCTCCCAAAATTCGTTGGGCTGATAGTTTTGCCGAAGATAATGAAGGATACGTGTATTTTACTACTTCCCAAATACATATACCAAAAAAAGATAGAGAATTGTATAAAATTTATAAGTTTAAACCTCATATTTAATTCTCTACAATTATTCAAAGGTAAAATATTGAGAAAATAAAAATAACTGTAATAAAAAGGTGGAGCATAAAGTAGATTACTTAATTATAGGCTGTGGACTTTCAGGTTTATATGCTGCACATTATGCTAGTAGTTTGGGCAAACAAATAGCTATTATTACCAAAACTTCTTTAAAAAAAAGCAACTCTACTTGGGCACAGGGTGGAATAGCTGCTGCTATTAGTCCTACGGATTCTCCTGATGAACATCTTAGAGATACTCTTGCAGTAGGAAGAGGACTATGCAACCATAAAGCAGTAAAAATACTGGTAGAAGAAGGAAGAAAGAGAATATTAGAACTCATTCAATTGGGTATGCAATTCGATAAAGAAGGAGGAGAAATAGCACTTGGACTTGAAGGAGGACATAAAAGAAGAAGAATACTACGTGCTGGAGGCAATGTTACGGGCAAAAAAGTAGTAGAATTTTTATCTGCAAAAGTGAAAAAAAATCCAAATATCACGCTTTTCGAAAACACTTCTGCTACCAACCTATTAGTGAAAGATAATCAATGTTATGGAGCAAATTTTTACAATATAGAGCAAAAGGAAAACATACAAATACAAGCTACTAACACTTTGTTGGCTACGGGAGGAGCTTCGGGACTTTATAAAATAACCACTAATCAAAATATTTCCACAGGTGATGGCATATCCCTTGCTTATAATGGCGGGGCAACTATTACTGATGTCGAATTTATACAGTTTCACCCTACAGCATTTTATAACCCTATGGGCGAAACATTTCTCCTTACTGAAGCCTTGCGAGGCGAAGGAGCATATTTGCTTAACAACAAGGGTGAGCGTTTTATGAAACAAGCACATCCATTGAAAGAACTCGCCCCAAGAGATATTGTAACACAACATATATTTCAACAATTAAAAGAGGAAAAAGCTCCAAATATTTACCTTTCCTTACAACACTTAGACAAAGAAAAAATAAAAAAACGTTTTCAAAATATTTATGAAAAAACCCTTTCTTTTGGGGTGGATATGACCTGCGACCCTATTCCCATTGTTCCTGCAGCACACTATACCTCTGGTGGTGTGAAGACCAATTACGATGCAGAAACCAATATTGCCCACCTTTTCGCTTGTGGCGAAGTAGCTTGCACGGGTGTTCACGGAGCTAACAGACTGGCAAGTAACTCATTGTTAGAATGTATTGTCTTTGCTCAAAAAGCTATAGAACAAAGTTTTAAAACTCCTAATGCAGGTATAAACTCATACAAGTTTCCAAAAAATAACCTATTAATAGAGCCAAAAAAGGAAATACTGTATAAAAAAATTAAAAAAGAAATAGCACAAATAATGACTTACGATGTTGGTATCATTAGAAGTCATAAGACACTACAACAAGCCCTGCAAAAAATAAATGTGTTGAAACAAAAAGTTGCCACCCAAAATGTTAATGAATTCTACACACTGCAAATGAAGAATTTGCTTCTTGTTGCTCAACTTATTGTACAATCAGCACTAATAAGAAAAGAAAGCAGAGGAGGACATACACGCGAGGACTATCCTAAGGTTAGTAAAAAGTATTTACTGCATTTTAACCAGCAGAAAGGTAAAAAAATATATACATCAAAGTAGAAAAATATGAAATCCAACTTTACAGCTCAAGAATTGAAACATATTCATCACCTTATAGACCTTGCATTACAGGAAGATATTGGGAAGGGTGATATTACAACCAACTACCTTATAGCTAAGGAAACACAAAAAAGTGCTATCATAAAAGCAAAGGCCGATGGAGTAATAGCAGGCTTACCAATAGCTGAAATAGCATTCAAAAAATTAGATGCTAATTTTAATTTTGATACCCAAGTGGAAGATGGAGCAAAAGTAAGAAAAGGAGACATTGTGGTAAAGATGCAAGGCTCTTATAGAGCTTTACTCACCGTAGAACGAACGGCTCTTAACTTCCTTCAACATTTGTCAGGTATTGCTACCACTACCAACCTGTTAGTAGAAGCAATAAAAGACTACAAAACCGAAATATTAGATACGCGCAAAACTTTGCCTGCCTTTCGACTTTTGGACAAATACGCTGTAAAGATGGGAGGAGGAACTAACCACCGTATAGGACTTTATGATATGGTACTTATCAAAGAAAATCACATACGCACGGCAGGTAGCATTACACAAGCAACGGAGCAGATACGCAGTAAAATACCCACTGGTATTATGATAGAGGTGGAAACAACCAACCTAAATGAAGTAAAGGAGGCGATAGAGGTAAAAGCTGACATTATTATGCTGGACAATATGACCAATATAGAGATGAAAGAAGCAGTAGCATTTATTGATGGTAGAGCTAAAATAGAGGCGTCTGGCAATGTAACATTAAATAAGGTAGAAGAAATAGCCCAAACAGGTGTGGATTTTATATCAGTTGGGGGTATTACACATTCATCTCCTGCATTGGACTTGTCGCAAAAGATAGAAAATTAAAAATGTTTTGTATCAACGTTTAAAAATCCCGTTACTTTCCCAATTCTTAGGTTTTAGACTTCTTACCATCTATTTATTTTACGACGATTGCTTGTAGCCTTTATATATAGGTGTACAAAAGGTAGTAATATATCGTAAAAAATAATATATAGAAATAAACCTTTTTCTCTCAATACTATTTGTGCTCTTTTAAAAATAATAAGCTGAAGCAACAGTCTACCACCTACAATATATAGCACGTCATAAAGAAATACAGGAAAAAAGACAATAAGCCCTACAAATAAAGTGTAGAATAGAACCCGAGAAACAACCTCTAATCCTAATAGCAATTTTACTTTACCTGAATAGTAGTTGTAGGTCGTAAAATGCCTTTTTTTCATAAATATCCAATCAGAAAGCTTGGTTTTAGGTTTTGAAATTGTGAAACTATCGGGGCTAAGCTGAACAGCAGTATTATTTTTGTTCGCAACTTCTTTAATAAACAAGTCATCATCTCCAGAAGCAAGAAATCTATATTTTGCAAACCCCTTGTTTTTAAAAAATTCTTGTCTTCTATAAGCTAAGTTTCTACCTACTCCCATATAAGGAACTCTTGCCATTGCAAAGGAAAGATATTGCAAGCCTATGAAAAAAGCATCAAAACGTATAAGGCTATTGAGTAAGCCGCCCTTTCTTTCGTACCCCCCGTGACTTAAAACAATTGTTTTTTGTTCGCTAAACTTTGAAGCCATTGAAGATAACCAATTTTTACTTTGAGGATAGCAGTCTGCATCTGTGAGCAATATATGCTCGTATTTAGCTGCTTTAATACCACAAGTGAGAGCTAATTTTTTTCCTGAGTGGTTGAATGTAGTATCTGCATTTACATTTGTAACATAAAGGTGTGAGTATAGTTGTTTTAGCTCTGCTAATACTGTTTCTGTATTGTCTGTAGAAGAATCGTTAACCACAATAACTTCATATTTATTATGGTTTTGTTCTAGTATTTTAGGTAACATATAGGTGAGATTTTCTTCTTCATTTTTAGCACATATCACAACTGATATAGGAAAATCCTTATTATATTGCCTTTTTCGTTTAGAAAAAGCTAAACGTGAATAAAAAAACAAATAATAAAATACTTGAATTCCCGAAATAACTATAAATAAAAGAAAAAGTATATTATTTAAATACTCTTCTATATGTATATCTGTATCTAACGAAAAGAAATCTAATATGGCCAGATGGTCGTTCATTGTATTTTAAAAAAGTAAGACAAAAGTTACGGATGCAAAAATAGAAGGTTTTCTTTTTTTACAAAAAAAATATTCAAGATTTAGTTTTTTAGTTTTTCTATTGCATTTAATGGGTCGTCGTGAGTGAATATGTAGTTGCCTGCTACTAAAACTGTAGCTCCACATTCTGTTAGTTTCTTAGCATTGGTATTATCTACCCCTCCATCTATTTCTATTTCTACATTCAATTCTTTTTGAAGTATTAATTCTTTCAATTCTACTATTTTACGATAGGTATTTTCTATAAATTTTTGTCCACCAAAACCTGGATTAACAGACATAAGTAGCACTAAATCAACTTCTTGTATAATATCGTTCAATAAACTAACAGGTGTATGAGGATTAATAGAAACCCCTGCTTTCATTCCATTTTTTTTAATTTCAGAGATGGTACGGTGCAAATGGGTTGAAGTCTCGTAATGAACAGTAAGAATATCTGCCCCTACTTCTTTACATTTTTTAATATATTTATCAGGTTCTACAATCATAAGATGCACATCCAAAGGCTTTTGTGCTATTTTTTTTATTTGACTGATAATAGAAAATCCAAAAGAAATATTAGGAACAAAAACACCATCCATTACATCTATATGAAACCAGTCAGCAGCACTTCTATTTATCATCTCAATATCGCGAGATAAATTTAGAAAATTGGCAGAAAGTAAAGAAGGTGATACTTTAAGAGGCATTTTTGATACAATTATTATACAATGTGAAAGAAAGAATATAGCAAAAATAACATAAATATTCGGAAAGAAGGATCATAAAAAAGAACTTTTCAATTTCTTTTCATATATTTTTTTAGTTTTTTTAAAGCTATTTCTTTTATTTGTCTTACTCTTTCTCGCGTTAGTCCAAATTTTCGTCCTACTTCATCTAAAGAAAGAGGGGGAGATTCTTCCAATCCATAATAGCTTTTTAAAATATTAACATCACGTTCTGATAAATGAGATAATAAGTTATTTACTTCATTTTTCATAGATGTTTTTTCCATTTCTTTTTCAGGATTATATGCATAATTGCTTAATAGCATATCGTGTAAATTATACTCTTCTTCACCAGCTTTTAAAGGAGCATCCATAGATATACTATCTTTATCTATAGTCAAAGCTTCTTTTACTTCTTTTAATTTTAAATTTAAATGTTTTGCTATTTCCTCATTTGTAGGCTTTCTTTTCAATTCTTGTTCCAACTCTGCATATGCTTTGCTAACCTTACTAATGTTGCCTAACTTATTTAAAGGCAACCTTACCATTCTTGATTTTTCTGCCAATGCCTGTAAAATAGACTGACGTATCCACCATACAGCATAAGAAATAAACTTAAATCCTTTCGTTTCATCAAAACGAGAAGCTGCTTTTATCAAACCTATATTGCCCTCATTAATTAAGTCTTCTAGGCCTAGACCCTGATTCTGGTATTGTTTTGCAACAGATATTACAAAACGTAAATTAGAGCGAACTAGCTTGTTTAAGGCTGCCTTATCACCTTTCTTTATCTTCCTAGTCAAAGTAACTTCTTCTTCGCTGGTAATTAAATCAATCTTATTTATATCGTTCAAGTACTTGTCTAAAGAAAGGAACTCTCTACTTGTTATCTGTTTGGAAATCCTCAACTGTCGCATCAAAAATTATTTTTAAAATAAATAATCTTAAAATATTTTTGGTTTTTTGGTTTTTTAGTTTTTTCTTTGCGTATCTATTTAAATTTTTTATCCAAAATTAAATTTGATTTTTGTTTACTACTTTTATTAATATAACTTATTATTTCTTTCTTTTATTGCCTGAAATACTTCTTTCATTTCTTAAAAATTTAATTATTCCACTATATATACAAATTATCTCGCTTTTATTATTTATATATATATTAACGACAATAACAATTGTTTAAACTATAAAACTTATTTTAAATTATGTATAACATCCTAGAATTAGAAAAAAAGGTCGTTACTGAGCTTAGAAAAATAGCTAAGGAAATTGGACTAAAAAGAATAGAAAACGACAAAAGACAAGAACTTATTTATAAAATATTAGATAAACAAGCAATTACAGCAGCCAGCATAAAATCAAAGCCAGTAAAAGAGAAAAGAGAAGCTGTAAAAGAGAAAAGAGAAACCGTAAAAGAGAAAAGAGAAACCGTAAAAGAAATATCAAAAACTGAAACTCCTAAGCAAAAAGAAACATATAAACAACCTATCAAGAAAGAAGATAAAAAACCAAATCCAAAACCTACTACTTATCAACCAAAAAAACATGATATGAATAAACAACGTATCAATACCAATAGTGGTGACAGTAATAAACAACAACACAAAGGACAACAAGGAAAACAGCACTACAAACAAAATAAGCAAAAGGAAAACTTAGAGCCTACCGAGTTTGACGGAATTATAACAGGAGAAGGAGTCCTTGAAGTACTACCTGAAGGCTATGGTTTTCTTAGATCTGCATACTATAATTATCTTAATTCACCTGATGATATTTATGTTTCTCAATCTCAAATAAAATACTTTGGCTTAAAAACAGGTGATGTAATACTTGGAGAAGTTCGCCCCCCCAAAGAAGGAGAGAAATACTTCCCACTTACCAAAGTTTTGGAAGCCAATGGAAGAAAAGCAGAGGAAATGAAAGATAGAGTGGCATTTGATTACTTGGTACCCCTCTTTCCCGAAGAAAAATTTACTATCGTCAATCCCAATTCTGTAAAACAAAGAATGTCTCCTCGAATTATAGATCTCTTCGCACCTATTGGGAAAGGACAAAGAGGATTGATAGTAGCACAGCCTAAAACAGGTAAAACAGTATTGCTAAAAGAAGTTGCAAACGCCATAGCAGAAAACCACCCTGAAGTTTATCTTATTATATTACTTATAGATGAAAGACCTGAAGAAGTTACAGATATGGCTCGCAACGTAGATGCAGAAGTTATATCATCTACTTTTGATGAACCTGCTGAGAAACACGTGAAAGTCGCTAATATGGTAATAGAAAAAGCCAAAAGAATGGTAGAATGCGGACACGATGTAGTAATATTATTAGACTCCATCACTCGCCTTGCAAGAGCCTATAATACAGTATCGCCTGCATCAGGTAAAATATTGTCAGGAGGGGTAGATGCCAATGCTCTTCATAAACCTAAACGCTTCTTTGGAGCCGCAAGAAATATAGAGAATGGTGGCTCACTTACTATACTTGCCACAGCTCTTACAGAAACAGGCTCTAAAATGGATGAAGTTATATTTGAAGAGTTTAAAGGTACAGGTAATATGGAATTGCAATTAGATAGAAAATTATCTAATAGAAGAATATATCCTGCGGTAGATATTACATTATCCAGCACACGAAGGGAAGATTTATTACTCAACAAAGATGCACTTAACCGTATTTGGATACTTAGAAACTACCTTGCAGATATGAATGCTACTGAAGCGATGGAATTCTTAAAAGAACGTATGAAAAATACACAAACTAATGAAGAGTTCCTTATTTCAATGAACGACGATTAATTGTGAAAAAACACGTATAAAAAAACTTCTATTTGAATGAAACAAGAAGATTTGATTACGGAGATAAAAGCCTTAAAGAAGCAGAAAAATGCTATTATATTAGCACACAATTACCAGTTGCCAGAAATACAAGATATAGCTGATTTTACAGGAGACTCATTAGGCTTATCTCAACAAGCAGCAGACTCTAAAGCAGACATAATTGTATTTTGCGGAGTACACTTTATGGCAGAAACAGCCTCTATCATCTCACCCAATAAAAAAGTATTACTGCCCAACCTAAATGCAGGATGCTCCTTGGCAGAAACTATTACCGCTGACCAATTAAAAAAATGGAAAGCAAAGCACCCCGGTGCTGTAGTCGTATCTTATATCAATACTTCTGCAGAAGTTAAGGCAGAAACAGACTATTGTTGTACATCTTCTAATGCAGTAAAAGTAGTTAACGCTATTCCTAAAAATAAAATGATATTGTTTTTACCTGATAAACACCTTGGACAATATGTGAAAAAAATGACAGGTAGAACTATGAAGATATGGAATGGAGCATGTCATGTTCACGACGAGATAGATGATACACAAATAAGCAAAATGCAAGAAAAACTTGTTGATGCAGAATTTTTGATACACCCTGAATGTGGTTGTTCTACTTCTTGCCTTGCTAAAACAATTAATATGCCCCCTGAAAAAAGACGTATGGTAAAAATATGTTCTACAGAAGGGATGATGAAATACGCAAGACAATCAACCTCTAAAGAATTTGTAATAGCTACAGAAACAGGCATACTGCACAGGCTGAGAAAAGATAATCCCAAAAAAAAATTCTATCCTGCTTATCAGGAAGCCGTGTGTAAGTATATGAAAATGATAAACTTAGAAAGCCTATATACTACCCTATTAGAAAAAGAAAATGAAATAAAAGTAACTGAAGCTATTGCTAAAAAAGCCTACAAACCAATAGAAAGAATGTTGCGTATAAAGTAAAAATGCCCTATTCAAATTATAATAAGAAACATACACCCGTATATAATTTGCTATTAATCTTTTAATAGTTCTGATTATTTTTTCAAATGATCTTTGTATAATCTTTGCTTTTAAGAAAAATAATGCTATATTTGTATTAAGGGGTAACTTTATTTAAGAATAAATGTTTAAAAAGATTACATATATAATCATAGCATTTTTTTTATTAATTTCCTATGCGGGAATTAATGTTAATGCACATTATTCTAAAGGAGAACTTTACTCTATTTCAATAATAGGAGAAGCAAAATCCTGCTGCGAATCATCTTGTAAATGCTGCGATAACAAAAACATAGAGCTAAAATTAGCAGATGATTTTCTTGCTACCAATTACTCTCACATTAATATTACTTCTCTTTCACTTCCACCCTACTCTAATTATCTCTTATCTAAAAAGCAAAACATTATTAGTACTCAATACAGTTTTACTAATTACTATCACTCCCCTCCGAAACTTTCCATTCTTTTGCAAAATTTTCGCTGTTAATATTCTTTTTCTTTTTTAATATAAAGGTTCTTTATTCTTAATCAAGTAGTTATATTTAGCCAATGTAGCATCAATTACAGGTTAAAAAACTGATTATTACCATATTTTAAAGAAAAAGAAATGATAAATAACATTATTAAATTCTTTTTAGAAAACAGGCTTATTACAGTCGTCCTATTATCTACACTTATCATTTGGGGCATTATTACCTCTCCATTTAGGTGGGAAGTAGCAGGATTGCCACAATCTCCTGTACCTGTAGATGCCATACCTGATATAGGTGAAAACCAGCAAATAGTTTTTACTCAATGGGACGGACGTTCACCACAGGACATAGAAGACCAAATAAGTTATCCACTATCTACCTCACTGCTTGGAATACCCGGTGTGAAAACCATACGTAGCAACTCTATGTTTGGTTTTTCTAGTATCTATATCATATTTGAAGATGATATGGACTTTTACCAGAGTCGTTCCCGTATATTAGAGAAACTAAATTCACTACCTGCCAACCTTCTACCAGACGGTACACAGCCTGCTTTAGGCCCTGACGCCACTGCTCTTGGACAGATATTTTGGTATACACTTGAAGGTGAAGACACACAAGGTAATGTTACGGGAGGATGGGACCTACACGAATTACGAACAATACAAGATTTTCAAGTCCGCTATGCACTATCTTCTGCACAAGGCGTATCCGAAGTAGCATCTATCGGGGGTTTTGTCAAAGAATATCAAATAGATGTAGACCCTAATGCTATGCAAGCCCACAAAGTAGATATTATGCAAATAGCCAATGCCGTAAAAAATTCTAATTCGGACATAGGAGCTAGAACCATAGAAATCAACCAAGTAGAGTATTTTGTAAGAGGTATCGGCTATGTAAAACAACTGGAAGATATAGAGCAAGCAGTAGTAGCAGTAAGAAATAAAACCCCTATACGTGTAAAGGATGTGGCTATGGTAAACTATGGACCTGCCGAACGGAGAGGAGTATTAGACAAAGCAGGAGCAGAAGTAGTAGGCGGAGTAGTAGTGGCTCGTTACGGAGCCAATCCCTTGCAGGTTGTCAGCAACGTAAAGAACAAAATAAAAGAAATTGCTCAAAGTTTACCTTCCAAACAGTTGCCCGATGGTAGAATATCAAAAGTAAACATTGTTCCTTTTTACGACAGAACGGTACTTATCAATGAAACCCTTGGAACATTAGAAGAAGCTCTTACACTTGAAATGATTATTACTGCTATTGTCATTATCATTATGGTGATGAACCTACAAGCAAGTCTACTAATTTCCTCACTCATACCCATTGCCGTGCTGAGCTGTTTCATTGTTATGAAACACACACAGGTAGATGCTAACATAGTAGCTTTGTCAGGTATAGCCATAGCTATAGGCACTCTGGTAGATATAGGTATAGTTATCTCCGAAAACATCATAAGACACATCAAAGAAAACAAAACTCCTACCCTACTCCACACCATATACAAAGCTATTACTGAGGTAACTCCAGCCGTTGTTACTGCAACACTCACTACCATTGTCAGCTTTATACCTGTTTTCACAATGCAAGCCGCCGAAGGCAAATTATTTCGTCCCCTAGCCTTTACTAAAACCTACGTATTACTAGCAACCTTGCTTATAGCTATAACCATATTGCCCACACTTGCTTACTTCCTATTCAAATGGAAAGTGAAAAGAAGAAAAATAAAAATATTGCTTAATATTTTTCTTATACCTCTTAGCTTATACATCAGTATTAATTATAGCATTGCTCTTGGCGTGTTGGCACTTATTCTTGGTGTTGCTAACATAGCAGGACAGTATTATTCCCTATTCAAACCTTATCATAAAATAACCAACATTGGCCTTGTTGCTCTTGCAATAACTTATTTATTGGCAAGAGAATGGTTGCCTCTGGGAGCCTCTAAAACTATATTTTCCAACTATGTATTTGTCTGTATCAACATTGTCTTGCTACTTGGTTCATTTTTACTGTTCATCAAGTATTATAAACTTATTTTACAATATGTTTTAATCAACAAAAAAATTGCTTTGAGTGTCCCTACATTTATCATTATTGGGGGATTAACAGTATGGTTGGGGTGGAACAATGTATTTGGTTTCATTCCTCGCACATTTGACCTCGCAGGGTTAAACATTCGCAACACAACTACTTGGCAGTATTTAGAGCAAAATTTTGCAGGAGTAGGCAAAGAGTTTATGCCTGCCTTAGATGAAGGGTCATTTCTTTTGATGCCTACCTCAATGCCCAATGCAGGGATAGAGGAGAACAAAAGAGTATTAAAACAACTAGATATAGCAGTGGCTTCCATACCTGAAATAGAAAGTGTGGTAGGAAAACTGGGTAGAGTGAACTCCTCATTAGACCCTGCACCTATTTCAATGTATGAAAATGTTATCAACTACAAAACAGAATACATTACTGATGATAGAGGCAAAAGATTGAGATTTGCCGTAAATGAGCAGGGAAATTATGTAAAAGATGCTAATGGTGAGCTTGTAGAAGACCCTAAAGGAAAATTTTACCGACAGTGGAGAAAACATATAAAATCGTCTGATGATATCTGGAAAGAAATACAAAACAGCACGCAAATAACAGGCGTTACATCTGCCCCAAAACTACAACCAATAGAAACTCGCCTTGTAATGTTGCAAACAGGAATGAGGGCATCTATGGGTATAAAGATATTGGGTGATGACCTCAAAAAGATGGAGCAGTTCGGTTTAGAATTAGAACAACAACTAAGAAATGTAAAAGGTGTAAAAAAAGCCTCTGTATTTGCTGATAGGATAGTGGGAAAACCTTATATAGAAATACATCTCAACAGAGCATCTATTGCCAGATATGGCTTGAATGTCAATGACCTTCAACATCATATATCTATTGCAGTAGGCGGTATCAAACTGGGTAGTACAGTAGAGGGAAGAGAGCGCTACCCTATACGTGTGCGTTACGCCCGTGAGTTTAGAGATACTCCCGAAATGCTTGAAAAAATATTAATACCTACTAATGTGGGGATATCTGTACCGCTGAATGAACTGGCAAGCATAAAATATAAACAAGGAGCTCAAAGTATCAAGAGTGAGAATACTTTCTTGGTAGGGTATGTTATATTTGATAAAGAACAAGGATACTCTGAGGTAAATGTGGTGAATAATGCACAATCCTATCTACAAACTCAAATAAACAACAACCAGCTTGAAGTTCCTAATGGGATATCTTATCAATTTACGGGTAACTACGAAAACCAAATAAGAGCTAACAAACGCCTATCACTTGTTATTCCTGTGGTTTTTATTATCATTTTTCTAATACTCTACCTACAATTCAAAAAAATACCTACTACCTTAATGGTATTTAGTGGTATTTTAGTTGCCTTTGCAGGTGGTTTCATTTTGATATGGCTCTATGGACAACCTTATTTTTTGAATTTTTCCATCTTCGGTATCAACTTCCGAGAGTTATTACAAATAAAGGAAATATATTTGAGTGTAGCAGTGTGGGTAGGATTTATTGCTCTTTTTGGAATAGCTACTGATGATGGAGTGATAATGACAACCTATTTAGACCAAACCTTTGAAAAAAACAAACCTCAGACAATCCAAGAAATACATACATCAGTAATAGAAGCAGGAAACAAAAGAATACGTCCCTGCCTAATGACCACAGCCACCACATTACTGGCATTGCTTCCTATTCTTACTTCCACAGGGCGAGGAGCAGACATAATGATACCTATGGCAATACCTATTTTTGGTGGAATGATATTTGAGATTATCACATTATTTGTAATACCCCTACTCTACTGCCAATGGCAAGAATATAAAATGAAAAAGAAATGAAACCACCTAATAAAAAAAGCATTAAGCCCGAAGCGAACGAAAGGAAAAAGAAATATTAAACAATAAAAGATGAAAACACACAAACTCACAATACTACTTTGGTTTTTATCCATCGTCTTATTAGCACAAACTAATAACGACAGTTTGCAACACTACATAAACATAGCCATAGAAAACAACCCACACCTACAAGCACAGCATAAAGCCTATGAAGCTGCCAAAGAGCAAATACAAATTTCCAAGACTTTGCCAGAGCCTACACTATCAGTAGGCTACGCCATTACACCCATAGAGACAAAACAAGGCTCGCAAGACGCTAAAATATCGGCAATGCAGCCCATCCCCTGGTTTGGCACATTAAAAGCTCACAAAAAACACAGCCAAGCAGAAACAGAAGCCTTATATGAAAAGTACTTGTCGGAACAAAAAGACCTTGTTAGAGAAATAAAGAACAACTGGTATGAGTTATACTTTATACAAAAGAACATAGACCTTATCAAACAGCAAACACTCCTTCTTAAAACATTGGAAAACCAAATAACTACTAAACTTCAAAACAACAATTCAAGTCTTGTGGATGTGTTAGAAGTGCAAATGGCAATCGACAAACTAAAAAATAAAATAAAAACTCTCAACAGTCAAAAACAAGTGGCAACTACAAAATTCAACCTTGCACTCAACAGAGATGAAAAAGCATCCATATATATAGTAGATACATTGTCTGCAGTAAGTGATACCATCTTTTTATCTACTATTGCTCAGCACAATGAACTCAACAGTGCAAAAAAACAAGTAGAAGCAATGGAGCATAAACTGAAAGCCACACATCGCAGCAACAAACCAATGCTGGGAATAGGCTTGGATTATGCTTTTATTAGCAAGGACGAAAATGTAGGAGGCGAAAATGCAATAATGCCAATGGTAAGTATATCACTACCCATATATTTCAAAAAAAATAAAGCAAAAGTAAAACAAGCTACATTGCAAAAAGAAAAAGCTATAATAAAAGCACAAGAAACAAAGAACGATTTGTTACTACAATATCAAATAGCTAAGGAGCAATACAACACAGCACAAAACGATATAAAACTTTATCAAACCTTACTAATCAAAACCCAACAAGCTTTGAGTATTGTGCAAGTAGAATACTTTGCATCAGACAATGACATAGAAAACCTTATAAAATGGTACGAAACATTGCTTACTTATCAAATAGATTTAAGTAAAGCCACCACAGAACTCCACAAAGCCATTGCAAATATGAACTACTTAACCAAGAACTAAAAAATATAACGTAGCAACACAAAGAACATAAAACATAAAATACATTTAGATATGAAAAAGATAATAAAAAAAAACAAAGCAATTACCTACATCCTAATCCTCATTGTAGGTATCTTTCTTGGGTGGTTTATCTTTGGAGGCAAGCAACAGGTCGCAACTACGCCTGCACATCATCAACACGAAGAAAGCACCCAATGGTGGACTTGCTCAATGCACCCCAGTATAAAACTACCAGAAAAGGGCAAGTGTCCCATATGTGGAATGAACTTAATACCCTTAAAAACTCCTAAAAGAACGAAAAACCCTTCTCAAATAGAGTTAGATAAAGAAGCGATACAACTTGCCAACATACAAACTACTACCCTACAATACTCCAAAGCCCAAAAAGAGATATACCTACAAGGCAAAATAGAAGTAGATGAAAGACAGATATATACTCAAGCCATACACTTTGCAGGGAGAATAGATAAACTGTTCATATCTTTTGAAGGAGAAAAAGTAAAACAAGGACAAAAACTTGCCTATATATATAGCCCTAATCTTATAGTAGCACAACAAGAATTGATTGAAGCCTTAGAAAATAAAGATACTTATCCCGAAATATTCCAAACAGTAATAAACAAACTCAAACAATGGAAACTAACGGAAGCACAAATCAATACAATAATGCAAACAAAAGAAATACAAGAAAGCTTTGAGATAGTGGCAGATGCATCAGGAGTCGTTACTCATAAAATGGTCAATGTAGGCGACTATGTAAATGTTGGGGATATACTTTTTCATATTACCAATTTGGAGCAACTGTGGGTAGTTTTTGACGCATATGAAAAAGACCTACCATTTATAAAATTAGGCGACAAAATAGAATTTACAGCAAGTGCTGCACCTTCCAAAAAATTTGTGGGAAAAGTAAGTTTCATTGACCCTACTATTGACAGTCAAAAAAGAACTACATCAGTAAGAATAGATATACACAATCCTAATAATTTATTAAAGCCAGAAATGTTTGTTAATGGAAAATTAACTTCAAATCTATCTCACAAAGATAGATACATTATTATCCCTAAAACAGCTCTTCTTTGGACAGGAAAACGCTCAATAGTCTATATAAAGATACCTGATAAGAAAATGCCTACTTTTGAAATAAGAGAAGTAGAGTTAGGCGAAACACTTGGCAACTCTTACATTATAAATAGTGGGCTTGCCATAGGAGAAGAAATTGTAACCAATGGAGTTTTCACCATAGATGCAGCTGCACAATTGAACAATAATTATAATATGATGAACAAACCAATAACACCTTAGTTTTACTCTGAACAGCAATATGCTATTAACCTTAGTGCCTTCATTTTAGTTTCAAAATGAATGTAAGAGTACACAATTGCTCAAATTATTTTGTAACATATCTGCTACAATATTTTATTTTTTTGCTGGGATAAAAGAAAAAAAAGGCATATAAATTGAGAAAATCTCTAAGCACGTAATAGGGTATACGTTCAAAAAACTGATACCATCTATCATATTTTTGAAAGAAAAGTAATGCCAAAATAAGTGCAGTGAAATAAGTGAGGATGACGTATGTGGAGTAGAAAGTAAAAGTTGATAAAAAGGCAATGAAAAGTAAAGGAGTAGTGGGGTCGCTTTTTAATATACGTGGTAGGATATGTAGGTTGGCTCTTAGTAAGTGCTTACGGTAGAGTAGTCCTCGGCTATATAAAGTGTTCCCTTTCCACAAATCCGCCCATAATCTTTGGTGATCCTTGTAATCTTGGGTGTGGTGAACTGCCATTGTTTGTTGTTTGCGTAATAGTAAAGTTTTTTGCTGTCTAAGACGCAGCCCTATATCAAGATCTTCTCCAGTACGCAGTCGTATATCCATCCCTTTATTTTTCTCCCACAATTCGCGTGCGATAATAAATAAACCACCTGTGGTAGACTGATACTTATCGCCATTAAGAACACAAGTATGGTATGGTGCTTTTTTGAGAAATTTACCTTGTGAGTTGTAATAGAGGTAATCTAACTGTCCAGATATAAAGGGGTATTTCAATTGAAAGTCGAAAGTAAACACGTGCGGAATAAAATCAGGGTTAAGTTCCATATCCCCATCTATGAAATAGAGAACATCTGCTTTAGTGTTTGCTGCTCCCGTATTTCTACCTATGGCAGCATTGCATTTTCCTTCAAGTGCTATGATTTTTATGTTGCCCCATCGCTGGGCTATAGCTATACTATTGTCGGTAGAGGCAGAATCAACGTAAATAATTTCATAACGAGGTATTTTGTTTTGTTCAATGGTGTTTTGTATGCTTTTAAAACATTGTGGAAGATTTCGTTCCTCATTTTTTCCTATAACGATGAAAGCTATCATATTATTAATTTACAAAGGTGTTTTGGCGTTTGTAGTAGGAGTACAATAGTCGCATTTTGTCTATGGTAAAAGCCGTTGGAAGCTGATACCATTTACAGTGTTTTTTGTAATAGTTGAGACTAGTTGAGAGACTGGTTTGTGTGTATTTTTGCAAGAATGTTTTAAGAAATTTTGAGAGTGATTGCTTAATGTAAGGTTTCCCTTCGCCAGTAGTTTCCACATAGGAATATAATACAGCGTCCCAACTAATAAATGTTTTAAAGCCTTTTCTCTTTGCCATTAGCACAAAGTCAAAATCAGAGGCGTATTGAGGTAGATTTTTTTCATCCAGCAGACCAACCTTGTCAAACACTTTGGCAGGGACTATGGTGCCTCTACCATTGAGAACTTCAGAGTGATGTAGCCCTCTAAGATTACCCATATAATACTCGTAGTTTTTATGATATTTAATAGACTTAGCTTTCCACCATATCATCTTTTTGATGCCTGAGAAAAATATTTGAGGATTGTTGGTTTGTGTTATGTCTAATGAACCTATAATAGCATTAGGATTTTGTTGAGAAAGAGTTACAAGGGTTTGCAGGTAGTTATTATCAAAATCATTGTCATTATTCATAAACAACATATGTGAAGCTTGTTGTTTGAGAGCATACTTTATACCTTCGTTCATTGATTTTGTCCACCACCAATTGCCAGTACCATTGATAATAGTAGTGTTGGGATAGTGTTTTCTTACCTCTCTGGCTGTGTTGTCAGTTGAACCGTCATCAACAAGAACTACTTTGAAATCTTTATAGGTTTGATGTTGTAGTTGTTGTAAACAGTTAAGTGTGTATTCCTTTCTGTTGAACACTGCTATTACTATGTATAGATTCATTCCCTGATTTTTTAGGTTTTTCAATACGAAAATAATAACAATGATTGTTGTGTCATTGTTGTTTTTGATGTATAACGTATGTTATTATGTTTATATTGTTTTTATTTTTGTTGCTTTTTAACGAAAAATTTATGTTCATAATATAACAGTTTGATTAAAGAACTTTTTAGTTGAAAAACTCTATTTTTTTGCTTTTTTAGCTGTTTCCTCCGTTCCCAATCTAAGATATATTTCTGCTTGGGTGTATTTTCATATTTTTACGATGCGATTACTATACTTTTTTTGTAAAAAAATGTATAGTAACTGATTTTAGTGAAAAAACAAATGTATAGTACAAAAAAATATTTTACTACATAATTACTTTATTTTTTTATGCTTATTTTCTTGAAATAAACATAACTAATTTATTATAAGGATGAAACAGTTTTAAATAATTTTACTATTTTTCTTCTATTTTTAAAATTTAGAATAATATGAAAAATTTACAAACATTGGGTCAAAGACTTAAATATGTATTAAGACATCTTGAAAAGCCATAGTTTTTTCGCATCTCAAAGACAACTTTTTTAAAAATGGGTGTTGATAGCTCTAATTTTAGCAAAGTTCTAAATGGAGCAGTAAAAAAAATACCTGAAAAACTTTTAGAATTTATTTTTTTGTTAGTGTTTTTTTCTTTATTTTTGAGAAAAGATACAGTACTTATCATATCATAGGCTTTATTAAAAAGTAGTCCGTTCACAAGTCCGTTTTATTTTCTATTTATGAATAAAAAAAGTAGAAAATAAAAATAATTAAAAAATAAAACTTTGATTTTTAGTGCGAAAAGACTTGATTTTTCTGACTATTTGAAAAGTTAGAAGAAATAACAAAAATTGTTATTCTGACTTGTTAATAAATTTGATGTTTAGGGTGTGTTTTTTTGTTATTTTTGCAATATATAGAAGTAAAGGAATTCATTTTTAACTAAATTAGATGAGATGAGCGAAGATAAAAAGAAGAAAGAATATTCGGCAAGTAATATTCAGGTGTTAGAGGGTTTAGAAGCTGTTCGGAAACGCCCTTCTATGTATATTGGCGATGTGGGGGTAAAGGGTTTACATCATTTAGTATATGAAGTGGTAGATAACTCTATTGACGAGGCCCTGGTGGGTTATTGTAGCAATATTGAGGTATTTATCAATGAAGATAATTCTATTACGGTAAAAGACGACGGGCGAGGAATTCCTACTGAGATACACGAAAAGGAAGGTAAATCTGCCTTAGAGGTAGTAATGACGGTACTTCACGCTGGGGGTAAGTTTGATAAAGATAGTTATAAAGTGTCGGGTGGTTTACACGGTGTAGGAGTATCTTGTGTGAATGCCCTTTCTATTAATTTACGTGCTGAAATACATAATAAAGGCAAGATAAAGGTTCAAGAATACTCTCGTGGTAAAGCCTTAGACGATTTGCAGGTGTTGGGTGATACAGACAAAACAGGAACTTTTGTAACTTTTAAGCCTGATGAGGAGATATTTTCTACTTTGGAATATAAGTTTGATATTCTATCTAACCGTTTGCGAGAGTTGGCCTATTTAAATAAAAGAGTAAAGATACATTTGACGGATAAGCGAGAACGCGATGAGAATGGAGAATTTAAACAGGAAGATTATTATTCAGAGGAAGGCTTGAAAGAATTCGTTGCTTTTTTAGACGAAGGTAGAGAACGATTGTTAGAAGAGCCTATCAACATATCAACAGAAAAAAATAGTGTGCCTGTAGATATTGCTTTGCAATATAATACTTCGTTTTCGGAGCACGTGTTTTCATATGTAAATAATATTAATACAATTGAAGGAGGAACGCACCTTACGGGTTTTAGACGCGGTTTGACAAGAACTTTGAAAAATTTTGCAGAAAAGTCAGGAATGTTATCCAAGCTAAAATTTGAGATTAGTGGTGATGATTTTCGAGAAGGACTTACAGCTATCATTTCTGTAAAGGTAGCTGAACCACAGTTTGAAGGACAAACAAAGACAAAACTAGGTAATTCAGAAGTGAGCTTAGCAGTAGATAAAGCCGTAAGTGAACTGTTGGATAATTATTTGGAAGAGCATCCCAAAGAGGCTAAAATTATTATTCAAAAAGTGATACTGGCAGCTACAGCACGACACGCTGCAAGAAAGGCTCGCGAGTTGGTGCAACGTAAAACGGCTCTTACTGGTGGAGGCTTGCCCGGCAAGTTAGCAGACTGTTCAAGTAGAGAGGCTGAAAAGTGCGAAGTCTTTTTAGTGGAGGGGGATTCGGCAGGTGGAACGGCCAAACAGGGTAGAGATAGAAAGTTTCAAGCCATTATGCCTCTACGTGGTAAGATTTTGAACGTGGAAAAAGCAATGCAGCATAAGATTTTTGAGAACGAAGAGATTAAAAATATTTTTACAGCTTTGGGAGTTACCATTGGAACAGAAGAAGATAGCAAAGCTCTGAATATGGAGAAGCTAAGATATCACAAAGTGGTGATAATGACAGATGCAGACGTAGATGGCAGTCATATTACTACATTGATTATGACCTTCTTTTTTAGGTATATGCGCGATTTGATTGAAAAAGGATATTTGTATATTGCTACCCCGCCCTTGTATCTGTTAAAGAAAGGTAAGAAAGAAGAATATTGTTGGAACGAAGACCAACGTATGAAGTTTGTGCAAGAATATGGTGGAGGTGATGAAGGTTCCATACACGTACAACGATATAAAGGTTTAGGTGAAATGAATGCCGAGCAATTGTGGGAGACAACAATGAACCCTCAGCAACGAACTTTGAGGCAAGTATCCATTGATAGTGCTATTGAGGCAGATAGAATTTTCTCTATGTTAATGGGTGATGAAGTAGCTCCTCGTAGAGAATTTATTGAACATAATGCAACCTATGCTAATATTGATGCATAGAAAAATATATAAAATCAGTTAAGGGAATAAAACAAGTAATATACTAATTGCCTAATTGATTATACAATATCATACAAAACCTTTTTCAAATCATCCAAATTGTTATCTATCTGTATAGCCTGCTTATCCTTTTTTAAAGAGGCTTGTAAGCGTTTTGGAATCTCTATTTCTTCGCCAATAGTAGGTTCTACTACATCTAAAAACTTAGCAGGATGTGCCGTTTCTAAGAAAATACCAGTATAGTTTTTATTCTCTTTCAAAAACTCTTTTAAAGCAAGATAGCCTACTGCCCCGTGTGGGTCTAATAAGTACTTTTGCTTTTCATACACCTTTTTGATGGCTTCTTTTGTGTCATTATCAGTGAAACTATACCCTGTAAGGTCTTTTATCAATTTTTCCCACGACTGTTCATACATCTCCATAATACGAGCATAATTACTTGGGTCTCCTACATCCATAGCATTAGAAATAGTTTGCTGCGAAGGACGTGGTGTATATGTTTTTGTTTTTAAATATTCTGGCACAATATCATTAATATTGGAAGCTGCTATAAACTTCTGAATGGGCAACCCCAATTGTTTTGCCAGTAACCCTGCTGCAAGATTGCCATAGTTTCCGCTAGGAACAGAAACTACTATGGGCTTATTAATGCTTTTCATCTGAGAATAAGCATAAAAATAATAAAACGACTGTGGTAACCAGCGTGCAATGTTAATAGAATTGGCAGAGGTAAGTTGCATATCAATATTAAGCGACTTGTCCGCAAAAGCATCCTTTACTAATTTCTGACAATTGTCAAAAGTTCCATTTACCTCCAAAGCCGTTATATTCTTGTCCAGTGTGGTAAGTTGTTTTTCTTGTATCTCGCTTACTTTTTTACTGGGGTAAAGAACCACTACATTGATTCCTTCTATATTCCAAAATCCATTGGCTACTGCACTACCAGTGTCTCCTGATGTGGCAACTAACACATTGATAGGTTTTTCTTCTTCGCGAAAGTGACCCAAACAGCGAGCCATAAACCTAGCTCCTACGTCTTTGAAAGCAAGAGTAGGTCCGTGAAAAAGTTCTAAAACATGTATGTTTTCTTCTACCTCTACAAGTGGTATTTCAAAATTAAGAGTATCCGATATTATTTTCCTTAGGTTTTTTTCTGGTATGTCATTACCCACAAACTGTTGAATTACTTTGAATGCTATTTCTTGCAAGCTTAGCTTATCAATACTATCATAAAATGTAGGGGACAGTTTGTATAGCTGTGTGGGGTAGAAAAGACCTTTATCATCTGCTAAGCCTTTCACTACGGCTTCTTTAAACGTGGTATCTTTTGTTTGCTTGTTTGTGCTTATGTATTGCATTTTACTATTATTTATAACTTCTTATGGTAGAATAATTCTTTTTATTTTTTGTTTCAAAGTATTTAATAAGCATATTTAAAACTTTTTTTCAGGAAAAATAGTTAAAATTATTTGTTCAAAAATTTATCATTATCAAATAGTTTTTTAAATATACTTGGCGATAAATTTCTTATTTCATTGAAACTATCCTCTGCATCTACTTTCCTTATCGCATCAATTAACATATTCTTTAAGTAATTACTTTACAACCTTCTAAATTGATTTTAGATATGTAAATATCAAAATCAATGCCTAAATTTTTATAAATATTATTCATTATTTCTTTTACTTTTTTAGCCTTGTTCTCTCCTTTTGAGAGAGCAAAAATAGAAGGGCCTGAGCCTGATATGCCACAGCCTAAAGCTCCTATTTTTTTTATGGATTCTTTTAAGATGTCAAATTTAGGGATAAGTATAGAGCGTATAGGTTCTATGATTACATCCTCTAGCGAACGACTTATAAGTTTATAGTCCTCTTGTTGTAAGCCAGCTATTAACCCTGCTACATTACCCCATTGTTGTATAGCGTCTTTTAGCAAGATACCTTTTTTAAGTATTTCACGTGCATTTTTTGTTTTTACTTCTATTTGTGGATGTATTACAGTAGCGTATAGTTCAGATGGAGTGTTTATTTTTATAATATCTAAGGGTGCATAACTTCTTACAAGTGTAAAGCCTCCAAACAGTGCAGGGGCTACATTATCGGCGTGGGCTACTCCCGATGCTAGCTTTTCGCCCAACATTGCGTATTTTACTAAGTTCTTTGTTGATAAATTAATATTAAAAAGTTTATTTATAGCATAAGCTATTCCTGATGAACTGGCAGCACTCGACCCCATACCACTACCAGATTTCACTCCCTTTATTATTTGTATTTCTACACCTTGTACAATATTGTGGTCAGCTATTATTTTTTTTGCAATCACACCACATACATTCTTATCTGCTTCTAAGGGTAGGTTGTCCGCACCTTCTATATTGGTTATTATTACACCTTTTTCCTCTGTCTTTTTTACAACTATTGTATCGCCTACACCTTGTAGTGGGAAACCTAATATATCAAAACCACAACTAACGTTGGCTACTGTAGCAGGTGCAAAAACTTTTATTTCATTCATATGTTTTTAAGATGAGGTGGTTATTTGCTTGAGTAGTGTTGCAAAGTTTTTCATTTTTACTATATTTTATCCTTTAAGTAGTTTATTTTAAAAGGTTTTATATTTCAACTCCAATAGTGTTTCAACTCATTTCTTGTACAACAAATTTGACCGTTCCCAACTCCTTAAATGGTTCAAATATAGTATCTTTCTCTTGGGTAAATAATTTGATAAACCATTTGGGCAATGCTTTGGGAAATATTGCACTGTATTTTTTTATTGAAATGTAAATTATTGTGTAGAATGTAAATTAGGTTATTCATTTATAGCTCTAATAATATCAGTAAATACTCCAGATGCTGTTACCTCTGCTCCTGCTCCTGCTCCTTGCACCACCATTGGTTGGTCTTGATAGCGTTTTGTAGTGAGTAGCACTATGTTGTCCTTTCCTGCAAGATTGTAGAAGGGATGGTCGTCGCCCACAGCCTGTAAGCCCACCTTAGCTCCTTTGCCATCGTATTGAGCTACAAATTTTAGTTTTTTATTTTCTTTTTCTGCTTCTAATCTTAATTCATCAAAGTGTTGAGCATTTTTTTGCAGTTCTTGCATAAACTCTTCTATACTTTGGGTATCAATACATCCACTTGGCAAAAACCGTTCGTTTTTCACTTCTTCTATGTTGAGAGTTGCTCCTGTTTCTCGAGCAAGTATCAATATCTTACGCATTACATCTATACCGCTAAGATCTATACGTGGGTCGGGTTCAGTATAGCCTTCTTCTCTTGCTTGTTTTACAGCATTGTAAAATGAAGTTTCTTTACTGAATGTATTAAATATAAAGTTGAGGCTGCCTGACAAGATGGCTTCTATTTTTAATATTTCATCGCCTGATAATATTAAGTCGTTGATAGTTTTGATAATAGGCAAGCCTGCTCCTACATTGGTTTCATAATTGTATTGTGCACTATGGTCTTTAGCAAGTTGTTTAAGATGTGCATAGTTTTCATAATCAGATGCAGCTGCTATTTTATTGGACGTAGCTATTGATATGCTTTCTGATAGAACCTTTGAGTATATTTGGCTTATTTCTTCGCTGGCAGTATTATCTACAAAGATACTATTGCGTAGGTTTAGTTTTTTCATTTTTCGAGTATAAAAATCTAGGTCCATTGGTTTTCCTTTTTTCTCCAGCTCCTGTTCCCAGTTAGCTAAATCAACTCCTTCTGCATTGAAAAGCATTTTTTTACTGTTGGCTATCGCTGATATTTTGGGTTCTATATGATGTATATCCTTAATGTATTGTTGTTGCTCTTTTAGTTGGTTAATAAGTGTTCCCCCTACATTTCCCACTCCTATTAGAAACAAGTGTGCTTGACGGGTTTCTGATAAGAAAAGACTTTCGTGTAGTGTGTTGAGGGCTTTTTTTTCGTCTTTATTTGATATAACAATGGATATATTTCTTTCGGTAGAACCTTGTGCTATACCTCTTATGTTGATACCATTTTTACCAAGTGCTTGGAATATTTGTCCACATAGTCCTATATGTTCTTTCATTGTATCACCTACGAGTGCAATGACTGATAAATATTGTTCTTTGAGAACTTTGTCTATTCTCTTTTGTTTTATTTCTGTAACAAACTCGTTTTCTATAGCTGTGGTTGCTTTTTTAAGGTTTTGTTGTGTGATTCCTATAGTAATAGTATGCTCAGAAGAACTTTGTGTGATAAATATCACGTTTATTTTATTAATAGCAAGCGAATTGAACAATCGTTGAGCAATACCATGTATGCCTATCATACCACTTCCTGAAACTGTAATGAGTGCAATGTTACCTACAGAGGATATTCCTTTAATTATTTGAGGAGTGCTTACTACCTCTTTGATGATAAGTGTGCCTGTTTTTTCTGGTTCGTTGATGTTCCTAATGTTTATTTTTGTATTTGTGCCTACTATAGAGTGTATGGATGGAGGGTACAATACTTTCTCCCCAAAATGCAACAGTTCAAGTGCTTCTTCGTAAGATAGTTTAGGTATGGGATAGGCGTGTGGCACCAAATCTTTGTTGGATGTCATTATACCTTCTTTATTTGACCACATTTCTAACGTATCTATTTTTAAAATATTGGCTATGGTAGAGGCTGTATATTCATCTCCTCCTTTGCCCAGTCTTATAGTATAATTATCAGGAGTTGAGGCTATACTTCCTGAAAGAATAATATTTCTTTTAATATCAAGAACTTTTTTTACCTTTCTTGTAGTGGCAGGAAAATTTATACTTACTTTCCCAAAATTATCATTGGTTTCTATCAGTTGTTTAGCATCTACAAGTTTTACATCAATATCGTTTTGTTGTAATATTTTATGCAATAAGTAAGTAGAGATGGTTTCTCCAAAAGAGAGTAAATAATGATAAGCTTTTATAGTTACCTCACTTACAAGAAATATACCTTGGCAAAAGTCGTCAAGTTCGTTGATAAGTATTTTGATATGACCTTTTATTTCACTTTGCTCAGTAATAGGTATAAGCTCGTCTACAATTCCATAAAGATGTTTCTCTATTTCTTTTATTTTGTCTATATATGCTTTGTCAGAGCGAGAAACTAATTGTTTCACCTCTTTAAGATTCTGCTTCATATTATCAAATGCAGAAGTCACTATAATAATATTTTCTTGAGAAGCTTTATATTTGACAATATTTACAACTTTGACTATATCCTTAGAAGAAGTGAGAATAGTATTGCTAAATTTCAGTATTTTCATTATTTAATTTTTAACTGCATAAAACGTGTTAAATGGGTTTGCAAATTTACTTAAAAAAGTAGTTTTAAACAAAGTGATAGATAAATTTAATAAGATGTGTATTATAGTGGGTATAAATTTACGTCTATTGTAGTTACATATAAATAGGTTTATTTTATTATTTTTGTAATATTTATTTTTTCATAATAAGGTTAAGTTATGTAATTGTTGCCTCTCTGCCTGTTCAAGCACGAGCTTGTTTGGAAGTAGAAACGACAACATATTGTATATTGCTTTTTGCTAATAGATTACATATTGACACAATAAGAATAAAAGATGATAAAAGCAGGAATAGTAGGTGGCGCAGGCTACACGGGAGGTGAGTTAATACGTATATTACTACATCATTCGAATGTGCATATTTCCTTTGTACATAGTAATAGTAACAAAGGTAACGTTTTGTCAGAAGTACATCGTGATTTGGCAGGAGAAACAGACTTGAAGTTTTCGGACAAGGTGAGCTATGATGTAGACGTACTTTTCTTATGTATGGGACACGGAAGGTCTAAGGAATTTATGGAAATAAATAATGTGCCAAATGAGGTGAAAGTAATTGATTTAAGTCACGACTTTAGGATTAAAGATGATAATCACAACTTTATTTATGGTTTACCTGAGTTACAACGAGAGAAAATAAAAAGTGCAAAGTATATTGCCAATCCGGGATGCTTTGCCACGGCTATTGAACTGTCTCTATTACCTTTAGCCAAAGAAAATTTACTACAAAACGATGTGGTGGTGAATGCTATTACTGGTTCTACGGGTGCTGGACAAGCTCCTACACCTACTTCGCACTTTAGCTGGAGATGTAGCAATATATCAGTTTATAAGGCTTTTACTCACCAACATTTGGCAGAAATAGGTCAGAGTATTAAACAACTACAAAGTAATTTTAGTAGCGCTATTAGCTTTATTCCTATTAGGGGTAATCATACACGTGGTATCTTTGCAACTTCAGTTATAAAATGTGATAAACCCTTAACAGAACTTCAAAGAATATACGCTAATTATTATGCTGAGCATCCTTTTGTTGTAGTGTTAGAAGATAATCCTGATTTGAAACAAGTGGTAAATACAAACAAAGCAGTAGTATATTTGGAGAAACATAATGATAATGTAATGATTATTGGAATGATTGACAATCTGCTAAAAGGTGCATCAGGGCAAGCAGTTCAGAATATGAATTTGATGTTTGGCTTGCCAGAAAATACTGGTTTGCGATTGAAAAGTAGTGGGTTTTAAGAAAAATTAAATATAAGTAAATATGCTTGAATTGTTAGATAATTATTTGAGAGAATTTTTACTGGGAGTAGCTTTTCATAATATTGTAGTGGCTACTTTTTTAAAGATGATTTTGTATTTTATTGTTATAGCTCTTCTATGTAAGGGAGTTTTTATATTATTGAAAAAAGTAGTTCTACCTACTGTTTGGAAAATATTGAAACGAACTAAACTTAAATTTGTTAATTCACTGATAAAGAACAAAGTCTTTACCAAAATGGCAAGAATTATCCCTGCTGTTATCTTTTTCTATGCTATCAACTTTGTATTTAAAGATTACGAAAACATTATTCCTTTTGCACATAGAATTATTATTTCCTACATTATCTTATTGTCCATCATTATTTTAAATTCTATAATAAGCTCTGTTCATCAAGTATATAAGAAGTATATTCTTTACGAGAAACATTCTATTAGTGGGTACGTTCAGCTATTAAAAATTGTAGTTATATTGATAGGTGTCATATTTATTATATCTACACTGATAGATAGGTCGCCAGTATATTTGCTAACAGGGCTGGGTGCTATGGCTGCTATTTTAGTCTTAGTATTTCAGGATACTTTGTTGGGCTTAGTAGCAAGTGTGCAGTTGAGTGCTAATAAAATGGTAAAAGTAGGCGACTGGATTACAATACCTTCTAAGGAAGCAGACGGCACGGTGTTAGATATTACCTTAAACACTGTAAAAGTACAGAATTGGGATAAAACAATTACTACTATTCCTACCTATGCTTTGGTGAAGGAGTCTTTTCATAATTGGACAGGGATGGAAGAGTCTGAAGGAAGACGAATAAAACGTTCGTTGAATATTGATATGAAGAGTGTAAATTTTTGCTCTGATAAATTGTTAAAAGACTTGCAAAAGATACAAGTGTTAAAGTCTTATATTCATAAAACCGCTAACGAAATAGATGAGTATAACAAGACCCACGGAGTGGATATTTCTATAAATATAAACGGCAGGAAACTTACTAATCTGGGACTGTTTAGAAAATACGTGGAGGCTTATTTACACAGCCACAAAAAGATACATGATGAAATGACCTTTTTAATCAGGCAGTTGCAACCCACTGACAAAGGTATTCCATTAGAGGTGTATGTATTTAGCAAGGAGCAAGATTGGGCAAAGTATGAAAACATTCAGTCAGACATTTTCGACCATATTATTGCATCTGTTAAAACATTCGAGTTAGAAATTTTTCAAAGCCCTTCGGGAAATGATTTTAAGAACTTCTTAAAACGATAGTCTAAGTACCCTTAGCAGTTATTTATATGAAAACAAAGTTTGTTATTTTTATCCTACTATTTCTACTACTTAGATGTAATAATAATCCTCTTAAAGTAGATGTTTCTGGCATTGACATTAAACTCAACATCCAGCATTTTGAAAAGGATTTAAAGAATGTAAATCTCGACAATATAGGTGAAAACATTGTTTTCTTAGAAGAAAAATATGGCGAATTCTTTGCTATTTATAATAATCTTGTCATTCAAATAGGAAATGCTGATGCCCCAGACTACCCTGCTTACTTAGAAACTTTTTTAAAGGCACCTGTTTTTGCAGAAGTGTATGATACTTGCCAAACAGTATTTCAAAACTTTGAACCCATTAAGAAACAGCTCGTCAAAGCCTTTAAACATTACAAATATTATTTTCCTAAAAAAAGTATTCCAAGCATATATACCTTTATGTCAGGCTTTAACCAATCTATTATTATAGATACTGATATACTGGGTATAGGCTTAGATAAATACCTTGGAGAAAATTGTGTCTTCTACGAATATCTAAACTATCCAATATATCTAAGAAAAAGACTTGCACCCGAAAGAATAGTCTATGATTGTATGTACGCTATAGGTTCTACTGATTTTCCGTTCAAAAGCCTTAAAGATGATTTCGTAAGCAACTGTATTTACGAGGGAAAGATTCTCTATTTTATCAATGCAATGATACCTACAGCCACTGAAAAAGATCTCCTAAATTATACAGAAGAGCAACTGCTATGGGCTCAACAAAATGAAAAAAATGTATGGAAATACTTAGTGGATAAAGAATATTTATTTTCATCCGACCGTAGAACTATTAACAACTTTATAAACGAAGCTCCCTTTACTCCTGATTTTTCAAACAACTCAGCCCCCAAAATGGGAACATATATAGGATGGAAAATTGTACAAGCCTACATAAGAAATAATGCAAAGGTTTCCTTGCCGGAGTTCTTAGATAATTCAGACTATCAAAACATCTTTGCCAACTCCAACTATATCCCATAAAACTAATGAGCGGAAAACTATACTTAATACCCAACCTATTGGCAGAAGATACAGTAACCAGAGTTATTCCAACCGACGTTCAGAACATAACTAAAAGCCTACGTTACTTCATTGTAGAAAATATGAGAAATGCCCGAAGGTATCTTAAAAAAATAGATAAAAGTATAGATATAGCTAAACTTAGCTTTTTTGAACTCAACAAACATACACCTGTCAATAAAATAAACTCTTTCTTAAACCCAATAAAAACAGAAAACATAGGTTTAATTTCAGAGGCTGGGTGTCCTGCTGTAGCCGACCCCGGAGCTGATATTGTTGCAATTGCTCAAGCCAAAGGTATAAAAGTTGTTCCACTTGTAGGCCCCTCTTCCCTCTTACTTTCGCTTATGGCTTCAGGGCTAAACGGGCAAAATTTTGCCTTCGTAGGCTACTTACCTATACACCAAAAAGAAAGAAAACTACGCTTGAAACAATTGGAAGACATATCTCGAAAACAACAACAAACGCAAATATTTATAGAAACCCCATACAGAAATACCAAACTACTGGATGACATTCTATCCGTGTGCAACCGCAATACTCACCTATGTATAGCTAGCAACATAAGTTCTACACAAGAATATATCAAAACAAAAACCATAGCTCAATGGAAAAAACAAACTCTCAACATTCACAAACAACCTACTATCTTTCTTCTACTACACAAACCATACACTGTATATAATTGAAAGATATTGTTGAAAAGTTTAGGTTTGCTTGTCAATAGAAAAGAATTTGCCATATGCTTTGTCATATTTTTTACCTTAATATAAAAGATCACGAGAAAACTATTCACTGGGTAATTATTTTATTAATTTTGTAGAAAATACATATCAATAAGCTATGTGCAATAGCCTACTATCTCAATGCTATCTTTATGAAAAGAACGACTATCAAAGATATTGCTAATAGATTAAAGGTGTCAGTTTCAACTGTTTCTCGCGGACTAAGGGGACACCCAGCAGTAAGTAAAAAAACACAAATTTCTATTAACAAACTAGCGAAGAAGCTCAACTACTCCCCTAATATTTTAGCAGCAGGATTAAAAACATCTAAAACACGTACCATAGGAATTATCACTCCCAAAATTGTTCATCCTTTCTTTTCTATGGTTATTAAAGGTATAGAGAATTGGGCTGATATAGAGTATAATCATGTCATTATTTGCAATTCAAATGAATCGTACCAACGAGAAATAAAAAATGTTGATACTTTACTAAGGCAAAGAGTAGATGGTATACTTATTTCTATGTCGAAAGAAACAAAAAAATACGACCATTTTCAGAAAGTTTTGGACTATAACATTCCTATAGTGTTTTTTGATAGAATATGCGAAGACATTAAAACTGATAGAGTAATAGTAAATGATTATAAAGCAGCTTACAATGCAACAGAATATTTGATTAAGAAAGGACATAAAAAAATTATTCATTTTTCTACTTCACCGCACTTACTTATAGGTTGGAGCAGGATAAAAGGTTTTAAAGAGGCGCTTTTGAAAAATAATTTAGACTTTAATGACGGAAGTGTTATTCAATGCGATTCCTATGAGCAATCATTAGATATAACAGCCAAACTGCTAAACAATAATAATATTCCTGATGCTATTTTTGCGGTAAATGATAAAACTGCCTTAGGTGCAATAAAAGCTATCAAACAAAAAGGATTGTCCGTTCCTAAGGATATTGCTGTCATTGGTTTTACCAATGAGCCTATATCCGAGATGATAGAACCTTCTTTGACTACCATCGACCAACGAGGATTTGAAATGGGAAAAGTCGCTGCTCAACTCCTACTAAAAAGAATTAATGCAAACAAAAATGAAAAGATAGTCCCAGAAACTATAATTTTACAAACAAAACTTATTGTGAGAGATAGTACCTAACTTGTTAAGGGACAAACCTTAAAGCTCCCATAAAACAGGTATCTACTTTACAATAGTCTTAAATTCTTACCTTTGCAACTCTTCTTCGTTGCTTTTCTCTTTACTGCGCCTATTTACAGAAACACCGCTATTGAAATTGTATCTTATAGTGAAGGCAAATTCCCTATTGGGGAAATTATACTTGCTTTCAATTGTTTGTCCGTCTTGCGTGGTTGTGCTGGTTACATTATTCCTTGCATCAAAAATGTTATTAGCTGCTAATTGCAATATCCAATTTTTGAATTTCTTCTGTATGTTAATGCTTATATCTGCTTCCGAAGAGTATTTGTATAATGCTCCATTGGGTGATAGGTAGTAAAATTGCAAATTTATCTGATAGTTTTTAGGGAGATAAAAGGTATGGTTGGACTGAATATAAATTCCTGAGTTTGAAAGATCTTCGTCTGTTCTATCGCTATTTACTATATCAGTCCAAGGAGTTAAAGAATGATTACTATCCCAAAATTTTGCTATTTCAATAGGCAGATAAATATTCATATATAGACTATTTTTTGTAATATGATTCTCCCAAGACTCACGGGTGATATTTGAAATAGGGTCAAGTTCTTGCATAAATCCTATCCCATTAGGGGTATAAGAGTAGGCCAATGTAGCAATATATTTATTTTTGTATGTATAAGTTATTTGGGTTAAATCAGTTAATTCTGGTTTTATATTAGGATTTCCTTCTCTATAGGTGTAGTTGTCAACATAATAGTAAAAAGGAACTAATATTAAAAAGTAAGGTCTGCCAATCCTCTTTGCATAACTGTATCTCAAAGAATGTTGTTTTTCTTTGCCAAAAGAATGCTGTAAGGCTACATTGGGAAACAATGAGGCATAAAGATCTTGTGTAAAATCGTCAGTAATGAGGGATTTGCCTTCCCACTGTGTGCTTTCTACCCGTAAGCCTGCTTGTATATCTGCACCTCCCAAAGTTTTAAAAAAGTTTAAATAACCTGCCCATATTTGTTCTTCAAATTCGAAACTATTTGTAATATTCTCATCAGCAATCCAAATGTCATTTTCTATATACTCGAAAGAATTTTCTTGAAACTGTTGCGTATTAGCATATTTTACTCCCATCTCCATACGGGTATTCTTGTTGAAGGGATGGAAATAATCTATTCTGGAAGAATAAATATTCGAATTATTTTTGTCCAAGATTTTTGCTATGCGTGTAGAGTCTAAGGTTGATACAGGAGGGTAATAAAACTCTGTTTTAATGTGTTCATAAAACTTTTCTATAGATTGACTGTAATCAGCTATTAAACGTAGTTTTCTTCCTAAGGTATCTATTTTAAATTCATAGTTAAAGTTCCATTGAAAATTGTCTCTATTTACGTCTTCTTTATAATTTCTATATTCTTTAATCAAAGTTTCTATTTCTTCATTTTCTTTGACTTCTATTTCGCTAAAACTAATATAGGGATCCATTTCAGGCGATAATCCACGACGTTGTGTATTGCCCAAAAATTCTACACCTACAAAATGCTTAGGGTGTAGCTCGTAATCAATACCCATCGTAAAGTTATTATAATGCCTCCAAGAAGCACTTTTACGGTATGTGTTGGTTTCTATTTGATTGAACTCTTGAACTTTTTTTTCCCACTCTTCAAAAAACATCGTATGATAATTGTAGCTGTAATTTCCATAAAAAGTAAATTTTCCTAATTTTACATTTAGCCCAGTGGTAGGAGAAACACCGTATTTGGTTTTTATATAGTTTTTTACTGATAGGAAACCATCTATTCCACTTTCTTGTCGCTTGTTCAACTTGATGTTTATAATACCAGCAGTCCCTTCTGCATCATATTGTGCTGAGGGGCTGCTGATGATTTCTATTTTTTTGATGTTTTCTGAACGTAGATTTTCTAGGTAATTTTGCAGAGCTTCTCCTTCTAACCTCAACTCTTTGTCGTTTATATATACCCTTATGCTCCTTCCATTAAGTAATATTGTGCCATCCGATTTGACGAACAAACCTGGCAGGTATGAAAACACTTCTAAACTACTTTTCCCTGTTTGCAAGGTGGTATTTTCTATGTTAGCCACTATCATATCCGACCTTATCTCTATCTTAGGGCGGCGAGCTACTATATCTATTGTTTCCAGCAGTTCATCGTTAGGCAGCAATTGGGTGGTGCCTATATCAGTATTTTTATTGACATTCAAATCTTTATGTATGACCTTGTAACCTACGAAACTAATTTGTAATTGATATTGTCCTGCCTCTGCTAATAGCTGAAATATACCATTATCATCCGTGATAGCTCCTGTAAGAAAACTACTGTCTGGTGAAATGACCTGTACATTAGCATAAGAAAGAGGTGTATTGCTCTCGTCTAATACTATTCCTTCTACTTTGAAGCCTTGTGCTTGAACTGTTGCTATGTATAATATGGTTGATAATATGTATAGTAAGTAGTGTTTCACCCTAAAAAATTTATTCATACATTAAAAATTAATATGGAAAGGTTTTTTTATCGTTTTTTTGATTCGTATTCGTTTATGGGAGCAGCAATAGTGCTTTTCCTTTTGAATTGGATAAAAAATAAAAATGATTTAGGGTTTGTGGAGTTTCTTATTTTAGAGGGATATTTACTCTTCCAGTCCAAGTTCTTTAAGAAGTTCATTGAACTCCCTACCTTCTTCTTCCTGATTCTTTAATGCCTCTTCAATGGTTTTAAATTGAGATTCTTTTTGAAATTTCTCAACTTTTTGTTTCACTTTGGCTTTTTCACTTGCCGTATTGGCTTTGGTTGCCTCTTTGGCTAAATCTACATATTTACTTGTTTCTTTTAAGTTCAGAACTGTTAATGGTGCGATATCATTTAACAAATCACTGCATTCAAAATTACATTTATAAGCTATCACTCCAATATCAAAAAGGGCTCCTGTATGATACCCAAAACTACCTGCTAAGTCAGCCAATAGCACGAATGTGCTAATGTTGTATTGAGCCTTGGCTGTCATTTTTTGAAATACTTCTATAGCTCCCCAATGCATATCAGAATTTTTCCTAATCTCTTGTATCTTTTTTGCTGCTTCTTCTCTTGTAATATTGCTATCTACAATGTTTTTAGAAGAAGAAAAAGAAGGAAGTATAAATATTGTTGCTAATAGAATGAAAAATACGGCTAATAGTTTCTTCACTCCTAATTTTGGGGTAGTATTATCTTTTAACATAATTAATCGTTTTTAGTTATGGAATAATTAAACTTACTGCAAAAACTTAGGTTGTTTTCTTGAATGTATAGTTGATTATTTTTTCGGCATATAACCCAATTCTTTCTGGCTGAACATTAACCCCCTTATCAGCTAAATATTCGTGATTTGCTCTAATTGCGAGTTTAAAAAGAACAATAATAGGATTGAACCAGTAAAAAATATGAACCAATTCTATAAACAAAATATCAAGAGTGTGAAATTGTTTTAAATGAACAGTTTCGTGAGCAATTAAATCATCATCTATCTTTCTGCTATTAAACTCATTGCGACCAACAAAAATAGAATTGAAAAAACTATGGATACTGATATGTTTATCCAACTTTACCAAATTATACCCGTAAATCTTACTCTTCTCACTATTATATATCCTTCTAATCAACAAAAAAAGCCTGAAAACAAAGCGAATAATTAAGATGAAAACAATCAAGATGTATGCTCTTTTAAGAAATAGTAATATATTAAATTGTTGTTTTTGTTCAAAAGCATTTACTGTCTGCACAGTTTTTTTGCTATAATCTTTAACTGCAAAATCAATTGTAGGAAGATGCAAAGTTTCCTGCACATTAATTGAATGCTTTTCAAACAAATTAAGGTTAATGTTCAACAAGGGAAAACTTAGCGAAAAAAGAATTGAAAAAAGCAGAAAGTAGCGATTAAAGAATACATTGCGTTCTTTTCTTAAAAACAACACATAAAGTAAGTAAGTTACCAACAGCAAAATGCTAGATTTAAAAATGTAATCCATCATTTGTTTTTAATTTTTAATTCATTATCAACTATCTCTCTCAATTCTTTTAGTTCTTGCTCTGTAAAGTTTGTCTCCTTTGCAAAAAAAGAAGCAAATTGAGAAGTAGAATTATTAAAGAAGTTTTTTATCAATCCGTTTATATGTGTTGAAAAATATTTACTCTTCTCTATCAATGGAAAATATTCACGGCTATTTCCATATAGTTTGTAGTCTACAGCCCCCTTGTCAATCAATCGTTTTAGCAATGTGTTTAAGGTTGTTGTTGCAGGTCTTGGTTCTGGAAACTGCTTGATTAAATCCTTAAAGAATGCTTTTTCAAGTTTCCATAAATATTTCATTACCTTTTCTTCTGCATTTGTTAGAATCACATCTCTATTTTTTTAGTTTTCGTTCTACAAATATAGAGCATGCTTTTCTATTTAACAAATAATAAAAGAAAAATTTTGGTAATTACTCCCTCGTAACAAGTTTTGATTAACTCTGTTTTTCAGGGCAGAGAAAACTAATACTTTATGGATTTAGCCTTGAACTTGCTAGGGCTAAAACCTTTACATTATGGCCTTCTACTGCACCGCTCTTTAAGGAGGTGTTAGCATAGTGAAATTTAGCAAAAGATGAGTATCCTTTTTTGTTTTTTTATGACAAAACCTAACATTGCTGAAACTGCAACTTATTCGCAATCTATCTCCAATTTCTTTTCTACTATAAATTCTTTCTCAAAAATCATTATAGTTACAGCTTCGTTTGTATCTTTTAATACTTGCACCTTTCCTTGCTCCACTTTTATTGTGAAATTAACATTTCTAAAAATAATATTAAAAGAATAGCTTTTCCATTGCTTGGGTATTTGAGGATTTAGTTTTAAGATATTGTTTCTAACTCTTAAACCAGCAAAACCTTCAACAATGGAAAGCCACGTTCCTGCCATACTTGTAGTATGACATCCTTCTGCTACTTCGTTGTTATAATCGTCTAAATCCAACCTTGCCGTTCGTAGATAAAGCTCATAGGCTTTATCTATATTGCCTATCTTAGAGGCTAATATCGAGTGTATGCAAGGAGATAAGGAAGATTCGTGAACGGTAAAAGGCTCATAAAAATCAAAATGACGTTCAATAGTCTCAATATCAAACCTATCCTCAAAAAAGTAAATACCTTGTAGAACATCTGCTTGTTTTATAAAGGGAGAACGCAAGATTCTGTCCCAAGACCAATGTTGATTGATGGGACACTGCTTAGGGTCTAAATCTTTTATTGTTATTTGTTCTTTGTTTTCGAAACCGTCCTGTTGAAGAAATATTTTATTTTTCTCGTCATACGGGTAGTACATATTGTCTATAATGTCTTGCCAATGTGTGGTTTCTTCTTGTTCCTTAAAATTTAGTTTCTGTTCTAAGTGCTTGTATTTTTCTAAGGCTTTTTCTTTTACTTGCTTTACCACTTGCAGAGTGTACTGCATTGTCCATATAGCGATAGTATTGGTATACCAATTATTATCTACGTTATTCTCATACTCATTGGGACCTGTTACTCCAAGCATTACATATTTATTCTTTGCTTGCGAGAAAGTTATCCGTTGTTTCCAAAACCTTGAAATGGCTATAAGAACCTCCAATCCATAATCTGTAAGATAATCCTTATCGCCTGTATGATTTACATAATTGTATATAGCATAAGCAATAGCACCATTGCGATGTATTTCTTCAAAAGTTATCTCCCATTCATTATGGCACTCCTCTCCGTTCATTGTAACCATTGGATATAAAGCAGCTCCATTGTAAAACCCTAATTTCTTTCCATTTTCAATGGCTTTTTCAAGATGCTTGTAGCGATAAAGCAATAAGTTTCTAGCAACTGAAATATCCGCAGTGTTAAGGTAAAACGGCAAACAATATGCCTCAGTATCCCAGTAGGTACTGCCGCCATACTTCTCACCAGTAAAACCCTTAGGACCTATATTAAGTCGTGGGTCCTTACCTGTATAGGTTTGATTGAGTTGGAATATATTGAATCTTATAGCCTGTTGTGCCGAGGTATCTCCTTCAATAGTTATATCACTTTTTTGCCATATTTCTGCCCATATTTGAGTATGCTCTTGCAAAAGAGCATTATACGATTTTTCTTGTGCTTTTTTTACATTTTCAATGGCTTTGGCAGATAGTTCGGTTTGCGAATAGTATAATGATGATATTATAGATACGTATTTATAAACAGTAGTTTCTTCCTCTATTTTTAAATCTATTTCAACTGTTTGGGCAATATATTTTTCTCTTTCTGTTTTTTGGGTTTGTTTTTGTATTGGACTACTATTTTGAGTTATTTCAAAACCCATAGCAGCAGTAGCGTAAAACTCTGTTTTTTTCGTTCTCGCAGTAATAAATGCTTCTCTATCGTTGTTGTTTTTATTTATTTCTTCCCAAAATTTTTCGCCATAATTAGAATCTTCATTCATTACATCTATATCTAAGTAGAGAGTTACTTCTGCTTTGGCTGTGAAATTCAGGGGTATTATAGTATATTTTACAGCCCCTATTTCATCATCTTTCATACTTAGAAACCTTTGAGCTTCGATTTTAAGTTTTTTGCCTGTGTTTGTCTCAATTGTAAAACTACGCTGCAAATATCCTTCCTTCATATCTAACACCCTGCAAAAATCAGATACCTTGCATTTTGCAAGGTCTAACAGTTCTCCCTCTATTTTCACATCTATTCCTATCCAGTTGAAAGAGTTCAAAACCTTAGCAAAATATTCGGGATAGCCATTTTTCCACCATCCTACTCGGGTTTTATCCGGGTAGTATATCCCTGCAATGTAATTCCCTTGTAGCGTATCTCCACTATAATACTCCTCAAAATTGGCTCTCTGTCCCATTTTGCCATTGCCTATACTAAATAGGCTTTCTGACGCTCTATTGTTTTTGGGATTAAAATCTTTTTCTATTATCTTCCATTCGCTTATTTGTAGATACTTATTATTCATTGTGCAAACTTCTTTATTTCACAAATACAGTTTGTAAAGTTTTAAAACATATATTTTTAAACCCATCTATAATATAATCAGCTTGTTCTAAACTTTCCTCCTTCCCTACTCCTACTACTTTCATTCCTGCATTAAGAGCTGCTTTAATGCCTGCTTGTGCATCCTCAAATACTATGCAGTTTTCATAAGGAATAGTGAGCTCATCTGCCCCTTTTGTAAAAACTTCTGGATTGGGTTTTGGGTTTTTAACACGGTTGCCATCTACGATAGCGTCAAAATAATCACTCAACTTTATTTTCTCTAATACCAACTTAGCGTTTTTACTGGCAGAGCCAAGAGCAATTTTCACATCATTCTCTTTTAGTTCCGTCATAAATTCTTTGACCCTAGGAAGAACATCTCTAGGGGTTAGTTGAGTAATATATTCTAGATACCATTTGTTTTTCTTTTCTGCCAGATTTGCTTTTGTTTTTTCATCAAGGCTTTTATTTCCTATTTCTAATATAATTTCTAATGACCTCGTCCTTGAAACACCTTTTAGCCTTTCATTGTCCTTTTCTGTAAAATCGATGTTAAGTTGTTTGGTTAATTTTTTCCAAGATAAGAAATGGAATTTTGCCGTGTCTATAATAACTCCATCCAAATCAAAAATACAACATTCTATTTTTTTCATTTATAATATCTGTTAAATATCCATAACTAAATTTGATGCGAAAATAGATAAATTTAAAAGAATTTATTTTTCATCAACAAACAAAACAACAATTGATGCTATTAACATAGTTCCACCACCTAACATAAGAGTAAATACAGCTTGCCCACCAAACAAATTCTTGGTGATAAATCCTAAAATTGTAGCAGCCAATATTTGTGGTATTACAATAAAAAAGTTAAAGATTCCCATATAGATTCCCATCTTATTAGATGGCAATACATTCGAAAGTATAGAATATGGCATAGAAAGAATACTTGCCCAAGCAACGCCTATTCCCAGCATAGATATTATTAAAATTTGAGGCGACTGTATAAAATAAATGGATGCTAAGCCTACACCTCCACAAACGAGAGCAATAGAATGGGTTACTCTTTTATTAGTAAGTTTTGCAAGCTGAGGAAGTAAGAAAGCTACCACTGCGGCAAACCCATTGTATATTCCAAATAAAACTCCTACCCAGTCAGCACCATCATTATACAAGGCTGACGATGTGTCAGAAGCATGGTAAATATGGGTAGTAACGGCGTTGGTTGTATAAATCCACATTGAGAATAGGGCTAGCCAAGAAAAAAACTGAACAACAGACAATTGAATCATTGTTTTGGGCATTTGTAACAAGTCTGTTATTATCTCTAACAAACCATTGTCGCTCTTTCCCTTTTTAGTCATTAAACCGCAAATTAGAAGTATTGCACCAAAAAAGGTAACACCTCCACTTAGTACATATAGTTCTTTCTCTAATGACAGATAATATACAATAAAATTGAGCAATACACCTATAGAAAACCAGATACCTCCTCTCTTAAAAAAACTGGTGTGGGCTATTTTGTTTTGACTAATTGCTGTATTTCTTGCTTTGTTATCATTATTATTTTCAGCTTTCTCAAATTCTTCTAACTCTTCGGGAGAGTATTCTTTGGTGGAGATAATTGTCCATAAAACTGCTAATAAAAACACAGCTCCCCCTATGTAAAATGAAAATTTAACGGATGGGGGTATAAGAGTGTCTCCTGTTGCTATATTAGATATACCTAGCCAATTGGTAAAAATATAAGGCAACGCTGATGCTACTACTGCCCCAATGCCAATGAAAAAACTTTGCATTGCAAACCCTAAGGTTCTTTGTTTTTCAGATAACATATCGCCCACAAAGGCTCTAAATGGCTCCATAGATATATTAATAGACGCATCCATTATCCACAACATTCCTGCTGCTACCCACAGCACAGGAGAATTAGGCATCACAAAAAGAGAGATAGTTGCTAATATTGCCCCTACAAGAAAAAAAGGTCTTCTTCGGCCAAGCCTATTCCAAGTTTTATCACTTAGATAACCAATAATAGGCTGAATCAAAAGCCCTGTAACAGGTGCAGCTATCCATAGTATGGGAATATCTTCTACATTAGCTCCAAGTGTTTCAAATATTCTGCTTACGTTAGCATTTTGCAAGGCAAAGCCAAATTGGATTCCAAGAAATCCAAAACTCATATTCCAAATTTGCCAAAACGATAATTGAGGTTTCTTTCTCATTGTTATTTATTAAATATTGAACTTAGAAAAACAAAATAATAATTGACAATTGGGTAAGAACAGCACAGACAGTATTGTTTATTTCCGAATTTTATTATCGCAAAAGCACCCACTTTTATAGATATAATTCCTTGCTTGCTGCCAATTGCTAATGTGTTGCCAATGATATAGTTGTTTTTTTATTTTGTTAAAACTACATAATCATATTCTTCTAATTGTATGGGTTGACTTACATTTTGTTGTTGTTTGGTGAAATATTCTGTATAGTTACCCTCTATTCCATCAAGATTTACTTTTGCTTTTTCTTTTCCAAGGTTTATTATTACTATTACTTCATTGTCTTCTTTTTCTCTTTTGAAGGCTAATACTTTGGGGGCTTTTGTCGTAATATTTAGCTGCTCATATCCTCCTCCATAGTTGGCGTTCCACAAGGCTTTATTTTCTTTTTTCAAAGATGTAAGTTGAGTGTAAAAATCGTGTAGGTTGTTTTCATCTTCCCAATCAATTTCATCTTTTTCAAAGAACTCTAATTTTTTGTTTAACCCTACTTCTTGTCCAGAATATATAAGCGGCAATCCGTTGATAGTAAACATCAGTACTGCATAGGCTTTGTGTGCATCGCCATATCGGTCAAAAACTGTTCCACTCCACGAATTTTCATCGTGGTTGGTGGTAAACATCATTTTACTGTGATTGGCAGGATTTGTTTTTAATAGTTCTGTTATATAATCATTAATCTCTTTTATATCTTTTTCATCGTTGTGTACTTCTTTTGTAATATGGTGAAAGTGCCAACCATAGCTTGCATCAAATACAGTATCAAGTCCGTTGTCCTTAGCCTCATCCTCTGCAAGGAGAAACAAAGAAGGTTTAATCTTTTTTAACTCTTTGAATGCTTTGTCCCAAAAGGGAGTAGGCACTCTACCTGCTACATCGCAACGGTAACCATCTATATCTACCTCCGCAACCCAGAATTTTAAAGCATCTATCATTGCTTCTTGCATCTTCTCATTTTCATAGTTCAATTCTGCAGTATCGTCCCAGTCAGTATCAAAAGGCACAATAGGGCTATTACCTTCGCTATCTTTGGTATAAAAATCAGGGTGGGAAGTTACCCATATGTTGTCCCAGCCCGAGTGATTGGCAACCCAATCGAGTATTACCTTCATACCATTTTTATGAGCTATGTTCACTAATTCTTTAAAATCTTCCAAAGTGCCGAATTCAGAATTTACTGCTTTATAATCTTTAACAGCATAATAACTTCCAAGTGTACCTTTTCTATTTTCTTCGCTTATAGGTTGTATGGGCATAAACCAAAGTATCTCAACCCCAAGTTTTTTAAGTCGGGGCAGGTGCTCTTGAAAAGCCTTTAATGTTCCCTCTGGGGTATATTGCCTTAGGTTTACCTCGTATATGACTGCATCATTGTACCACGCCAAAGGGTCCTCTTCGGTTTTTGGCTGCTTGCAGTCGCAAGAGACAAGAACCAAACTAATAGAAAAAAGAATACTGAAAAATAATTGATTAAATTTCTTCATCATTGATTGTTTTTATAAATAAATTAGTAAATATTATTTTTGAATTATTATTTTTGAATCTGTTGTGTGGACAAATGAAACAATTAGCTTTTTTTCATCTTTAAGCCATTGTACCTGCTTCTTTTTATTTGCAATGTCTTCTTTTGTTATTACTTCTACTTTATCTATCCGTATTTCATTTGGAGTTTTCCTTATGTTGTGAAGTTCTAACTTTATAGTACGTTCTTTGGGTTTTCCTTTATATTCTTTTTCTTCTTTTCTATTTACTTCTATGATTATGTCTTTTTTTGTTTCTTGAGCTGTAAAATTTAATAATTCGTAAAGTCCTTTTTCTACTGCACCTTTGGTTTCCCCGTCATCATTATACATTGTATAAATTGTTTTTTCTGTACTAGGATAGTAGTGAACAGCAAGTTTTTCTGTAGTATAATTGTCTGTTGTAGTATAATTATCTACCATAGGAATAATGCTCCCCGCTTTTATAAATATAGGAATAGTTGCTAACTCTAATTTTTTGTCTATATATTGTTGCCCTTTATATGTCTTATCTGTCCAAAAATCATACCACTGCCCCTCTGGCAAATATATCTTTTTTGCCTCTTGTTGGTTTTTCAAAACTGGAGATACGAGAAAGTTTTCACCCCAATAGTAGGTATCATAAACATTTGAAACATTCTTGTCATCAGGATGTTCAAAAAACAGAGGTATTGCAAGAGGTTTCCCTTTGGTTGTGTTTTCCCAAGCCAATGTATAGTTATAGGGCATTAGCCGATAACGTAACTCTATAAAACTTTTTATTATTTGTTTTGTTTCTTTGTCGTAGAAAACAGGCTCAGGGGGGGCATTAGGATCACTATGAGGTCTAAATATAGGAGTAAAAATGGCAAATTGCATCCAGCGTGTGTATAGTATTGAATCTTTTTGACCTCCTGCAAAACCTCCTGCATCCGAATGCATATAAGCCATTCCTGATATACTAGAATGCAACATCACAGGAATTTGGGCTTCTAAACCTTCCCAAGTTCTCCCTACATCTCCTGACCAAGGAAAAACAGAATACTTTTGAGTGCCTGCAAATCCTGCCCTTTGAAGATTAAACAGTCGCACATTGGGATAACTGTTAGTATAGTTGTCGTATAACATTTTTGACCACATATGACCGTATACACCGTGTAGTTGGTTGGCTGTTCCATTTATGTGCAACATATCTTCTGGATGCACTTCTGGTTCACCAAGGTCTCCCCACCAACCAGCCACTCCTTTCTGTATCTGCTTGTTGTATTGCTCGCCAAACCAATCTCTTGCATCAGCTTGGAATATATCGATTAAGCCTGCAGAGCCAAAATAAAAATAATCCATCACATAGGTTTCTCCATTTTGGTATTTTGCTAATAAATGATTTGAAGATAGATAGTCAAAGTTCTTAGATTTTTGAGTAAAAAAGGGTTCGGTTACTAATATGGTTTTTACTCCTTTGTTCTTAAAGTTTTCAATCATTTTTTCAGGGTCATTCCAATTTTTTCTATCCCAATCTAAATTGCCCATATAACCATTTTGCATCTCTTCACTAAACCAATACAGGTCTAAGATAATAGCGTCCAAAGGAAAACCTTCTGCTTGCATTAGGGTAACAATGCTATCTACCTCTTGTTGTGTTTGGTAACCAAACCTTGATTGTAGGTTGCCTAATGCCCATCGTGGAGGGAGGGGCTGACGGCCTGTTAGTTGTGTGTATGCTTCTAATATATCGTAATAATTTTCTCCTAATATAATGTAGTAGGTGAGATTTGATATTTCAGTAGTGCCAAACTCTAATATGTTGCTTTCTTTTTTCCCTATGTTAAAATAGGCTTTTGCAGGGTTATCTACAAGTACCATATATTTTCGAGAAGATAAAAGCAAAGGAATAGAATAGTTTAAGTTTTCTGCATCTATTCCATAACCATAATTGGGCTTACCATATAAATTCAGATGACGGTTTTTCAGGTTTGAACCTACTGCCCTTGCTCCTCCTCCATATATTTGCTCATTGGGGTTGAGCAGAAAACGAAAACCTGTTGTATCTTTTCTAAAAAACAAACCTTGCTCTTCTTGAAACAATATTTCTTCATTCTTAAAAATAGATATTGAAATAGGGTTTTTTTGTATCTCTACATTTAACTCTTTTATAGAAACCTGCAAAAGATTTTTTTTCTCTTGTAGTTGAACTTTTTGTTTTTCTGCTAATACAACACTGTGTCGTTCATCAGAATTAAATATATCATTAGAATAAGAAACTCTAATAATATTATTTGTAAGTGCCTCTATTGTGTACTCTCCCTTCTCTGCTTTTATAATTAACGTGGTATCATTAAAAGTATAAGATGTATATTCTTTTGAAGGAGTCTTTGCATATATATATATACTACTGCTTATAGCATATGGTAGTAATAGAATAAATATTTTTAGTTGCCTCATTTACACGTAAATTTCCATTAGCTATTTGTTAATTTACAATTATTAGTTTTCTATTCTCTTTTTTATTGTCATTCGTTCTCAATTGTATAAAATAAATCCCAGAAGGTAATGATGGGATTTTTATTTTTATTTCATCTTTATTCTCAGAATAATATTGTTTAATTAACCTTCCTCCTTTATCTAAAAGGTCTATTTCTTTAATTTCTTTTGCGTTTCTAATACTTAGAAGACTATTTTTATTTATAGGATTGGGATAAGTAATAATACTCTCACTGTCCTCATCTATCTCATCTTCTTTTTCTGGTATGTTATCATCTATATTGTAACGAGGCAATTTTTTTGTAGAATATAATTGATATGCCCCTGCTGGAAGAAGCAAAAGGTTCTGTGTGTCTGTAATACTAATACTATCATTGCTGTAATATTCGTACCATACACCTGTTGTTTGAAAGTTTGGGTTTATTTGTTTCATTTCTACGCCAAAATTTCCTAATATGCATATATTCATTTCATCGTGATTGAGATGAATGATTTTTAACTCGTCATTTACATCCATAGAAAAATCTTCGGTGCGAAATACTTCATACTCTTGTTTAAGTTTTATTAATGATGTGTACACATCATATAAGTGTCTTCTGTTTTTTTCTTCAAAATACTCCCATTTTACAGGTTTTCTGTCCACACGACCGGGATCATCTATACTTATATCATAGCCCAATTCTCCAAACTGCCAAATCATTTTTGGACCTGGAATAGGAATGAAAAAGTTGGCAGCCAAAGCAATACGCTTTAAAGCAATATCCATATCTTTTATATCATATTGACCACTACTGTTTCCATATTCCAAGTTTTTATACATAAGTCGCTCCTCATCGTGGCTTTCCATATAAGTTACAAGATGGGGGTTTTCCCAGTTTCTACTTGTATATGCTCCCCACGACAAATTACTTTGATCATTTTGATTATAGCCCATAGTGGCCTCATTATAATTGTGATTCATATTCCCCCAAAGCATCATTCCATAATCAGCAAGCTCTTTTTCTTCTTCATTACCTGCCAGATGTTCTAAGATAACAACAGCATCAGAATTTCTTTTTTTTATTTCATCATACATTCTTTTTAGGTTATTAACTCTGCTTTCGTCATATTCGCTTCCCCAAGAATCCTCATCATATATAGTATTTGAAAATCCTTTGGTAAAATCAAACCTAAAACCATCCACCTTATATTCACTAAGCCAGTACCCATTGATACTATCTATTAACTGCTGCATATAAGGGCTTTCGTGGTTGAAACTATACCCCCATTGAAGATCTGGATTCTTAAAATTATGTTCCTCATTGTACCACAAATTTTCATCTGTAGGCTTTTTTTCCTCATCAAAAAAATACATCTGCAAAAATGGGGACTGACTAAAGGAATGATTAAGCACCAAATCTATAAAAACGGCAATACCTCTTTTATGACATTCGTCTACGAACTCTTTCAAATCTTTGGGAGTACCATAAACCTTGTCAAATGCAAAATAAAAAGATGGATTATAACCCCAACTGTTATTGCCTTCAAACTCATTAATAGGCATAAGTTCTATGGCATTAATCCCTAACCCTTCTAAATAATCTAACTTTTCAGTAACACTTTTGATATTTCCTTCACTGCCATCGCTAGTGTTCGTAAAATCTCTTATTAATAGTTCGTAAATAACTAAGTTTTCTTGGTCTGGTGGTGTAAAGTTTGTTACCTTCCATTCATAACCATTTATATCAGTAGAAAAAACAGAAACAATACCTTGCGTTTTCCCTTCTGGATATTCAATCAAGTTGGGATAACTTTCCATAGAAATATATTTATCATTCCAAGGGTCGCTAATTTTGCCGCTGTAAGGGTCTGCCAGTCTCAATTCCTCGTCTATAAGATATTGAAACATATACTCCTTATTTTTATCTAAGTCAGTCAGTGTAATCCAATAACGTAATTCTGGATTATCAGTACTATTTATACTTCTATTCATTTGATACTGGCTTTCAATCTCCCAGTCAGAAAAATCGCCAATAACATATACAGAATTTTTATACGGAGCCTGCAACACCAAGGTTACAGTTGCTGTATCCACAATATTAATCCCATCTCTTACCCCTTTGGGCAAAGGTGCAACATTGGAAGCTTCTCTTACCGTATAGGTAAAACTTGCTTCTACTACATTTTCACTGTTTTCTGCAATTATTTTCACTTTATGAGTACCTGTTTCATTACCTCCCACCGTATAAGTATAAGATAGCTTATTGCCTTCTACTTTATATATAAGCAAGTTGTCTATGTATAATTTTATACTATCATTAAAGCTAGCAACAGCCTCTATTTCAATCTCTTCATCATTATCTACAAAAATTGAGGAAGATACAGGCTTTTCTATCTTCAAGCTAATATCTTTTTCATATACTGTTAAAAATATGTCTTTACCACCTACATCTTTCCCCTCTTTATTGCCGTCATCGCTTCTAAATACAAAAGCCAATTGCCCTATTGTTTCACCAATAGGCACACCATAAAAATCAAGTATAGAAGGGCTAATCTCTAATTCGTAGAGGTTACTATTCAAACGGGTAAGTTTAGGTTGCTTATCGTTTTCGCCCCAGTCACCTATTACATACTTCCAATCCGAACCAGAACTACTCTCATTTGTAATAACCCCAGTATGAGCATATACATCACCCGTATAATCTTTTAAGCCTTGGTTTCCCTGCGTAGCATCAAAAGTAATAGTAACAGGTTCTCCTTCCACAGGAAAATCTGGATCTGTTGTTACTACTTGGGCAACAACAACATAGCTAAAGAACAAGCTAAAGAGATATAAAATCCAATTTTTGAACATTTTTTCACTTAAAATATCTATTCTACTTATGGTAATGGTATTAGAGGCTGGTAATAAGCAATATATTTATACCTATGAAAATATATATTTCATGCGTTTTTAAGATTCCTTATATATTTTGCAACAGCAAAGTTCTAATACGAATAGCACTAACATTGTATATTATTTTCTACCTATTGAAATAACATTACTCTATTTCTAATACCATCGCAGTGCCACTAGAAATCTTCAATTTGTCTTTTAATTGTATAGATCTGTTTGTTACAATGTTCTTTGCTGTTGAAACTCCCTCCAACATTTCTTCAAATCTTTTTAAATCTAATGTTCGTGTCTTTTCACTTTTATTTAACACCACCATTACTTTTTCCTCATCATTGTATCTAAAATATACATATACACCATCCTTAGGGGTGAAGTGCATCATCTTGCCATAATGGATAACACTTGCTTGTTTTCGCCAATTTACTAAGTTCTTTATAAATTTCTGTGCTTCTTTTTGCTTAGCGGTTAAGCCTTCTCCTGTAAAAGCATTTACCTTATCCCCTTCCCAACCTCCGGGGAAGTCGCTACGAATATCTCCGTGCTGTTCTTCCTCTGTATTGGTCATCAAAATTTCCGTTCCGTAATAAATTTGAGGAATACCTCTTGTAGTCAATATGTAAACAATTCCCAACTTAAATAAATCAAAGTCTTCTCCTACTTGAGCATAGAACCTGCTCATATCGTGATTATCAGGAAAGACTACCAGATTATAAGGGTCTGAATACAAAAAGTCATTAGCTAATGCCTCATAAAGTTTAATCCAATCCTGTTGCCACTTTTCTTTCTCTCCCTCTAAACTTTTTTTCAATGCTGCTTGTAGCGGAAAATCCATCAAACTGGGAAGGCAAGATGTGTAACCATTTGGATTAACTTTACCCTTTTGCCAGTAAGATACAATAGCCGGATTTTCTGACCACTCCTCACCTACAACATTGAAATTGGGATATTCTTTCATTATTTCACACGTCCAATCTGCCATAAAATTCATATCAGGATACGAATAAGTATCCTGCCTTATACCCGATAAGCCCAAATACTCAATCCACCAAATAGTGTTTTGTATGAGGTACTTCGCCATAAATGGATTTTTCTGATTGAGGTCGGGCATTGTTTTTACAAACCACCCATCAGTAAACATTTTGTGGTCTATTTTAGAAGCATAAGGATCTTGCAATACAGTGCGTTGATGGTTGGTTTGTTGAAAGTCTTCTTGAAAGTTTAACCAATCGGACATAGGTGGGTCTTTCATCCACCAATGCTTTGAACCACAATGGTTTGCTATCATATCCATTATCAGCTTAATACCTTTTTCTTTGGCTATTTTAGAAAGTTGCTTGTATTCCTCGTTAGTGCCATATCTGGCATCCACCTTGTAAAAATCGGTAGTAGCATAGCCGTGATAAGAATATTGAGGTTGATTGTTTTCAAGCACAGGGTTTAACCATATAGCAGTAAAACCCATATCTTTTATGTAATCCAAGTGGTCTATCATACCTTGTATATCTCCCCCGTGCCGTCCGTTTATATCATCTCGGTTTAACTTATCTGTCAAACCTTTCACATTGTCGTTCTCTGTGTTACCATTAGCAAAACGGTCGGGCGTGATAAGATAAATAGCGTCCGTATTATTAAACCCCTCTATGGCTGCCCCTTCTTGCTCTCTTTGCATCAGTTCGTAGCTGTATGTTCTTACTATTTCATTATCCTTTTTGAAATTTATATCAAAGCTACCTGCTGTGGTATTGGTAGCAATAGCAAGGTCAATAAAAAGATAGTTAGGGCTTTTTACCCTTGTGGTTTTCTCTACTGTTACTCCTTTGTAATTGAGCTCTGGCTGAAGTTCTGCAATGTTTTCACCATATACCAACAATTGCAATTCTGTATTTTTCATTCCCACCCACCAAAAAGGAGGCTCTACTCTAAATTGCTGCGCCATAATAAAATTTGATAACAGCAATAACGATAACAAGGATGCGTATTTTTTCATTTTTGCAAATTATTTCGTGTGAAATAAAACAGGCAATTATTTTGCTGCTATTAAAAAAAATGTTGATTTTTGGCTGTTTTTTTATTATTCTGGTATCTCTACTCTATCTTATAAGTAGCTGGGACTGTTCCAAGGTCTAAAGTAATTTTATGTGTCCCCTCATAAATTGGAATATTAGGACCTCCACCCTTTATCAATGTGCCATATGACCCTCCGAAAGAATATTCTTCATCCCAACTACCATCTAAACGGAATTTGAATCCGCCACTTTCAGTGACTACAACATTCTCCTTTACCCATAGGTCTTTTTCTACTTCATTCATAGGTATATCATCATCAGCTCCCCCTTCGCCCCATTTATTATTTATACCAATTAAACCCCACAAAGGATTAGGAACATAGTAAGGCGTTACCGTAAGGGCAATAGAATTGGTTGAATACATTGTATTTTCCATTTCCTCCTGTACTGCCATTACCTTTAATTCAATTTCAGTGGCCTCGCCTTCTGTTGCTCCTAAACCGATAAAAACCCCATTATTCAAATCCCTGGCTACCATATCAAATTTTGTTTCGCTTGTCTCTCCTATTGAAGTAATAGTAGAAAAATCGCCCTCCTTTATGTCTATAATAATGAAATATTTGGTTGCAATAGAAAGCCCATAATCAGCAGCCTTCCAAGATATAGTATCAACTATTTCATAGGATTCATCTTCTGATAAAATATGGGTCTTGCCACTTTCAGGCCCTGTTATAGTAGGAGGTGTATAGGTGTCGCTACTTCCTATTTTTGTTTTATCCTTTTCACAAGAAAGAATGACACCCATTATTAAAATCGTTGCTAAGAATATATATATTTGTTTCATAAGAAATTTCATTTTAATATTAATAACCAGGATTTTGTTGCAAATTAATATTGGTTGTTATATCAGCTGCAGGTATAGGAAATAAGTCGTATATTTGACTTACCGACCTACCATCATATGTTCCTCCTTTCCAAGGCCACGTATAAGGTGTATTAGAGAATTTTCCAAAACGTATTAAATCAGTCCTTCTATGACATTCGTAATATAGCTCTCTTGAACGTTCATCCAAGATAAAATCAAGAGTAAGACCAGTTACCTCACCTGAATTATCACCATAGGCTCTTTCCCGCAATTCGTTGATATAGCCTAATGCATTGCTTGTGCTTCCGCCAGTTCCACCTCTTAACACAGCTTCAGCATACATAAGATAAGCGTCTGCCAAGCGAAACATAGGGAAATCTGTGTCAGGAAAATCAATAGACGAACCATTGGTACCAGTAGAAGTTTTGTTGGTAAATTTCACTACAGGGTATCCGTCAGTAAATTTTTCTATATTTTGTATATCCAAGTTTTGTCCATCAGAAAAAAACAAGTACCGTCCATCATCAAGCTTGTCGTTTGGAGGTGGTGTTTGTGTAAATTTATGTATCAATGCTTTTGTGGTTCTTATTCCTGCCCATCCTTCTTTAACTCCATAATCTAAAGGAGTCATTCTTCCACCTACAGAAGCAGCAATTATGAAAAGTGTTCCTCCATATGTTTGTGTTCGCAGCCCATCATATCTTATAGGAAATATAATTTCTGTTTTCGCATCAGTTTTATCATTATCTGCCATAAATAGCTGTGCATAGTTATCGTGTAGAGAGTAACTACTATTTATTATCTTGTTCAAATACGTGATTGCGTCTGTATATTTTTCTGTATCTATATAAACTTTTGCATTTAAGTAGAGTTTTGCAAGCAACATCCAAGCAGCAGCTTTATCTGCTCTTCCATAGTCTACTTGCCGAGGTTCTGAAAGCTTATCTTCTATCTCTTTCAATTCTGTCTCTATATAGTTAAAGAGCTCTGCTCTACCTATTTGTCTTGGAAAAAATTTACCTACTTCATCATCTTCTGTAACAAAAGGAGGATTTCCAAAAAGATCCATTGCGTGCCAATAACTTAACGCCCTTAAAAACCTTGCCTCTGCTGCGTAAAGAGGAATCTCAGTCCATTCTGCTGGAGCTTTCTTAGTTTGTCTTATAAATTCATTGCACAACGTTATTTGGTTCATAATTCTGGCAAAATGTGCTGTAATGAAAACATCTTGCGATGTCCATTTTTGATAATGAAAATCAAAAATGGTTTGGTCGTTCCAGGCTACTACTGTTTCATCAGTAGTAAACTGTTGATGGTAAAAATACCCTCTCAAATACTGCCCAAAACCTTCATCTATCCCGTGAATATCTGGGTCGCCATCTACTTGTTGTCCCGAAACAGCCAATCCCGCATAGCACTTGGCCAACACACCCAAATAACCTTCTTGACTATTATATACATCTTCCTCAACATTTACTTTATCATCTATAGGCGTAACTTTTAAATCTTTAAGGCAGGAACTCAATAGAACAAGTCCTATAACTGCGATTAATGATATAATATTTTTTTGTTTCATTGTATTTATATCTTTAAAAATTAAAAATTAGCATTTACGCCCAGTATAAATGTTCTTGGCCTAGGATAAACAGCACTATCAATACCCCCGTTTATTTCTGGATCTAAACCTTCATATGGAGTTATGACAAAAACATTTTGCATTGTTCCATAAACTCGCAAATTCAATTTACCTTCTACAAGTTTCTGAAAGGTATAACCTACTGACACATTATCTAACTTGAAAAAAGAAGCATTTTGCACAAAATAATCAGATTTATGGCCGCTTGGTACATTTGTAGTCTCAAATCCGTTGCCTAATCCGCTCTTCAGCATATTTTGAGTGTATTCCTGTGCAGAATTATACGTATCTTGTTCAGCTCCCCTTCCATACTCTACATTGTTATAAAGATAATTGCCAATACTGGCTCGTGATGTAAACGAAGCATCCCAATTTTTATATTGTACTCTCGATGATAATCCAAAATATGCATCAGGGGCAGGGTCTTTATAATGATAAAGATCCTTTTCATTTATAATACCGTCTCCATTTCTATCCACAAAAAGTCCTTCTATAGGATTGCCATTTTCATCATATACTTGCTCGTATACATAAAAACTACCTACAGCATATCCTACACTATGTATTTGAACAGTATTTCCCACGTGCACAGTTCCGTGTTCTACACCTACATAGCTTGGGTCGTCTGTCGCTGTAAGTTTAGTTATTTTATTATTATTCATTGTAGCATTAAGCCCTATTTCCCAGAAAAGATCTTTTTTATTAAAAATCACTCCATTGATAGCAAGTTCTATACCATTGTTCTCTAAGTTACCTACATTTGTCAGTATTCTATTAGTCTGATTAGTGCCAGCAGGAACATTTATTTGATTGATTAGGTCTTTCGTTTCCCTTCTATAATAGTCTATCGTTCCATAGATTCTATTCTTCAAAAAGCCATAATCTATTCCAATGTTATAAGTAGTAGTCTCTTCCCATTTCAAGTCTTTATCGTAGCCATTAGGTCTAATAGTTGTTATATATTGATCGCCAAATGGGTACTGTACTTGATCCCTACCATCAGTATATGTTGCAATAGCAGGATAGTCGCCAGAGTTAATCTCTTGTTGCCCTGTAATACCATAGCCTAAACGTAGTTTTAAGTTAGTTATAAAATCTACATCTGCTAAGAAATCTTCTTGTTTTATCCTCCAAGCAAAGGCTGCAGAAGGGAACAAGCCCCAATGATTAAGAAATCTGCTGGTACCATCGTATCTTACTGTAGCTGTTAAGAGATATTTATCAGCATAAGTATAATTTGCACGCCCAAAGAAAGACACTAAATAGTTTTCTGTTTTATTAACTACACTATCATACAAATTTGTACCTAAAACATTTGTATCATAAGCATCGTCATACACCCAAAAGTGCTGCCAAGAGTATCCTCCTGTAACTCCCATTTTGTGTTTATCTATTTCTTTGTTATATGATAGATAAGCCTCTAAGAGTTGATTTTTTTTCTCCTGAGAGTATTTCCTATCGGACCCTCCAAAGTCTGGACTCGAAGTTTCTGGATCTACAGCAAAAGAGAATGCAGCGTCTGCAGGTATAAACTTTGTTCCATTTGACTTTGAATAATCATATGCCAAGTTTAAATGTGCACTTAATTCTGGTAAAAAGTGTAGCTTATATACTGTCTCTATATTTCCTATAAACCGAGAAACTTCAGAACGGTCGTCTGTTTGCTCTAATCGAGCAACAGGGTTGGTAGTAGCTTGACCATTGGGGGTAAGGCCATTACTATTCATCCAAGTATAATAATCTCCAAATCGGTCGTCGTCAACTCTCACAGGTTGGGTAGGGTCCATACGAAGGGCTTCGCCTACAGCAGCTTGGTCTGCAAACCTATTTTCTACATAAATACCCCTAGCATTGACGTTAAACGTTAAATGATCTTTTAAAAAACTTGGCATTAGAGACACTGAACCAGTAGTACGCTTAAACTCTAATGTTTCTAAGGTACCATCCATATCTGAGTAGCCTATGGAAGCCCTATAAGGAAGATTTTTGTATGAGCCTGTGAAACTAAGGTTGTGGTCCATTCCAAAAGATGTTCTGTATATCTCGTCTTGCCAGTCAGTATTGGCATCACCAAGTAACGAGTAAGCATCACTTTCTTCTCCAAACCTGTTTGCTACAAGATTCCTAAGCTCATCCCCATTTAAAACCTCTAACCTTCTGCCCGGAGTATACATAGCCCCATAACTACTATAATTTATTTTTAAAGGAACTCCTTCTTTTCCTTTTTTTGTTGTTATTATAATTACCCCATTAGAAGCACGAGAACCATAAATAGCAGTAGCCGAAGCATCTTTTAGCACCGTAAAGGATTCAATATCGTTAGGGTTTATAGAACTTAATGGATTGGCCATTCCACTAACGTCTTTGTTGTCTAAGGGAACTCCATCCAATACTATCAGAGGGTCGTTGGAAGCAGATAGAGAAGAGCCTCCCCTTATTCTTATTTGAACATCACTACCTGGTTGCCCTCCTGCCCCAGTTACTTGAACTCCGGCAACTTTTCCAGCTAACAGTTCATCAGCAGAAACAATAGCTCCTTTGTTAAAGTCCTTTTCTGATACACCAACAACAGAGCCAGTAACATCCTCTTTTGTTTGAGAACCATAACCAATAACCAATACTTGGTCTAAACTAACATTGGAGGATTGCAATTGAACATCAATAGTTCTTCTCGTTCCCACTTCTTCTTCCTTAGTCTCCATACCTATGAAAGAAAATACTAAAACTACATCGTTCGAGGACACTGGTATTGAATAAGAACCATCTACACCAGTAGTAGTTCCTGATGAAGTTCCTTTTATAACGACATAAGCCCCTATAATGGGCTCTCCACCCTCGTCTAAAACCGTACCTATAATAGCTCGCTCTTGTGAAAAACTTAAATTGATAAATATTACTAATGAAAATAATATTAATGACAGCTTAGTAAAACGTTTTTTCATCTTTTATAATATTGTTTTGAGACTATAATATAAATTAATCAAAAATTTAAGTACAATTATAAATAACTTAGCCTAAATATAAATTAATTTTTTTATTAATCTGCTACATAAAAAAATATAAGTCGCTGCTATTCTAATGTTTAGCAACCTCATTTTTTTGTATTCTTGATTTATGCAAACGTTTGCATAGATTATAATGTAGAGTTAATAGGAAGAACAGTGTAATGAAAATTAATTTAATATTAAATTTCAGATAATTATTTTATTGTTTTAACAACTTATATTTTGTAAATCGTTAAATTTTTTTCTTTTTACTGTTATGTTATATTTGTATACTTTAAAATATGTATTTGGTCTATTTTCAAACTATAAAATAAAAATAATATGAACGCTGCTAACCTATTTTATATCATTATAGTTATTATTTTATTTGGTTGTTCCGAATCAGAAGAAAAGAAACATATGTACCTTGGGGCTGACTTATCTTATGTAAATGAGATAGAAGATAATGGGGGTATTTATAGAGTTAACGGGAAAGAGGTAGACCCCTTTCAATTATTTAGTGAACGAAGGGCTAACATTGTCAGAGTAAGGTTGTGGCATTCGCCTCTATGGACAGATTACTCCAATTACGAAGATGTGAAAAAAACCATTAAAAGAGCTAAAAATAATGATATGGAAGTGCTACTTAATTTTCATTATTCTGATACTTGGGCCGACCCAGAAAAACAAATAGTTCCTGAAGCGTGGAAGGACATAACAGACTTAAACATTCTTGGAGATTCTATTTATCAATACACTTTGAATACGCTAATAGAATTATCCAAAGAAGGGCTATTGCCAGAGTTTGTACAAGTGGGTAATGAAACCAACATAGAAATAATGCAACAGAAAGATAATATGATATTAGATAAAATTAACTGGAAAAGGAATAGTTATTTAATTAACAAAGGGTTAGAGGCTGTGAAAAATGCATCTAAGATTGTAAAGAAAGATGTACAAACTATGCTACATATAGCACAACCCGAAAATGCTTTATGGTGGTTTGAAGAAGCTGCAAAAAATGGTATTAGCGAATTTGATTGGATTGGGATATCTTATTATCCTAAATGGTCGGATTACGTTTTGGATAGTATTCCCTTTGCAATAAGCTCTTTGAGGGAAAAGTTTAATAAAAGAGTAATGGTTGTGGAAACAGCTTATCCTCATACACTCGAAGATGTAGATAGTGCAGCAAATATTCTTGGTACAGATGCACTTATAAATGGCTACCCAGCTACTCCTGAAGGACAATTGAAATTTATGACTGATTTAACAAAATTATCTATTCAAGGAGGAGCAGAAGGAATAATCTATTGGGAAGCTGCGTGGATTACTTCAAATCGTCAAACCCAGTGGGGGAAAGGCTCTCATTGGGATAATGCAACTTTTTTTGAGGCAAAAAATGGAAATGAAGCTCTACCTGCTTTTGACTATTTCAATCAAAACAATTATTAAAAATGAAAACAGGATATTTTGAGTATAGATATAGATACTTTTGCCATAGCATTTTATTTAAAATTTAGAACTGAAATTAGTAGAACACAGGAAACAATATATTTTCACGCTCTTATCAATGGCTTAAAATAGCAGAAGTTATCTAAAATGTTTATCAGTTTTTATACATCTATCATTTAAAAATCATAGGCTCAAGAATAGTTTTTTAATTAGTTTATGATTTTTTGAATCTTTTCATTGTGCTTTCTAATATATTCCTTTGGCGAAAGTCCATACATTTTTACAAATTCTTTATAGAAGTAAGAACGATTGTTAAAGCCTGTAGAATAAATTACTTCTGAGACAGTCATATTTTCTTGCAAAAGCAATTGTGCTGCTCTCTTCAATCTTGTGTATCTTATAAATTCAACGGGCGTTTTACCTGTAAGTGCTTTTATCTTTCTATAAAGCTGTATCTTACTTATATTTAACTCTTTGGCTAACAGTTCTATTTTAAATTTAGGATTGATTATTTGTTGTTGTAATATTTTAATAACATTTTTTAAAAACTCTACTTCTTGCTTGTTTGCAATTGTTTGCTTTGATTTTGGATAATTTTCAGCATCTAAAAAGTATTTTTGTAAATTCTTTCTTTGCTCCAACAAATTTTTCACTTTTGCTTTCAGTATATTTATACTAAATGGCTTAGTGATATAAGAGTCAGCACCTATATGAAGTCCCTCTATTACTTGTTCTTTATCTTCTTTAGCTGTAAGCAAAATAACAGGCAGGTGAGAGGTGTTTAAATTCGTTTTAATTTTCTTGCAAAACTTTATTCCATCCATCACTGGCATCATAATATCGCTAATAATTAGGTTAGGTTGTTTCTTTTCTATTTTTTCAAAGGCTTCCTTACCATTACTTGCCAGCATTATATTGTATTCATCCTTAAAAATATCATACAACATTTCTTTTATTTCTGTGTTGTCTTCTACTATAAGTAAGCAAAACTCATTGAATGGTTCTTCTATTTCTTTTAGTTTGTTTGTTTTTGCATTTTCAACTTTGCTTATATTTTGAGCAATGCGACTACCATTTTCAGCAATTATTTCTTCACTGCTAAAATGGGCATCTCCAAGAGGCAGTTTGATAATAAATTCTGCTCCTAATTTTTCTTGACTTTTAACATATATCTCCCCCTTATGAAGTTCTACAAGTTTTTTAGAGAACGCAAGCCCTATACCCGAAGAAGGAAGTGTAGCTTGCTTTGAATGGTAAAATCTATCAAAAATTTTATCTATGTCCGTTGTGCTTATTCCCTTCCCTGTATCTTTTACTGATATTTGTACCATTTTGTCTTTGGGTATTACAGACAATGTAATATATCCGTATTGAGGTGTGTATTTAAAGGCGTTCAATAGTAGATTGGACAGTGCTTTTTCTATTTTATCTGGGTCAAACGATACATATATGCTACTTTGCGAACTATAAAACTGATAGTGGATGTGTTTTTCATCTGCATAGTTGTCAAATGTTTGTTTTACATTCTTTGCAAATTCAACAATGTTTATAGCTGTTACTTTCAATTGCAAGTGTTCAGTTTCTACCTTTCTAAATTCCATCAACTGTTGAATAAGTTTAAGTAGTTTTTGAGAATGATTTTGTATAACACTCACATTTTTTTTAATTAAAAAATCATTGAAGCTACGAGACAATAACTTTTCTACTGCTCCAAGTATTAAAGTCAGTGGTGTACGAAACTCGTGGGAAATATTTGTGAAAAAATGTAATTTCATTTGGTGGATTTTTTCGTTCTTTTCTCGTATCATCTTTTCTTGAAACAGTTCTTGCCGCTCTCGTATTCTTCTTTTAATAAGGCGATATACAAACACTACTAAAACAAGGATAGCACCACTGTAAGCTAAATATGCCCATACAGTGAGCCACCAAGGCGTTTTGATAACAATTTTTATCTGTTTGTAATTATCATTCCAAATTTTGTCCTCATTAGAACACTTTACTTTAAAAACATATTCCCCATAAGGTATATTGGTAAAAGTAGCAGTAGTTCTGTTTTCTATATTAATCCAGTCTTTGTCAAAATTTTCTAACTTATAAGCATAATAGCACTTGTCTATATTTCTATAATTTAATGCCGTAAAATCAAAGCTGAAAAATGTTTGATAATACTCTAAGGTTATTTCCTCTGTTTCGTTAATTGTCTTTGAAAGAATATCGTTATTGTCTTTTACAGTTATATCTATATTTTGAACTTTGAAACCTGTGATAGCTACATTAGGCAAGTAAATATTATCTTTAATTTCATTAGGAAAAAATCTATTAAACCCTTTTACCCCACCAAAAAATATTTCTCCTGTTTCGGTGTTCATAAAATGAGCTCCGTCTGAAAACTCATTGCTTTGCAAACCATCTTGTTTTGTATAGTTTTTATATTTAGAGTTGGTAGGGTCAAACTGTATTAAACCTTTATTGGTACTTAGCCACAGCTTATTTTCCAAATCCTCTACTATTCCGTGTATGGTATTGTTTATAAATCCTCTCTCCTCTGTGAAATGTTCAAACCTCTCTTCTCCTTTAGAAATAGTCATTTTATTAAGGCCTCCGCTTGTGCCTATCCATAGAATACTGTCGGATGTTTTGTGCAATGATAACACATCGTTATTAGACAACGAATTTAGATTGTGTTTTTGATATTTATACCATTTAAAAGTATTTGTTTCAACATCAAACTTGTTTAATCCTCCGCCACGTGTCCCTATCCAAAAAGAGGTAGGTGTATCTTGTAGTATAGAGAATATTATATTAGAAGATGGATTATTCGGAGTATTATCAAACAGATATTGCTGATAACTTTTTAATTTATACCCATTTTTTTGTTTCTCAATGTCTAACCTTATCAAGCCATAGCTATTTGTTCCAAGCCAAATGGTATTATTCTGCATTATATGTATTGCATACACATATTTAAAGGAAGGTAACGACACTGTATTGACAAAATCTTTAGGAAAATGATAGAATCTATTTTCTTGCTTATTATATAGGTCTATGCCTTCTTCATCAAGCCCTAACCATATTTCATTGTCATCTATACTATTTATAGCCAACACAGTGTTATTACTTATGCTGTTTTTCTCTGCTTGAAATGTATAATATGAATATTTTTCCGAATTATTTACAACTGATATTTTATTCAATCCCCCACCACGTGTACCCACCCATAAGGTATTGTCGCCATCCTGCCAAATAGCTCTTATAATATTATTATTCAACTGATTTACCCCTTGTGCAATAGTTACAAACTTGTTCTTATCGTCAAAAAGCTGATAAACACCATCGCCATCAGTACCTACCCAAAGAATGTTACTATTGTCTTTAAAAGTTGTAAGTATTCTTTTGTTTTCAAGAGCGGTTGAGATTATATTTGGCTTTTGAGAATAATCCTTGCTAATATTCAAGTAATACAACCCTTTGTTAGTAGCAACTATAATTTTACTGTCTGTTGGGTTGATACTTAATAGCTGAATAGACTGTCTCTTCTCATCATTTCCTAATGCTATTAATTGATGCGTTTTATAAGTAGTATTAATTCTTACTATTTCATTGGTAGTAGTTGCAAGCCACAAATTACCTGCATCATCCTTAGAAAAGAATTTAAAAACATAACCTATTTCCACATTTTTCATATAGTATTTTGTTCCATCATCAATCTTTGTGCAATACAGCCTACCCTCATCAGCCAATATCCACAAACAATTTTCATCGTCAAACAAAATATCTGTTATTTGCAGCAACTCTCTTCCCCTCTCATCATATAAATTATAAGTCAAAAAAGTATCACTATCTTGCAAATATTTACTAACCCCCCTGTTGTAAACACCGCACCAAATATTGTCCATACCATCTTTGGCAATAGAAATACTGTGTTCTTTAATATATACTCCTCCCCTCTCTTCCGTAAAATACTGAAAAAACTTATCACTTGTTCTATCATATCTATTCAATCCATAGTCTGTAGCTATCCACAACCAGCCCTCTCTATCCTCAATAACCTTTCTTATAATATTGCTACTTATATTATTATAATCGAAGCGAGGTTTATAAGTTTTAATTTTTTTCCCATCATACCTATTAAGACCATCCCAAGTGCCAATCCACATAAATCCTTTTGAATCCTGAAAAATATAAATAATAGAACTATTGGATAGTCCATCTTCATTTCTTATCTGTTTAAAATGTAAAGACTGTTGAGAATACAGGAAAGGACAGTTTAACAATAGTAAAAGTACGCAGTATCTATATATACAAATTGAAATCATATCTTTTACATAAAAACAACTAACACTGTTCAAAGCTATGAAAATAATCTATATTATTGTCAAATTTATAGCCTTAATCCTTTTTAATCTTGACTTCGTAATTTTCTTCTACAAAATTTATGATATCTTCAAAGAAAACTTTAAAGTTGTTTTTCAAATACCTATAATAGGTTTCCAAGATATTAATTGCTATATCTGATTTTTGAGGTAGAGAAGTGCGTCGTCCCATTATATCAAGTGTTTTTCCTATTCCTTTTATATGTGCATATGACTCCAACCTTCTATGTTGGATAAGGAAAGGCAAAAAACCTTGCACTTTAAGAGGTAGTTCGCAAAAATTTTTTAGTAATATTTTATGCACTTTATCTGCATATTCTTTCAAATTGATAGTGCTATATTCATTCCATTGAGACGCGAGGAAATGGTCAGAAAAAATATCTACAATAATGTTTGCATATTTACCAAACTCTCCTCTCAAAATGCTAGCACTATTTTTAGTCGCTATATGCTGGTCTGCAAAACTATCAATCTGCCTGTGCAATAATATACCTTTTTGTATTTCTTTTGGGTAGTTTTCATACTTATTGCCTTTAACAAAATCACCAATAAAATTACCAACCATTATTTTCTCGTCATCGCCCGATAAATATAAGTGTGCTAAGAAGTTCACTTGTCTAATGTATTGCTGATACCTGTCTAATCCTTGTTAGTGGAATATTCTTAATTACTATAATTTACAAATATATTATAGCACTTGGCAGTGAAGGTTATTTGCTCTTTTCAGAGAATGTGTTTGTAAGGTGCTATAAGAACAATAGTTGAAAGCTAGAACAAATAACCTATTTTTATAGAGTATTTTTTTATTTTTTACACAAAAATTTTTCCAAACTGTATTTTCCTGAACCATATATTAATAATGTAAACAGCATTATAAGGTAATAAAGAGGTGTTTCAAAACCATTGTTCCCTACAGAAAAACCTTTTGAAAAATGCACTGTAAATATGGCTACAAGCATTACAAACATTAATGGTATAGAAATAAGACGTGTGCCTATTCCAAGTGCAAGTAGTATTACCCCTAAGAGTTCTATAGTAGCTACAAGGTAAACATTCAAGGTTGGAAAGGGATAGTTCATACCTTTAAAGAATAGGGCCACATTGTCTATGTTTTTCCATTTCATTATAGCAGGTGAATAAAAACCATATGCCAATGTAAATCTTATTAGCAATAATGGAAGGTCTCTAAACTTTTCCAATTTAGATAGTTTTTGAGTAATCTTTTTCATAATAAATACTGGTATTAGTTCATATTTTAATTAAAAAAAAGCCCGAAAAGTATTTTTATTTTTCAGGCTTTGAAGTGCTACAAATATGCTGTTTATTTCAAATTTATCTACACATTCTCTCTTTGGCACTTTATTCTTTACCCTCACCACATTTACCCTCACCGCACTTACCTTCACCACATTTGCCCTCGCCACATTTACCCTCACCACATTTTTTTTCTGTAGACTTACCTTCACCGCATTTTTGCTCTGTTTTATTTTTATTGCCCTTCTCCCCACAGTTTCCACAAGAAGTAGACACAAAAAGAACAAATAAAAATACAGTTGCAACAATGCTTAAAGTTTTTAATAAGTTTGTTTTCATTTTTTTACGTTTTTTTTAAAATTATAATAAATAATTAAATGAAGGAACAAATATAAAAACATAAAACTTAATTATACTAATTTTTATCAATTTTTTTATTTTTCAAAATAAATCTGCTCAGAATTAACAGAATGCGATGTATAAAAGGTAATTTTTCCCTTATTTATTTTTGTTGTAATATTTTCGTCCTTTACCAAACCTTTATCGCCCACTGTTTTTAGTTTTAATGTGTGTTCTCCCTCATCTAATGGTATTCTACTATATGATATTGAGTACGGCAATGTTTGCCAGTTTCGTGTATCGGCCTTTTCAGTAGCATAATTAATCAAGTTCACCAACAATCCAAGGCCTTCATCTTGCTGCCTTGCTACTTCTTCTATTGCTTTTTTAGTAGCCACACGCAATAGGGAACTGGCCAATTCTCTTACCATCCTATCCTTCAAAGTTTTAAATGCTATTTCTTTGATGTTTTGTGCCAATTGCAAATTATATCTTTCATTATTGGCTTCTATATATGCTGTTTTCAATACAGGAGGACGCTCTACATATTTGGGAAATGCCACTTTAAACAAACTCAAATCGGTTATAGCAGCCTGATTTTCTTGACTTTGGCTGCCAATGAAGAAAGAAAAGTGCAGGTCTAATTCTTTATTAGAAAAAGTAATCCAACCCGGTCTATTTTGCACAGTAGTAAAATTGATAAACCATTCTGATTTTATGGGACATAATCCATTCATCCAAAAAACAACAAGCTCACCTTTATCGTCCTCTATATGCTCATATTTGATACCAAGTTCAGCTTCATATCTTCTCAACTCTTCTCTAAAACCATTTAGATAAGCTGTTCGCAGCAAGTCTTCTTTAAGTTGTTGAGGTGCTGGCAAATCAAAATTTGGCAGATATATCTTTTTATAAGACTCGTAAGCATTTCTATAAGAAATGAAAGCGTTGTTAGCATCACCTGAGGCTTCATAGATAATACCCATTAGATTAAGAAGAAAAGCATCTTGGCTGTATCTGTTTTTTTTGTCTTTGTATTGATCGTTTAATTGATTAAGCTTTATATTTACCCTTCTACATTCCACCAATGCACTATTTAATTCACCCAAGTAGATATAATTCAAAGCTTGGTAGTAATGTATCATTACTTTCTCGTGATCTTCAGGGTTATATGGCTTAGACATTGGGTTGCTGATAAGAGATAAAAACTCAGAACCTATATTTTTTTTAAAGTCTTCTATGTAAAAATCTGCTTGTGTTAGCTGCTCTATGCTTTTTTCATATTCCTGCAATAGATAATAGGTAGTTCCTTTGTTAAAATATTGAAGGATTTTATCTTTATTTTTTACCTTTTTATCATTTTGCTCTAATAGATGTGCTGCTTTTTGCAGTTCATTTCTTTCGAACGTTTGATTGAACTTGATATTTTTTTGGTAATAAGTAGCACAAGTTACAGTTATAAACAAAAGAATTGAAAAGATAAGTATGTGAAAAATATATTTCTGCAGCTTTTTCATAATACGAAATAAACTAAAGTAATTTAACAAATAAAGACAAGGAAGCATTCCTAATAAATTGGAACAGTTTTGTCTCTACATTAAAGGAAGCAAAAAAACAAATTACCTTTTGATATATTTCATTATTTCCTTATCACCTATCCAGACTATTTCATTAGTTTCAAGATCTGCAAGTTTGAGGTTAATTTTATAGAAAACTACTTTTTTCTTTTTATAAGTATCTACTATCGAGTTAATGTCGCCTTGCAACATAAAATCAGCCCCTAACTCTTTTCCCCATTGTTTTTGTGTTGCTTCTGAGGCAAAGCCTTCTTGTTGGGCTCTTTCTTTTCTTAGTTGTTCCCTTTTGCCTGGTGCTTGCACTATCCTAGCTCTACCATCGTTGATCACAGCTCTTTCTATATCTTGTATAAAAGTTTCGGCACTAATATGCTCGTGCGATTTGTTTTGCACTAATCCTACTATCAATACAGGTCTTTTGCCATCGTGTGCATCTTGAAAATTGGAAATCCAGTTACGTTCCAGTACTTCTTTCATCATCTCTTCGGCCACAAGCTTAGAATCCGTAGAATTCCACCGACCACTAAGGTCTATTTGAGTATCGCTTTCTACTCTTTTCACCTTTCTAGCACAAGTAACAGAGGTTAGCCCTAATGCTACAATTAGACAAATTATTTTGACAGAATTTCTTGTATCCATATATTTACGTTATTTTTAATAGTTCATTTTAAAAATGCTAATATATATTTTTTATGTCAAATAAACTACTTTTTTTCTAATTTGTTAATTTCTTCTTCTATCTTAGCAAAACACTCTTCAGAAACAGGTGTAAGTGGTAACCTTAAATTGTTTTGTATAATATTGAGAACTTTTAAAGTGGCTTTTATTCCACTTGGATTACCTTCTGCAAATAACAGCTTTATTATATTTATAAGTTGAAAATGAATCTTTCTTGCCTTTTCATAGTCGTTATTCAAAGCATATTTTACCATAGAGCAATACGTAACTGAACGAAGTACACGCTACGTATTGC
>JAQGDQ010002393.1:0-52955 GCA_030141605.1 Tubiluchus corallicola | reverse complement strand
ACAACAACTATATCTTCTGATGTTTCAACATTCGCTACGATACCTATAGACTTTGCAGTATCGAAGTTATAAGCTTTAGGTTTTCTTTTATAAAACAGTTTTCGAAATTTTTTAGTAAGATGTCTAAGTTTATTTACCATAGGAATCTAAATAGATATAACATTTCTTTTTCGGTTAAGTAATGATTTTACAAATTTAGATAAAATTGCTGTTTATGCAAAAAATCACAAACTAATATATGGGCAAATACTTTCTGAAGCATAGCTTTGTGGTTCGTTTCTGCAAAGTAAAATACATCACACAAATGTTGCTTGTACAGATTGTCATCATCCACATACTTATGCATTGTTAGAAAAAAACACCTATGGTCTGTGTGCCAAACCATATACCCGATTAAAGTATCTTAAAAACTATATAAACAGTACTTATTTTTCAATTGTGGTCACACCTTACAAGACGAGTATCTCATCGTAAGAGTATATGTTTTACAAGTACTAAATATATTGCTTCTTAACGACTTGATACCCTTTGCCCTTCCAATGCTTAAAGACAGTAAAAAAGCATAAGAAATAAAAGCAGCAGAATTGCTTACAAGCATCAACGTAATTGTAAATCAACAAAGTGCAAATTTGCATAATTAAGTTATCAAAAGAAAATGTAAAGACATAAGTATAGAAAAGGAAATCAGGCTGCAAACCTAATTAAAATGTACTAAGGAAAAAAAGAATACCCTACTTGCTCGAAAAACTATTAACAAAATAAAATTCTATATTTGCAATTAATATAAATACAAAACACCCCAAACATCAATGAAAAACAAACAAGCTTTTGAAAACATAAAAAAAGCCAGCAAAAGCATATTACTTTTAAACGCAGAAATTATCAATGCTGTTCTCAACAATGTAGCCAATGCCATAGTAGAGCAAGCTCCTTACATACTTGCTGAAAACAAGAAAGATCTTGCACGTATGAATGAGGATGACCCTAAGTACGATAGATTGCTATTGACTACTGAACGCATAAAAAGTATCGCTCACGACATACGCAATGTAGCCAGTTTACCTTCTCCATTAGGTAAAACTTTGATGAGTAAAACCCAACCCAATGGTTTGCAAATAACAAAAGAAACTGTACCTTTCGGTGTGATAGGTATCATATACGAATCACGTCCCAATGTAACGGTAGATGTGTTTGCCCTATGCCTTAAATCAGGTAACGCTTGTATGCTTAAAGGCGGTAGCGATGCTCACGATAGCAATATGGCTATAACAAAGATTATAAAAGAAGTATTGAAAAAACATCAGTTGAACGAAGATATTATTACCCTGCTGCCTGCCGAACGTGAAGCTGCTGCTGACTTATTAAATGCTCACGGCTATGTGGATTTAATTATACCTAGGGGCAGTCAAGGGCTTATCAACTTTGTGAGAGAGAATGCCTCTATACCTGTAATAGAAACAGGAGCAGGTATTGTACATACCTATTTTGACGAGTTTGCTGATTTGAAAAAAGGCACTAAAATAATAGTAAATGCCAAAACGCGTAGAGTAAGTGTGTGCAATGCTTTGGATTGCCTTGTAATACACAAAAAACGTCTTGCCGAACTACCACAAATAATAAAAGAAATGGAAAGTAGCAATGTGCTTATCTATGCAGACAAATTTGCTTTTAAAGCACTACAAGGCAATTATCCAACCGAATTGTTACAAAAGGCAAATACATCCTCCTTTGGCACAGAGTTTTTATCGCATAAAATGTCTATTAAAACTGTAGAAAATATAGACGAAGCCATAGACCACATCAACCAATACAGCTCTATGCACAGCGAGGCTATTATATCTGAAAATAGTGAAAACATTAATAAGTTCTTGAAATTAGTAGATGCCTCATCTGTTTATGCCAACGTATCTACTGCTTTCACTGATGGGGCGCAGTTTGGATTGGGAGCAGAGATAGGCATCAGTACACAGAAACTACATGCTCGGGGACCGATGGCCTTAGAGGAACTAACAAGTTACAAGTGGATAATACAAGGTGATGGAGTGATACGGGACAAATAAAAATAACTACCCCCCCCTCGTAGCAAATAAGATATTTGTTTCTTCTTATATTCCTTATCTCTTGTTTAATATTGTTCTATCCTTTTAAAAGCGTTTCCTGTTTAAAAAAAGCAAACAGTAAACTCGACAATCGGACATCTTCTTTTTTGTGAAAGAAAATAACAAGAATACTGAGGTAGGTTACAACTATATTAATTTCAACACTTGTTCTACAAGTTTATTGATACCTTCATTTACTTGAGAGATACTTACATCCAGCATATAACAAGGTGTAGTTACTACTTTGTGCTTTTCATCTACGATTATCTCGTTATGAGTTGCTTGAGTATGCACAGCCCCTAACTTTTCAACAGTTACAGCTGTATCTTCATCTTGTCCTATAGTTACTCTTACTTTTTCAAATATTTTAGCCAGTATAACAGGTGCTATACACAATGCTCCAATGGGTTTGTTGAGCTGTGCCATTTGCTTCAAGGCCTGTTCTACCTCTTTGTATATGCTAAAACCCTCCCCTTTAAAAGCAAAGTTAGACAAATTTTTAGCCGCCCCAAAACCACCCGGTAGTATCAGAGCATCATATTTTTTAGGGTCAAAACAAGACAATGGCTCTATCTTGCCTCGTGCTATTCTGGATGCCTCTACTAGTACACTTCTTGTTTCTCGTTGCTCTTCTCCTGTAATGTGATTGACAACATGATATTGTGGTATATCAGGAGCAAATAAAGTATATTGGGCATTGTTTTTATCTATGGCAAGCATTGTAAGAACAACTTCGTGTATTTCTGACCCATCATAAACGCCGCAACCCGATAGAATAATAGCTATTTGTGGTTGTTTTTTCATTTTATTTTTTTTAAGGAAACGTACTTATGCACTTCACATAATTTTGAGTAACAAATGTAAATATTTTATTATTTCTTACAAAATGTTTTTATACTTAGTTTACTTTTAAGCGAAAGCAGGTATCTTATGTGTTTTAAGATTCCTGATATTTTGCAACAGCAAAATTCAGTAATGATACTAACATTGTATATTATTTCCTACCTATTGATAATGACATCGCTATATTCTTTACCTTGATATTGAAAGTTTTTAGAAAAAATACTTGTTATAAGGAAATAACAACTGTAATTATAAAATATATTCTCAACTATTTCACATATTAAAACAAAAACAATATATTTGCATCCTAAAAATACACAATATTAATAAAATAATAATATAGTACCAATGCGAAACAAAGGAGCCATCATCTCAATAGCAATTATAGTAGCCCTTATATCTATCTACCAACTCACTTTTACTTACAAAACTAAAAGTATAGAAAAAGAAGCAGAAACGTACGCACAGGGAGACCCTGACACTTATAATAAATATATAGATTCTATCTCTGATGAAACTGTTTATAATTTTCTTGGATTAAGAGAATACACCTACCGCGAATGCAAGGAGCAAGAACTGAATCTTGGTTTAGACCTCAAAGGTGGAATGAATGTAACGCTTGAAGTATCGGTAGAAGAGATTATAAAAGCACTTTCCAACTATAACAAAGACAGCACTTTCAACTATGCTCTTACTCTTGCTAAAGAAAATCGTGTTACTAATCATCAGGAAGATTTTATCTCTCTATTTATCAACGCTTTTGAAGCTATAGCTCCCAATGGACAATTGGCGGCTATCTTTTCTACTCGAGAACTTTCGGATAGGATAAATTTCAATTCATCAAACCAAGATGTAGAAAAAGTATTGAGAGAAGAAATACAAGCATCTATCGACAATACCTTTAATATACTTAGAACAAGAATAGACCGTTTTGGCGTGGCTCAACCCAATATACAAAAAGCTGAAATAACAGGTAGAATATTGGTTGAGTTACCAGGTGTCAAAGACCCGCAAAGAGTAAGAAAGCTATTACAAGGTAGTGCTAATTTGGAGTTCTGGGAGACTTATGACAATACTGAAATATACCCCACCCTTGAGCAAGCCAATGAAAAACTAAAGGAAATACTAGCTGCTAATGTTCCTAAAACAGAACAGAAAGCACAAACAAAAACTGAAAAAACAGATGCTACTACCTCTTCAAACATAGAAGAATTACTTGGTGAAATAGAAGAAGATACAACAACACAAACCACTGTAGATATAAATGCAGAAAAAGAATATCCTTTGTTTTCTAAGTTGTATCCTAATTTAGACAGCCAAGGGCAACTCATCACTAGTTCCACTATTGGACTCACCAAAGCCAAAGATACTGCCCTCATAAATCATTATTTGTCTTTAAAACAAATTAGTAATTTATTTCCCAGAAACATAAAGTTTGTATGGGAAGCTAAACCAATAAAAAATACTAAGGATGTATTTAGGTTACACGCTATTAAGGTTACCAATAGAAATCAATTGCCCGCTCTTACAGGTAATTATATTGCTGATGCCTCGCAGCAGTTTGACCAAACAGGTGTAAACCCTGAGATAACAATGAAGATGAATACTGAAGGTGCTAAGATTTGGGCAAGACTGACCAAAAACAATATAGATAAATGTATTGCCATAATGTTGGATGGCTATGTATACTCGTCTCCTACAGTACAAGGAGAAATTCCTAATGGTATTTCGCAAATTACAGGTAATTTCACCATAGAAGAAGCACAAGACCTTGCGAATATACTTAAATCGGGTAAATTACCTGCTCCTATCAACATAGTACAGGATGAAACTGTAGGACCTACACTTGGTAAAGAATCTATCAAGGCTGGGACGAACTCATTTATTATTGCTTTTGTTATAGTGCTTTTTTATATGCTACTCTTTTATAGCACTAATGCTGGTTTTACTGCCAATATTGCTCTTATTGTCAATATGTTTTTCATACTTGGTGTGCTTGCTTCGCTTGGTGCCGTACTTACCTTGCCCGGTATCGCAGGTATTATTCTTACTATTGGTATGTCAGTAGATGCCAATGTGCTAATATATGAAAGGATAAATGAAGAATTGAAGGCTGGTAAGGGAATAAAACTTGCTGTTGCGGATGGATATAGAAATGCATATTCAGCCATTTTTGATGCCAATATTACCACATTTCTTACGGGTATTATACTTTATTATTTTGGAACAGGACCTATCAAAGGTTTTGCAACCACACTTATCATAGGTATCTGTACTTCTTTGTTTTGTGCTATATTTATCACACGCCTTATATTTGAACACAAGCTGAAAAAAGGAAGTAAAAAAATTACATTTATCTCTAACCTTACTAAGAATTTATTGACCAATACAAATATTAATTTCATAAAGAAAAGAAAATTAGCTTATACATTTTCTGGAATACTTATACTTATATCTATTGGCTCGCTACTTACCAATGGTTTGAACCAAAGTATTGATTTTCTTGGAGGAAGAAGGTATACCGTAGAATTTCAAAACCCTGTAACTACAGAAAATGTTAGAAAAGAACTTACAGCACAGTTCAACAGTAGTCCAGAGGTAAAAACATCAACCAATGACAAACGACTTAAAATAACCACTAAATACAAAATAAATGATGATACTCCAGAAATAGATGAAGAAGTAGAAAAATTGCTTTATGCAGGATTGCTTCCTTTTATAGGACAAGAAGTTAGTCAAGAAAACTTTGCAAATAATTATATTATAAGTTCACAAAAGGTAGGACCTACCATTGCCGAAGATATAAAACAGTCAGCTGTACTTTCTATTATTTTTGCTCTTATCATTATTTTCTTATACATATTGCTACGTTTTAGGGCTTGGCAATATGGGCTTGGGGCAGTTGTTGCATTAGCTCACGACACGATTATTGTACTGGGGTTGTTTTCACTTCTTTACAATATTATGCCTTTCTCGTTAGAAATTAATCAAGCATTTATAGCAGCCATACTTACAGTAGCAGGATATTCTATTAACGATACAGTAGTAGTTTTCGATAGAATAAGAGAATATTTGCAGCTTTACCCAAAAAGAGATACCCAAGAAATAACAAATAAAGCACTCAACAGTACATTAAGAAGAACATTTAGCACCTCTCTAAGTACTCTTATAGTACTACTTGCTATATTTCTATTTGGAGGAGAGATTATACAAGGATTTATATTTGCTTTGCTTATAGGAGTAATTGTTGGAACCTACTCTTCGCTATTCATAGCCACACCTATAGCATACGACACAAAGAAAAGAGCTAAAAAGATAGTAGGAAGAATAAAGAAGAAAAGATAACACCATATTTTTTAATCTTATTAAAGTTCATAAATTATAGATAAAAACTAACTTGTAGCTATATTAGTAGTAAATGATTACAAGGCAGAAAATGTAAGAAAGTATATTTTTTATAAAAAAAACTTGATATATTTAAAATATTTTTTTACCTTTGATTTTTGAGAGTTAATATTTTAAGTGTAATTTTAAAAATGTGTGTTATGAAAACTTTACAAAAAAAACAACCAGCGTTGTTATTTCTTTTTTTTGTTCTTCTTTTTTCTGCTCTTGTAGTAACCTGTAGTAAAGATGATAACGAAGAACCACCACCACCACCAGATCCGAAGCCAGAATGTGAAAATGTGACCTTAACAAGTCAAGATGAAGTAGATGATTTTGCAAGTGCGGAGTGTGAAAGTATAACAGGGAAACTATCTATTAGTGGTAGTGACATTACAGACTTAACTCCACTACTAACGATTGAATCTATAGGAGGAAACCTTGAGATTGATAATAATAGTTCTTTAGTAAATTTAAAGGGCTTAGATAACCTTATTTCTATAGGAGGAAACCTTGAGATTGATAATAATAGTTCTTTAGAAAGTTTACAGGGCTTAGATAACCTTAGTTCTGTAGGAGGAAACCTTGAGATTGATAATAATAGTTCTTTAGTAGATTTAGAGGGCTTAGAAAACCTTAGTTCTGTAAAAGGAAATTTTGATATTCTGAATAATAGTTCTTTAGAAAGTTTAAAAGGCTTAGATAACCTTAGTTCTGTAGGTGGAATTTTTTCTATCAAAGATAATGAAAGTCTAGATGGTTTTTGTGCCCTCAAAACATATTTGCAGCAAGGAGGAACGATAGATATTGTTGAGGGTAATTTAGATAACCCTGATAAATATGAAATTGCAGAAGCTTGTGGATTTTCTTATACCTTTTACGTGCCAGATGAGAATTTTAGAGCCTACCTAAAAAACACAATTCCTAATGCTTTTGTTGAAGGTGATTTTCTTGACATTACACATCCAGATGCAGTAAATCTTAAGACAATAGATGTAAAGCATAATAGTACTGGCGATATTAGTTCTTTAGAAGGTATTGAATATTTTCCAAATTTAGAATCCTTGATTTGCTCATCTCAGAAATTAGATACATTGGATGTGAGCAAAAATACAGAATTAAAGTTCTTAAGCTGCGGCTATAGTATCAACCGCAACGGATACAAACATGGTTTAGATGTGAGCAAAAATACAAAATTAGAAACATTATACTGCTCTTCCAATAAGCTCAAATCCTTAGATCTAAGCAATAATAAAGAATTGACGCGTCTAGATTGCGGCTCTAACACCTTTGATGAGGAGGGCTTCAACTTCACTACATTTATATCGGGGCTTACAAAGCTGGTGTATTTAAGTTTCTCTTATGCTAAAAATATTGAAGAGAGCTTTACTGTTCCTAACAGCCTTACGCAATTAGAGTTTCTTTATTGTTATGGTATTGGTATAAATGAATTAAACCTAAGTTCTTCTACTTCTTCTAAGTTAGAACATCTTAGTTGTGGTGGTAATAAGCTTGAATCCTTAGATCTGAGTAATGCTCCAAATTTAGAGACCCTTAGGTGTGATAACAATAATCTTACGGAATTAGATATATCAAATTTAACAAATTTAGTAGATTTTAGGTGCTTTGAAAATGAGCTTACAACATTAGATGTGAGTAATAATTCAAGTTTAGAAAGACTTGAGTGTAGTGAAAATGATCTTGCGGAATTAGATATATCAAATTTGGCATATTTAGAAAGACTTGAGTGTCAAGACAATAATATAGAAGGAGAATTAAGTCTTCACGAAAATGCCCCAAATACATTAAGAGTGTTAAGGATACATGAAAATAAGAAACTTACTTGGGATATAAACCAAATAAATAGTTTCGCTGGGCTTAGGGAGCTTTGGTTCAATCACACTTCCGTTGATTTTAATGGTTTGACTCTAACTGAGATGGAATATTTACACATGTTGAGTGTAAGTGATAACTACCACCAACAAGACTTCGGTTTTGCTTGCGACATTGAGGATATAGAAAAGATGTTGGATAGGGAGGGTGAAAATGGTGAAACAACATCGATTCATATCTACTATACAGAAGATGGTCTAAACTATGATTTTGAGTCTTATACTTCCTATGATGGATTTCAAAGCAAATACTGTCGGAAGCATGGTTGGTAATAATTTATAAATGAATAAAACCGTGCTGCAAAAGCTAGCACGGTTTTATTTTTCAACCCTCTTAGCTTCCTCCCATATTTTTTTCATTTTTACAATATAGTAGGAATGGAAGTGATATTTGAAGATAGAAATGTCACTATTTCTTCTTTCCCTTTGAGACACAGTGTGCCTACTTGCGGGTTCTTATTTCAAGAAAAAAAGGTCTTAGAAGAATTATCGCAGATAATAGATGCCTTACGCGAAAAGTTTGGTACAAGAAGAAAACAATGAAAACCCTGCGCACGCTCACCTTAGAAGGGGTTTATGAATTATCAAATGCTGTGAAAGGTAATGGCATATAAATAGTTTAAGTAGTGTATCTTTTAATCTTAATTAAAGTTCATAAATTATAGATAAAAACTAACTTGCCGCTATATTAGTAGTAAAAATAAAGTATATGATTACAAGAAAGAAAATATAAGAAAGTATGCTTTACAAAAAATCTGATATATTTAAAATATTTCTTTATTTTTGAAAATTAATTTTTATCAATATGAAAATATGTGTTATGAAAATTTCACAAAGAAAACAATTGGCGTTGTTATTTCTTTTTTTTGCTCTTGTAGTAACTTGTAGTAAAAATGAAGTACCATCACCGCCAAGATGTGAAAGTGTAACCTTAACAAGTCAAGAAGAAGTAAATAATTTTGGGAATGCGGGGTGTGAAGAGTTGACAGGGAGCTTATCTATTAGTGGTACTGGCATTACAGACTTAAGTCCACTACAAGCGATTAAATCTGTAGAGGGAAGCCTCGAGATTAAGAATAGTTCTTTAGATAGTTTAAATGGCTTAGATAACCTTATTTCTGTAGGAGGAAGCCTTGATATTGATAATAATAGTTCTTTAGTAAGTTTAGAGGGCTTAGATAACCTTAGTTCTGTAGGAGGAGATTTTGATATTGCGAATAATAGTTCTTTAGAAAATTTACAGGGCTTAGATAGTCTTAGTTCTGTAGGAGGAGATTTTTCTATCAAAAATAATATCAATCTAGATGAATATTGCTCCCTCCAAAAATACTTGATGAGAGCAGGAGAGGTATCTATTGAGGGTAATAAAACCAACCCTCTTCCAGACAAAATAGCAGAAGATTGTAATTTTTCTTTTTACTTTTACGTGCCAGATGATACTTTTAGAGACTACTTGCAAAGTATAATCCCCAACGCTTTTGATCAAGATAGTCTTTACATTAGACATACAGATGTAATAAATCTTGAAAAAATTGATGTACAGTATGATTATGATAGTATTACATCTTTAAAAGGTATTGAATATTTTATAAATTTAAAATACTTGGATTGCTCAGTGAATAAATTAACGAAATTAGATATTAGTTACAACAAGGAGTTATCATTTCTTTCTTGTCGTAGAAATGATTTAAAAAAGTTAGATCTAAGTGAGCATCCGCTATTAGATACACTTAGGTGCGATAATAACCGAATTGAATTATTAACTCTGAACAAGACTAACAACCCAAATTTACGAAGTTTAGAAATCCATAATCAACCACTTATTTTGAGTGCAACAGTATTAAATGAGTTCGATTTAGAACTACTTAATTGTGCAAATGTTAAGGTTGCAATTAAAAATTTGGATGTATCCAATATGAATAGATTATATTATCTGGCTGTAAGTGAAAGTGAAAATGAAGGTACAGCCTGCGACATTACGGGTGTTGTAAATATGCTGGAAAATGATGGGGGATTAGAGCCTAATCCTATGCTTTATATCTACAATTTATATGGAGAACTTGTGCATCTTTTTGATGACCCTGCAGAATTTGAAGAACACTGCTCAAATGAATAAAACCGTGCTGTAAAAGCTAGCACGGTTTTATTTTTGCCTTCCTCAAGGGCAAGACAAGTTTATTTTTCAACCCCCTTAGCTTCCTCCCATATTTTATCCATCTCACCAAGGCTCATCTTTTTAAGACTTTTGCCTTGTTTCAATGTTTTTTCTTCCAAATATTTAAACCTACGAATAAATTTCTGATTTGTTTTCTCCAAAGCATCATCAGAATTGATGTGGTAGAGCCTTGCAGCATTGATAATAGAAAAGAATAAATCGCCAAATTCGGCTTCTATATTATCTTTACTAATATTATTCAATTCTTTTTTCAACTCATTCAACTCCTCTGTTACTTTGTCCCATACTTGCTCTCGTTTTTGCCAATCGAAGCCTACTCCCCTAGCCTTTTCTTGTATGCGATGAGCTTTTATAAGCGAAGGCAAGTTTTGTGGTACTCCTGCCAAAACAGATTTGTTCCCTCCCTTTTCTTCCAATTTCAATTGTTCCCAATTTTGCTCTACTTCTTTTGAACTCTTTGCAATAAGATCTGCATAAATATGTGGGTGGCGGTATTTCAACTTCTTACAAAGACTTCGCATTACTCCTGCAATATCAAAACACCCTTGCTCCTCCCCTATTTTACTATAAAACATCACGTGAAGTAGCAAATCTCCCAGTTCTTTCTTCACTTCATCCATATCGTTTTTTATCACAGCATTTGATAATTCATAAACCTCTTCTAAGGTAAGCGTGCGGAGGGTTTTCATTGTTTGCTTCTTGTCCCAAGGACACTTTTCGCGTAAAGTATCCATTATCTGCGACAATTCTTCAAAAGCTTTTAATTTACTTTTCATTCCTTATATATAATTTTGACAAAAAAAGAGGACGGTCAAATTAAACTATTTTACACACTGTCTAATTGAACATCTCGTATACATCACCATCAGCTACAGCCACTGTATTAGGAAATACCATTTGGGCTTCTTTAAGCAATTTTTCCAAATCACTATTTCTATAACGAGCAGAAAAATGCCCTATCAAAAGTTTTTTTGCTTCAGCCTTCTTTGCCAGAGTTGCAGCTTCCAAGGAAGTAGAGTGCAATATACTGTTGGCCAATTTCTTTTCTTTATTCATAAAAGTAGCCTCGTGATAAAGCAAGTTTACTCCTTTAACTATTTTCACTACCTCCTCACTATAAGCCGTATCTGTACAATAGGCATAAGAACGAGGAGGGTGTAGTTCAGTAGTTATCTCCTCATTAGGAACGATATGCCCCTCGGCAGTTATAAAGTTCTCGCCTCTTTTAATACGTTTTATCTCAGCATTAGAGATTTTATACAGTTCTATTTTCTCCTTAATAACGTTTCTCATTTTCCTTTTCTCTTGAAATAAGAACCCACAAGTAGGCACACTGTGTTTCAATGGAAAAGAAGAGACAATGACATTTCTATCTTCAAATATCACTTCCATCCTACTATATTGTAAGAAATGAAAAACAATCTTAAACTTAGGTTGAACACCTTCCAGCTCCCAATACTTTTCCAATATCTCTTGCAACTTAATATCGGAATAAATATGCACAGGCTTTCTCCTGCCAAGCAAATTAAGAGTAGAAAGATAGCCAAACAAACCCAGAAAATGGTCTCCGTGTAGGTGGGTGATAAAGATATGCTCTATTTTAGTATATTTGATTTTAAAACGCTTCATTTGAAACTGCGTTCCTCCACCACAATCCAGCAAGAAAACTTGCCCAAGTATTTTTACTACTTGAGCAGACAAGTGGCGTCGATGCGTAGGAATGGCAGAACTACTTCCTAATATAGTAATTGAAAAACTCATTTGCGTATTAACTTAGATGTTTTTTCAAAAAAAGAGTAAGAGTTCCTTAACGTTATACATTACTACATATCAAGCAATATCAAGCAATTTGCAGGCTTTTTCCATTGTAGAAGCAATATTCAAAACCATATCCATTTGGGCCACTGTAATCGTCTCCTCCACTTCATCATTGACATTGACAATTACAAAAGTTCCTCCAGAAGAAGAGCACAAACGATTGCCAATAATCATAGCATTCATTCCATAATGTCCACAGCTTTTAGACTCTTTTAAATCAAGTATAATATTTTTTTCGCCTTCATTTATTATAAGCACCAGCTCCGACTTGAGGTTTAATGCAGTTTTCCCGCTCAATCTCTCTGCCAGAACTGTTACCAATGTATACCCTTCTTTTTTTTCGACCTTATATTTCATTAAAAACCTCCTTACTTAGGTATTTCATCGTCTTTTTTAGGAAGTTTTTCTTCTGATGATTTTAGTACATCTTTCTTCTCTTCTGAGATATTTTTCTTTGCAGCAGGCTTTTCTTTTTTATCCTCTTCCATTCTACTCTTTAAATCTGCTAAGCCTTTTATATCTCCCAAAGTAGCTTTTTTCTCGTTGGCAAAAACCATATTACTCTTTGTTTTTTGCTCTACATTTTTCATTTTTCCCTTAGAAAAAGTAGGCTTCAAGTCTTCAAAGGTTCTACTATGAGAAACAATAATCTTTTTTGCTTCTTTGTTAAACTCTATTATCTTGAAAGGTAGTTTTTCATCCAACTTAGCAGCTGTTTTATCCTGCTTTGTCAAGTGCTTAGGAGTGGTAAAACCCTCTACCCCATAAGGCAAAGATATAAGTGCTCCTTTATCAAACACTTTTATAATAGTTCCCTCGTGTATAGAACCCTCTGTAAAAATAGTTTTGAAGGTATCCCAAGGGTTCTCCTCCAATTGTTTATGGCCAAAGCTCAATCTTCTATTATCTTTATCTACGCTCAACACCATAACTTCTATTTCTTCGCCTACTTTTGCAAATTCAGAAGGGTGCTTAATTTTCTTTGTCCAAGAAAGGTCAGATATATGCACGAGACCATCTATACCTTCTTCTACTTCTACAAATATGCCAAAATTGGTAAAGTTTCTTACCTTAGCTGTATGCTTGCTGCCTTCTGCATATTTTGTTTCTATTTGTTCCCAAGGGTCAGGAGTAAGCTGCTTAATACCCATAGATATTTTTCTCTCTTCCTTATCCAGAGTCAATATTTTAGCCTTAACCATATCTCCTACCTTCAAAAAATCCTGTGTCGTATGTAAATGCTGCGACCAAGACATTTCCGATACGTGAATAAGTCCTTCTACTCCGGGTGCTATCTCTACAAATGCACCGTAATCAGCAATGACAACAACTTTACCTTCAATCTCTTGCCCCACTTCCAATGCTTCGGTCAAATTATCCCACGGATGCTCTGTAAGTTGTTTTACACCAAGAGCAATACGTTTTTTCTCGTCATCAAAACTTAATATAACAACTTTTAGTTTTTGGTCTAGTTGAACCATTTCTTCAGGATGGTTTATTCTACCCCACGATAAATCGGTAATATGTACTAAGCCATCCACCCCTCCAAGGTCTATAAACACACCATAAGAAGTTATATTCTTAACTGTTCCTTCTAGTATTTGTCCTACTTCAAGCTTAGAAATAATTTCTGTTCTTTGTTTTTCTAATTCTTTTTTAATGAGTGCTTTGTGTGAAACTACAACATTTCTAAACTCTTGATTAATCTTTACTACCTTCAACTCCATCGTCTTACCCACATAAATGTCGTAGTCTCTAATAGGCTTAATATCTATTTGAGAACCGGGCAAGAAGGTTTCTATACCAAATACGTCTACTATCATTCCTCCCTTCGTTCTGCTCATTACATATCCTTCTACAATCTCATCGTTCTCCAAGGCGCTATTTATCTTTTCCCAAGCCCTCAATGCTCTTGCTTTCTTATGTGATAAAATCAACTGTCCCTTAGTATCTTCCTGTGTCTCTATATACACCTTTATTTTATCACCTGGCTTCAAATCAGGGTTGTAGCGAAACTCATTAATATTAATAACTCCCTCCGACTTGAAATTGATATCCACCACTGCTTCCCTCTTATTCATAGAAACAATAGTTCCTTCTACTACTTCTTTTTCGTTGATTGACAGTAAGGTCTCATCGTACTGTTGTGTAATTTCATCGCTCTCTTTGGGCGATAGAATCTTATCTTCATTCGACAGGCCATCCCAGTCTATTTTTTCCTCTTTAAAAGCCTGTGCTACAGTTATTTTTTCCTCTGGGTTCTCTTTTATACTTTCAAATTCTACTTTTAGCTCTTTCTTTTCCTCTGGCTCTTTAGCAGATGTTTTTTCTGTATTTTCAACCTTTTCTACTTTTTCTTCTTTGGCATCTTTAACCTCTGCTTTTAGTTCTTTTTTCTTCTCTGGCTCGTTAGTAGGTATTTGTCCTGCACTTTTGTTACTTTCTTCTGACATTCTTAAAAATGTTTTAATTTAATTAATAAGTTAGACATTATATTTAATTACTCTCTAAACAAAATATACTACCTTAGTAATATCAATAAGCCAAATACTACAAGTAGCAAAATCTTTTACAAAGAAACACATTTTTTACTATAAAAAAAAGTATAATATATTAAATATTACTACTTTACAATTACTCACATTATACAACGGCTTTCATTGTTAATTATAATAAGGGCAAAGCCTCCTTTTATTCTAAGCATATCTATGAAAAGTTTTCAACCCAGAAATTTTCTGAGCTACTACTAACTCTTGCATAATTAATTAGTTCATAGAGCTTTTATGCCGCATTCCTCTTTTATTTTATCTAACAGTTCCATTAGATTGATGCTGTCCTGCCAATCGAACAACTTACTTTGCAATTGTTGATTATCTAAACAATGGATAGCTTCTTCTATTTCGTGTTGATAGCCAAATCCTTGTTTTTCAAAATTATAGTTCTGGGTCTTACCATTTTCAAGTATCAAGCTAAAGTCTGCGGGTCCGTGAAAACGATGGTCTATTTTTATTCTTCCCTTCTCACCATATATTTCAGCTTGCATATTAGTATCAGCAACAAAAGTAGATAGCAAAAAGGCTATCTGCCCATCAGAATATTGTAGTAGCATTCCACAGCTCTCATCAATACCTGTACGACCAAAAGAGGCAAGAGCTTTATATTTTATAGGTTTGCCAAATAACAACAGAGAAAAATACAATGGGTAAATACCAACATCAAAAAGAGAACTTCCTCCTAGTTCTTTTTTAAACATTCGTGAGTCAGGGTCATAGGGGAAATACCTGCCATAATCGGCTCGCAAGTGCTTTATCTTACCAATAGTACCTGCTTCTATTAGTTCTAATATTTTCTTTGTGTGAGGTACAAATCTCGACCATAGAGCTTCTAACAAAAATGTATTATTATCTTGTGCCGTTTGTATTATCTTTTTCACTTCAAGAGAGTTCGTTGCCAAAGGTTTTTCGCAAAGTACAGGTTTTTTATGTTCTAAGCACATTATAGCCTGTTCACAATGAAAAGGTTGAGGCGTAGCAATATAAATAATATCTACATTAGGGTCTTGTGCAAGTTTTTCATAGCTATCATAGGCTTTTTGTGCCTTGTATTTTTGGGCAAATTTATTGGCTTTCTCTTGTGTACGCGAGGCTACTGCGTATAACTGCGATTGAGGGGCGATCTGCAAATCGCTAGCAAATTTTCGTGCTATATGCCCTAATCCAATAATGCCCCAGTTGTAAGTTTTTTTCATAATGTACTTTTTACAATGCTCCCTTCTATTAACAATGTGATGTTAGTTTATTTGTATGTACTATATTTTTTCTATAGCATCGGTAGGTATCCAACCTTGATTGCCATCGCTTATTTGTATTTTTCGCCAGTTTTGCAACTCAGCATCTATCACATCTACTTTTATTCCCTCGTGCAGTAAAAATAATTGCGTACTATTTTCTTGTGGGCTACTTTTCACAGTTACTACGGGCTGTATTACTATGGCTGTGTCTCTCTGTGTAAGTGGTTTCTTTTGTTGATAAGCAAATACAAAAGCCAAAATAAATAACAAAAACAATATTGTGCTTAGAGAAAAGGTCGTCTTTTTTACAGAAGTTTTGGAACTGAAAAAGAAAAGTAAAAGCAGTAAAAACATAAGTATAAAGGCTGCTATGCTTATACTTGCCCAAGTATTGGTGTGGGCTATGGCTACAAAATTTCTGCCCCATTTAATTAGAAAAAACTGTGGTAACTGCTCTATTTTATCTACTATTTTAGTGTTGGCAAGTTCTAAATTGTATCTAATATCCTTATCGTTAGGAGCAAGTAATAAAGCTCGTTCGTAGTTGAGTATGGCATACGAGAGTTGATTTTGCTTATAATAAGCATTGGCCAAGTTGTAGTATATGACTGGCGACTCGGTACGAGAGTTTAATATTTGGTTGTAAGTTTCTATAGCTTCTTCGTAGTTGTCTTCTGCATACAGTTCATTGGCTTTTTGTATCAATTCTTCTTCGTTAAGTTGTTTTTCCTCTTCGGGTTGTATCAATTGTTGTTCTTTGGCTTGGGAAACAGCAACGAAGAACAAAAACAATATTATAGTATGGGTCAGTATTTTCATTTTTTTACTCGTTTTATTTGATTCTCTAATTTACTTATAATACTGATAGTGTCCTTGTACAACTTGTCCATTTCTCCTGCTTCGGCTGTGGGCGAAAACTGTGCATATTCCGATGTGTTGAGTATTTCTATAAAACTGTCTATCGTTTCTTTGGGAACACTATGAACTTTTAAAGTTTCCGTTATGTTTTCTTTATTAAGACTGGCAGTAGGTATAGACAACTTGTCGCTCAAATATCCCCACATTGCTCTTAACAGTTCACCATAAAATGCTTTCTTATTCTGTTGCTTCAAATGCATTGAAGATGTTTTTAATCTTTTTTTGGCTATTTTATTAGCTTTCTTGTTTTTAAGTAATGTAATATTCTGGTGTTCTTTCTGTTGTTTTCTTAATATAAAAAATAAGATGATAAACACCAAAAATGCGATGAGGTAACTAAGGTAAAAGCCTGTTTTATTAAGTAGTAAGTTGTCTTTGGGTTGTAGTTTTACCTTATGTGTTTTGATATAGCGAATGTCTTTGCCTAAGAATTTTAAATCTTCTTTTCTTATTCCTGTTACGGTAGCAACGGCACTTCCCCCCTCTCCTTTTTCTACTGCAATATTAAAAATTTGGGTTTTTAGGGTTTTGTATTGGCGCGATTTGGGGTTGAAATAACTAAATGCTACGGCTGGTATTTCAAACTCTCCTGCATCGCGAGGGATGATAACATATTCAATAGTCTTACTACCTACTGCTCCTGTCTCAGTATTTTTTATACTGGTGCTTATTTTGGGTTCATATACTTCAAAAGATGGGTGAAATTCTACATCTAACGGGTCTATCAATTTTAAATTTCCGTTGCCTTGTATTTTTATTTTTAGTGTTATAGCATCATTGGTTTTTACTTGTTCTTGGTCTATACTGGCTGTTATACTAAAATTACCTACTGCCCCCGAAAAATTATTAGGCTTTCCTTCTTGTGGCAAGGCTTTTACGTTTATTGTAAGAGGCTGCGATTTTAGCAGTTTTTTAGTATCATTGTAATTACCAAAAAACATATCAAAAGGGTCGTTCCTGCCACTGGTAGTTTTTTCCCTCACTACACAGTCCAAAGACGAAGATGCTATATCTATTTTTCCTGTTTTTTGAGGAAAAAGTAAATCTTGTTTCAAAATTGCTACTTCGTATATTTGTCCATCTATATTTTCTCTTTGATAAGAAAGTTCTTTTGCAGCTGCTATTTCTTGCGATAAGAATCCATTGTAAGTAGATGGGCGAAAATTACCCACCTGCACTATATTAACACGTGTATATAGTTTTAAAGTGGTGGTTAGGCTCTCTCCTACATAAGGGTTTCTTTTACTGGGTTCTAACTTCAAAAATAGGTCTGCAGAGGTATTGTTTTTGGTAGAAGTAGACTTGTTGCTAGCACTACTCTTTGTAGAAGTGGTGGCTGTGGTAGCAGATGCATCTCCTATTACTTCTATAGTAAAGGTATTTGTTTGATACTTTTTTCCTTTGATGGTAATACTTGCAGGAGGTATAGTGTGCTTACCTTCTTCCATAGCAAGAAGAATATAGGTATAGGAGTAATTGCTACTTTGAGTTGTTTTTCCATTGATTATTTGAACACTTGTACTACTGGAAACACTAGGCCCCATCAATACACTAAACCCACTAAAATCAGGAAGTACAAGGTCAGTACCTTTGCTATTTGTATTGTACTGTAATTGAAATCTTTCTCCCTGCCTTACCACGTTGGGGGCTGTAGTTTCGAACTTTATATCCTGTGCTTGCAAGTTGGCAGTAGCACATAGTAGAAGTGTAAATAATATATATAGTTTCTTTACCATTGTTTCTCGGTTTTTATTTTAGGGGCTTGTTGTTCTTGCTTTTTTACCTTTTCTTGAGTATCCTTTTCGTTGTCCTGTATTGCCTTTAACATTCTTTCAGCATCTTCCTTTGATATTTGTCCCTTTTGAGGTTGAGGTTGTTGCTGCTGCTGGTCTTGATTATCTTTTTTATCCTGTTGTTGGTCTTGGTTTTGCTGGTCTTTATCTTGCTGCTGTTGGTCTTGGTTCTGTTGTTGCTGGTCTTGGTTTTGGTCTTGGTTCTGTTGCTGCTGGTCTTGGTTTTGTTGGTCTTTATCTTGTTGCTGGTCTTGATTTTGCTGTTGTTGTTCCTGTTCCTGTAATTTTTTATTAGCGTAGCTAAGATTATACTTCGTGTCCTTGTCAGTAGGGTTGTTACGCAAAGCATTTTTATAGGCTTCTATACTCTTTTTTAAAGTTTCGCTAGTAGGTGGCTGAGCTTGAGGGTTGCTTTGTATAGCTTTCTCCTGTTCTATATACTGCGACAAATACGAATTACCTAAATTATGGTAAGCCTTTGCCTTTATTTGTTTATCTTCCGTTTGTTCGCTTATGTTTCCAAGTTTTTTAATAGCTTCTTCATAGTTCTCTTGTTTGTAAAGTGCGTTGGCTATGTTGTAATCGGCCACAAGCGAGCTGTCCTTTTCATAGGCTTTAGTATAGTTCTCTATTGCCTGATTGTATTCTTTACTTTGGTATTTACTGTTGCCTTCATTAATTAGTTTTCTTTGATTTTGAGCATAGGCAGACAAGCTAGCAAGCACGAAAATTAATATGGTAAGTATATGTTTCATTATATCTGCTATATGTTTATGCAATATACACTTATTGGGGTAGATTAAATAAATTTATTTTTCGTAACCATTTATTTTTTTTCTCAAAAACAGCAATTTCTAAAAACAATAAAAATATGGCTATCCCTATGGGGTATTGAAATTGGTCTTCGTACTCGGAATAGGTTTGAACTTCTAATTCCATTTTTTCCAAACTATCCATCTCTTGGTATATATCGTTGAGAGCAGTAGTAGAATTATTGTCATTTACGTATATACCTTCGGTTGTAATGGCTATTTCTTGTAGTACCTGTTGATTGAGTTTTGATATTACTACTGTTCCTTCCTTGTCTTTTAAAAACTCTTTTTGCCCCCTGTTGTATATGGGAATAGGTGAGCCTTCGGGCTGCCCTATTCCAATAGTGTATATGGTTATATTTTTTTCTGCGGCTCGCTTAGCAGCTTGTATAGCTCCTTCTTCGTGGTCTTCTCCATCAGTTATTATTACAATACTTTTGCTGGCTTCTGATTGTGCATCAAAGGATTGCATAGCAAGGGTAATGGCTTCGCCTATAGCTGTGCCTTGTGCTGATATGGTATTGGTATTAACAGCTTCTAAAAACATTTTAGCAGACGAATAGTCGGTAGTGAGAGGTAGTTGTGTGTAAGCACTTCCTGCAAAGACGATAAGTCCTATTTTGTCGTTTTTCAATTTGCTAATAAGTCTCTCAATAGAGCGTTTGGCTTTTTCTAGCCTGTTAGGTTTTATATCTTCGGCCAGCATACTGCGAGACACATCGAGGGCTATCATTATTTCTATTCCTTCTCTTTTGGCTTGTTTCAATTTTGTGCCAAACTGTGGGCGGGCTATAGCTATTATTATAAATATAAGGGCTGTGGTAAGTAATATAAACTTGAATATGGCTCGGGGGTATGATAGGTTGGGTATGAGAAAACTAAACAAGTTCTCTGATGTATAACGCAAAAGAGCCTTCTTTTTTCTTGCAAGAGCTACCCAAAATAAGAGTATTATGATGGGTATCGCAAGTAGTGCATAAAGATATGTATGAGTTTCAAATTTGAACATTTGTAGCTTAAATTATGGTAAATTTTTCAATATCGTATTTCTTAATACTAACTCTACAAGTATCAACAAAGCTGCTATAATGGCAAGCGGTAAAAATTCTTCTTGCTTATTGGTATGTTGTTTCTCGTCTATTTTCGATTTTTCTAATTGGTCTATCTGTTCGTAAATTTCTTTCAATTCAGTATTGTTGGTAGCTCTAAAATACTTTCCATCTGTATCCTGTGCCATCTGCCTTAGCATAGGCTCGTCTATTTCTACTTCTACTTGGCGAATAGCGGTGCCAAAAGGCCCGTGAAATGGATAAGGAGCAGTGCCTATACTTCCTACTCCCACTGTATATACTCTTACTCCTAACTTTTGTGCTATTTCAGAGGATGTAGTAGGTGATATATCGCCTTGATTATTCACCCCATCAGTGAGTAGTATGATAACTTTTGATGCAGCATCGCTTTCTTTTATCCTGTTTATTGCCGTAGCAACTCCTACACCTATGGCTGTGCCGTCTTCTATGGTGCCTGTCTTAATGTCCTTTATTTGGCGAATCAAAACACCGTGGTCAGTAGTAGGTGGACACTGTGTGTAACTCTCTCCTGCAAATACAACCACCCCTATTCTATCGTTGGAGCGATTTTCTATAAATTCTATGGCAAGTTCTTTTGAGGCTTCTAATCTATCAGGCTTAAAATCGCGAGCCAGCATACTGGTAGATACATCTATGGCAATAATTATATCTATACCTTCGGTAGTAGTAGTTTTCCAATTGTCGGTAGATTGTGGGCGAGCCAATACAATAATAAGCAAGGCTATAGCAATAGTCCTAAGTGCAAAGGGTAAGTGCCGTAAGTATGTTTTGAGAGTAGGAAGAGTTTTACCCAACACTCCAAACGTAGATATCTGTGCAGTAGCCTGCGTTTTGTTATGGTTAAACACGTACCACGCTATAAGAGGTAGCAACAAAAACAATAACCATAATATGTTGGGGTTGGCAAATGTCATCTTTACTCTTGTTTTGTAGTTTTTGCAGTTTCTTCTACAACCTGCAAAATGGTATCATTCACAAAGGTAATAGTACTTACCAATGTTCGCTTATTGTCTTCTGTATTAGGAATATATTTAGCAAATTTCACTAAGTCTGCAAGGGTTAATATTTCTTCTAAACTACTTTTAAGATTAGAGTTTATTTCCGTAGTAGGTAGATTTCTTAGTATTTCTGTAGTGGTTTGTTCCAAAGCTAACACTTTGAACCTTCCCTCTATATAAGTGCGAAGAATATCAGTAAGTTTAGTATAGTATTTTTTATGATGTACAGTATTCCATTCTTTTTTTCCTTCCATTTCGTTGAGTTTTCTCAATGCTATAATGTGTAAAGGCTCTTGGGGCTTACTAGGTTTAAGAATAGGCTGCTTGTTTTTTCTTCTTTTGAGAATGTATAAAACAATAAAAACAATAAGTGCAATAGCTAAAATAACAAGCAGGTAAGGAACAAGCTCCTTAAAAGTGAAAGGTAATTTCAAGGGGGGTTTAATGTCTTTAAAATCGCCCGTAATATCTACAATAGTATCGAAGCCTACTATAATAAAGGCTGTGTTACTTTTTATACTATCTACAGCATCCTGTTGCCTGAACAATGCTGTAACTTCTGGAATATAATGCAAGCCTGAATCAAAAGCAGTAATAAGGTATTTTTGAACTATTTGCTGTGTATTAGCATCTATTTGTAAGGTATCCGCAGGGTATTTTTCTATTACCTCAATATCTTTAGTAATATTTTTTTCATATTCTGGGAAAAAAACCTCTTTCCCAGTTGGGTATGTAAGTTTTACTTGTAGGTCTATTTGGTCGCCTATCAATATTTCATTCGTATCTACTTTTAGTTCTATGGTAGGTTTTTGAACAGCCAAAACATTGTTGGCAAGACTGCACACCACTATGAATAAAATAGTAATATATGTTTTTATAAAAGTTGTCATTGTTTTGTTATGCTCTTTTTTTAAATAATTGCATCAATGCTTTTACGTAATCTTCCCTTATGTTGATGGTGGTACTATCCACTCCACATTTGTTGAATAACTCTTTGTGCTGTTGATTGGTCTTTTGCCAGTATTTTTTATATTCTTTTTGTATTTTTTTGTTGGAAGTATCTACCCACAAGTGTTTTCCGCTCTCTGCATCTTTTAGTTGCATCAAGCCTATGGGGGGCAGTTCTATTTCGGCTTGGTCGTATATCTTGAAAGCAATAATATCGTGCTTGTTGTTGGCTATCTGTAAAGGTTTTTCGAAGCTCTTCTTGTCAATAAAATCGGAAATAACAAAAGCTGTGCAGTGCTTTTTTATTACATTGGTAAAGTAGCTTAAAGCCTGACTAATATCAGTTTTTCTGCTTTCGGGCTGAAAATTAATCAACTCCCTAATAATTCTTAGGGTATGTGTTTTTCCTTTTTTAGGAGGGATAAATTTTTCTATCTTATCGCTAAATAGTATAACGCCTATTTTATCATTGTTTTGTATGGCAGAGAACGACAGTACTGCTGCTATTTCGGTAATAATGTTTTTTTTCAGGTAGGTGTCTGAGCCAAACTCGCGCGAACCACTTACATCCACCAATATCATCATAGTCAGTTCACGTTCTTCTTCAAATATTTTGATATATGGATGGCTAAAACGTGCTGTTACATTCCAGTCTATATTACGTATATCATCGCCAAACTGGTATTCCCTTACCTCGCTAAAAGTCATACCTCGTCCTTTAAACGCTGAATGATACTCACCCGCAAAGATATTTTTGGACAAGCCGCGAGTTTTTATTTCTATTTTACGTACCCGTTTTAGTAAATCTGTAGTTTCCACTTAGTTTATTAGTTAAAAGACAAAAGATAAAAACTAAAAGTTGTAAAGTTATCAACTCTTTAAGCAAGTGAAACAATTTTTAGTTTTTACCTTTTAGTTTATTAAGGAACTTCTACTGTGTTTAAAATTTCTGCAATGATTTCTTCTTGGGTTACATTGTTGGCTTCTGCCTCGTAACTTAGTCCTATGCGATGACGAAGCACATCGAAACATACAGCTCTTATATCCTCTGGTACTACATAGCCTCTACGTTTTATGAAAGCATAGGACTTGGCTGCCTGTGCTAAGCTAATACTGGCACGGGGCGATGCTCCGTAATTAATGTATTCCTTGAATTTTTCTAATTTGTATTCTTCTGGTGAGCGAGTAGAAAACACAATATCTATAATGTATTTTTCTATCTTTTCGTCTATATATACGTCCTTGACCACATCACGAGCTTTGATTATATCTTTGGGTTTCAATATAGTATTTACAGTGTTGTAGGTCTTTTGCAGATTTTGACGTATCACAAGTTGCTCTTCTTCCTTTTTAGGATAGCTGATAACTACTTTTAGCATAAACCTATCTACTTGTGCTTCGGGTAGTGGATAAGTTCCTTCTTGTTCTATGGGGTTTTGTGTTGCCATCACAAGAAAAGGGGCTTCTAGTTTGAAAGTATTTTCACCTATGGTAACCTGTCGCTCTTGCATTGCTTCCAACAAGGCACTTTGTACTTTGGCAGGGGCGCGGTTGATTTCGTCTGCAAGAACAAAATTGGTGAATATAGGTCCTTTTTTTACGGAGAATTCCTCTTTCTTTTGGCTGTATATCATCGTCCCAAGAAGGTCGGCAGGTAATAAGTCGGGCGTAAATTGAATACGGCTAAACTTAGCATCTATGCACTTAGAGAGCGAGCTGATGGCAAGTGTTTTTGCTAATCCGGGTAAACCTTCTAACAATATATGCCCATCTGCCAACAAACCTATCAATAAACTTTCTACCAGATGCTTTTGCCCTACAATGACCTTTCTCATTTCCATATTGAGCATATCTACAAACGAGCTTTCTTTTTGTATTCTCTCGTTCAACTCTTTTATATCCACTGTTGCTGTTGCTTCACTCATAATACTTGATAATTATTTTTATAGTTTGTAATTTATATATCGTATCCTATTTTATTTGTAAAAAAACATAAATCTACGTTTCTACTGCATTCGTAATCTGTTTTTCCTATTTGACGACAAAACAAAAAAAAACTTGCTTTTAAAAAAATTATACACAATCTTAAACAATTATTAAATGATAAACCTTCAGAGCCTTTATCGAAAAAAGTTGTTAAGCACAAAATTTGCAAGGCTCACTAAAAAAATGTTGGCTGTATTTTTATCATTTTTTAGCATAAAACTATATATAATCACCAAAAGAGAAACAGCAATGCAAATTTAATGTAATTTTGCATTTTAAGCAACAGACTTTTTAACAGTTTTTAGTAGAGACAAGCTCAGACTTCTTTATACTAATAGCAAACTTGGCTTTACTATTTTTTTAAATAAAACAAATAATTAGTTTATGAGTTCAGTTTTTCCAACAACAAGGTTAAGAAGATTGAGATACAACGGTATATTGCGTAATATAGTAAGTGAAACAAGCATTACACTAAACGACCTTGTTATGCCCTTATTCGTTTGTGAGGGCAAAGGAGTAAAAAAGGAAATAACATCTATGCCCGACAACTATCAATTGAGTGTAGACTTGTTGGTAGAAGAATGTAAGGAATTGTATCAACTGGGAATAAAAGCTGTGCTGCTATTTGGCATACCCATAAAGAAAGATGCAGATGGAACAGTAGCTACACATAAAGATAGCATTGTTGCACAGGCAATAAGAGCAGTAAAAAAAGAGGTGAAAGATTTATTTGTAATTGCAGACGTATGCAACTGTGAATATACAACACACGGACATTGTGGCACGATAATAGAAGGCGATGTAGATAACGATAAAACATTAGAAACCCTGTCGAAACAGTCTTTGACTTTGGCAAAAGCTGGAGTAGATATGGTGGCTCCAAGTGATATGATGGACGGTAGAGTATCAGCTATTCGTAAAATACTAGATGACAACAATTTCGAAAAGCTACCTATTATGTCTTACTCTGCAAAATACTCTTCTGCTTTCTACGGCCCATTTAGAGAAGCAGCGAAAAGTAGCCCACAATTTGGAGATAGGACAACTTATCAAATGGATTATAGAAACAGTAATGAGGCTTTGCGTGAAGTAGAACAGGATATAAAAGAAGGAGCAGACATTGTGATGGTAAAACCTGCATTGAGCTATTTGGATATAGTATATAAAATAAAACAAAACTTCAATACACCCGTAGCTGCATATAATGTAAGTGGAGAATTCTCTTTGGTAAAAGCAGCAGCAGAGAAAGGCTGGGTAGACGGTGAAAAACTGATGATAGAAATACTGTATTCTATAAAGCGGGCTGGGGCAGATATTATTATTAGCTACTTTGCCAAGGAGTATGCTAAATTAATGTCTAAAAATTAAGACAATACCTTAGGAGTTGGTGCTAAGTATAAAGAAGGGTGTTTAATTTTAGATTGAAGTTAACAGCCATAATATTGTATTTTTTTACAAAAAAAATATGGTGGTTGTTTTTCCTTTAATTTCTTTTAACTTACGATTTAAAAAAGAAATTTTTACTACTTGAAAAAGCCTGTAAACTTTACTGTTTTTAAAGGCTTCATTTATTAGATAAGAAGTGATTCAGCTGGGGTTCGAACCCAGGACCCCATCCTTAAAAGGGATGTGCTCTACCAGCTGAGCTACTGAATCTTGCTTAAAGTTGTCTTTATTTGTTTTTATAAAAACAGTGCAAAGGTAGGAAGTTTTTTTTTAGGTACAAAAATTTTTTAATATTTTTTTTCATTTTGTTTGTCATATTTTATTCTAACAACAATTTTCAAACTGATAGTAAGCAGGTTATTTTATTTTCTCAAATAAAAATAGTTTTTTTGTTTGAATTTGGCTTTCTAATTTATATTTTTGCACTTCCTTTTTCTTGGAGAGGTGGGAGAGTGGCTTAATCCACCAGTTTGCTAAACTGGCGTAGCGAGCAATCGCTACCGGGGGTTCGAATCCCCCTCTCTCCGCAAGTTTTTTTCTTAAATTTAATCTTCATATGAAACAATCATCATTATCTACATTACCTATATTAATATCGCTGCTATTATCTGTTTATTCCTGCAACGTGGATAGCAAACATAGTGCAAAAGAAGATAAACAAGCTGTTGTTTGTAAAACAACATTAAGAGAAACTTATAATGTCAAGGAAATTACCACAACAGACCTATTGCAATGGAAATTTTATGGCAAAGGGAAGGCAGTAGATGAAGGGCACAATCAAGTACTAATGGCAGAAGAAAATGGCAGCCAAGGAGTAATGCTGGTAAGTCCTGAAAGCTATGGAAAAACGGTAATATTGTCTTACGATGTTATGACACTCTATCCTCCCACTGTTTTAGTAGCTATATTATCTGCTTCTAACAAGGGAGAAACAAACAAGTTAAATATTCCTGCGGGATATGATGGAACGATGAGTCTTTGGATAAATGAAGTAGATAACTATTTTTTTGCTTTCAACAATGCATCTCACAATTTCCCTCCTTTCTTAAGAAAATATCCCAAGCCCGGAAAAGAGGCTTTAGTTTCTGCTGATAAAAATTTAATGAAAGCTGGTGTGTTTTATCATATCAATGTAGGGCGTGAGGATAATAAACTATGGCTTGCGGTAGACGGGAAAAAAATATTAGAGACCGAAGATAAAGAGGCATTAGGTGAGGGGCATTTAGCATTACGAATACGCGGAACGGGTTCCGAAAGAGGAGCTTGCCTAATAAAAAATGTAAGGGTTTACTTGCCCAAAGAGAAAAACTAAGAATAAAAAAATCCTCTCAGTCGTTAACTAAGAACAACATTAACTTCCATTTCTAAGCAAATATCAAACTTTTGACGGATAGATTTTTGTATCTGATGAGCATAGCTGATGATTTCTGTGCCAGTAGCATTTCCTTTGTTAATAATAACAAGTGCTTGCTTAGAGTATGTGGCTACATTACCAACCTGTTTCCCTTTCCATCTACATTGTTCTATGAGCCATCCTGCTGCTATTTTGCTTAAATCATCGGATATTGGGTAAACAGGAATATCAGGATATTGCTTTTTTAATTGCTGGGCTTGTTGTGTAGGTACAACAGGATTTTTAAAAAAACTGCCGGCATTAGGGATAATTTTGGGGTCGGGTAACTTTGTTTCTCTGATATGTTTAATAGCTTGTCTGATGGTAGCTAAATTAATGGAGGGGTATTTTCGTAGCTCTTCTTTGATACTGCCATATTGTATATTAAAATTTGTAGGGTTAGGAGTAAGTTTAAAGGTTACATACGTGATAAGTGCCTTGCCTTTTAATTTGCCTTTGAAAATACTATTTCGGTAAGCAAACTCACATTGTTTTTTGGTAAAGGTTTGTGTTTGCAAGGTTTTAAGGTCAAATACATCTACTGTATGTATAATATCTTCAACCTCTGTGCCGTAGGCTCCTATGTTTTGTACGGGTGCTGCTCCTACACTACCGGGTATGAGTGTAAGGTTTTCCAAACCTCCAAAATTATGTTCGACAGTATATTTCACAAGTTCATCCCAGTTCTCCCCTGCCCCTACTTTAAGTAGCACTTCATCAGATGTTTGTTGAACGATGTTTATACCTTTTATAGTAGGATGCAAAACAATTCCATAAAAGTCATTAAGAAACAACAAGTTGCTTCCTCCTCCAAGGATAAACTTTCTTTCCTCCTGTATTATTGGCTCTTTAAGTAATTGGGTAAGCTCGTCAATGTTCTCAAAGGCAAAATAATATTCAGCTTTTACATCTATATTGAAAGTATTAAGTGACTTGAGAGAATAGTTCCCTTGTAAGTTTTTCATATTTATAGATATGTAGCATAAAATAGCAAAGATAAAAACTAATATCTAAAAACTAAAAGTTGAAAATTAATAATTGGGCAAACCAACTGGGACATAAAAATAAGAAGCACAGTCATAGCCCTTCTCAGCCCTATACACTACCCATATAATACTTAATTTGAAAATAAGATATAATGAGTAAAGAACAAACTTAACAAATTAAACGGTGTTTAAACACCGTTTAATTAACATTTAAATTCACATATAATATAAACTAAAAGATGCAAAGTCTGCTTGTATATTATTACAATAAATTCAATTTTTCTTTATATAGAAAGCAAAATAAATTATATCTTTGCACTCAAATTCGGGATGTAGCTCAGCTCGGTTAGAGTACACGTCTGGGGGGCGTGGGGTCGCTGGTTCGAATCCAGTCATCCCGACACGAATAAGACGATTTGGGTTTTCCCACTTCGTCTTTTTTTCTTCCCTACAAAACAATCCTCCATCTTCCAAGATTTCTGGGGCTACCAGTATGGTAAGTTTTTGACTTATCTTTTTATAAACTGATAAATACTTTCCAATGTAATTCTACCTTCATAAATAGCTTTGCCTATTATAACTCCGTAGATGTTAAGAGCATTTAAATCTTGCAACTCGTCAATAGAGGCAACTCCTCCGCTAGCAATAAGTTGCAAGTCCTTATATCGTTTTATTATATCCTCATACAACTCTTTGGATGTACCTTGTAGCATACCATCTTTAGCTATATCAGTACAAATTACATACTTAACACCTTCTTGTGTGTAATCATCCAAAAAGTCAAAAATTTCAGTTTCAGTATTTTCCTTCCATCCATTAATTGCTATTTTTCTGTTCTTCACATCAGCCCCAAGTATCAATTTTTCACTACCATATTGTTTAAGCCATTCCGTAAACTTTTCTTTGTGAGTTGCGGCGATACTTCCACCTGTAACTTGCTTTGCTCCACTATTAAAAGCTATTCTTATATCTTCATCGGATTTTATCCCTCCTCCAAAATCTATATGCAGTCTCGTTTTTGAAGCAATGGTCTCTATCACCTTCCAATTTATAATATGTTTCGCTTTAGCCCCATCTAAATCTACAAGGTGCAGGCGGTCTATACCAATATCTTCGAACTGCTGGGCTACCTCTAAGGGATTGTCGTTGTAAATAGTTTTTCTTACGTAGTTACCTTGTTCTAGCCTTACACATTTACCATCTATAATATCGATGGCGGGTATTATTTGTATCATAATGATAGAAAGTTTTTAAGTATTTGCTCTCCTGCTTTGCTACTTTTTTCAGGGTGAAATTGACAAGCATAAAAATTATCTTTTTGTATAGCTGAACTAAATGGTAGGTTGTAATTTGTTTCAGCTATAGTGTTTTCACACAAAGGGGCGTAATAACTATGTACAAAATAGAAGTATTCATTTTCTTCGACACCTTGTAGTAGCTTACTTTTTAATTTTTGTATGGTATTCCATCCTATTTGAGGAACTTTTGCATTAGAAGGAAACCTTTTTACTTTAACAGGGAATATGTTAAGGCAAGGGGTATTATCTTCCTCTGACTCTTGGCACATCAACTGCAAGCCAAGGCAAATACCTAATAAAGGCTGAGTAAGTTCAGGAATCAACTTGTCCAAGCCATTTTTCCGAAGAGCATCCATAGCCTGCTTAGCTCTACCTACACCCGGAAATATAATTTTATCAGCTTGTTGTATGCTTTTTTTATCATTGCTCAATGTAGCTTCTACTCCTACTCTTTGTAAAGCAAATTTTACAGATTGTACATTGCCTGCCCCATAGTCTATAATTACTACTTTGCTCATTTGTTTCTTTTGTTTTCTTCTCACTATTATATTGGGCAACTATATATCTCATTACTTCTAACTTTCAACCTACAAGTATTGACATAGACCAATATGTTATTGCCTTAGCTTTTAGCTTTTCATTCCCAACTTGCTCTATTCTATCAAATCTCTTATTTCTTTTTTAGACATTCCTACTGCCTTTGATACTACTTTTATATCAACACCCGCTTTTATCAAATTCATTATAACCGAGAACATTTTTCCCTTAAACAACAATTTTAATTCACCCATTACAGCCTCTTTCTCCAAAAAATCATCACTCATAATATCTACACTTAGTTCCTCCAAAATAGATAGTAATAAACCTTTCTCCTTAAAACTAAAATAATCCTCATTCGAAATAATAATATGGTCAATCACAGGAATATTTAAAATATTCCCTGAAAACAATAGGCTTTTTGTTAGCTCCCTATCCTTTTCAGAAGGCTCACAATTAGCCCCTACGTGATTATGCACCAATATCATCTTTTTAGCACCTTTTAACAAAGCAATCCTAAAAATAAAAACATCGTCTATACTCACAGAGTTCTCATCGCCCACTGCAATTAACTCAATATTTAGCATCTTTTCGTTATTGCTTAAACCAAGCACCCAAAAATATTCTTTATTTCTGCTAATAATATTTTCACGACGCAAAATCGTTTGCATCACATAATAAATCTCTTTTGAATTGATGATTTTTTTCTCTCTTATTTCTTTAGGAATTTTTATCTTCATACAAACTAATATGTCTTTTCAAGTTTAATAAACCGCAACAAATATAAATATATACGCAAAAAACCACCTATCTTTGTAAATAAAATTAAGACGACTAACAGTAAAAAAACACTGTTTATAACTATGCAAACCTCTAAACCTGCAAGCACAATTAAGGCCTATTTTCGTACAAAATAAGCAAAAATCAATTATAAAGAAGAAATTGAAAGTGAAAATAGTTTTAAAAACATATTACAAGTTAGCAATACAAAGCATACCGTATATAAAAAAACAGATGTCTTTTGTAGTTGTAAAACTTTTAATATTTTGTTTATTCATTATTCTTTTTCAACTTACAACACTCAGTGCCATTGCTCAAAACATACCCAATAGCACACCTCTTAGCACTGGCACTTGGGTAAAGGTAAAGCTAACTGATGCAGGTATTTATAAACTTACTGCCCAACAACTGAAAGATATGGGCATAAGCAACCCTCAAAACACTGTAATATATGGCAACAGTGGAGCGATGCTGCCCAAAATGAATAGTGAAACAACAGACTGGGGCTTAACACAAATTCCTACTTACTTTACAAACAATTGTATACTATTCTATGCAGAAGGCACAACACAATGGACATACAACTCTAGCACGCAACTGTTCGAGCACAAACTACATCACTACTCCAATGCTAACTACTATTTTATAGGAGAAGGTACTCCCAAAACTCTTAATACCCAAACACCACCTATCAACAATCCTGACCATCAGACTACTACCTACAATTACTACGACCATTACGAAAAAGAAATATATAACCTACTAAAATCAGGGAGAAACTGGGTGGGAGAAAAGATCCATCTACAAGATTTTTCTTACACCTTTAATATTCCTAATATAAACATCAATCAACCCATACACCTTATCATACAAGCATTGGCTCGTTCATCTTTACCTACAAATATTACCCTTACTAGCAACAACTACAACAAAACCATTGCCATACCCTCTACCAATATTTCTTCCAAAGAAGCAGACTACGCTACCGTAGATACCACTATACATACATTTACCCTCGTTAATAACAGCCTCCCCATCACATTACAAGCAAAAAATAGCACAAGTTTCTCTGCGTGGTTAGATTATATTACTCTTAATGCATCTGCCAACTTAACTGTTACTAACAATCAGCCTTTATTTTTTAGAAACACTCAATACCTCAATCAAAACAAAACATTGCAATACACCATCTCTAATACCAACTTAAATACAACTGTCTGGGATATCACTAACCCCACTCAACCTGTTAAGCTAAAAACTACTTATAACAATACAACCACATTTTCAGACTCTACATACAGTCTAAGACAATACATTGCTTTTGACCCCACTGCCAACTACCCTGCTCCTGAAATAGTGGAAAAAGTACCCCATCAAAACCTACATACACTCAGCAACATAGATTATATTATCATTACCCACCCCAGCTTTCTTTCTCAAGCCCAACAACTTGCAAAAATACACCAAGAAATACACAACCTCTCCACTACCATAGCAACCCCCGAACAAATCTACAACGAATACTCATCAGGAAAACCAGACCCCACTGCTTTACGAAACTTTATCAGACACCTATACTTAAAAAACCAAAAAAGCACAAAGAAACCTCAGTATCTTTTACTGTTAGGTAGTGGTAGCTACGACAACAAAAACATAGAGCAAACCAACGCTAACCTACTACCCACATATCAAACTCAAAACTCATTGTCTCCAATCAATTCATTTACCTCTGATGACTTCTTTGGACTATTAGACGAAAATGAAGGAGAAATCACTGGCGACATAGATATAGCTATAGGGAGACTACCCATAAATACCCCAGAAGAAGCTCAGACGGTAATAGAAAAAATAAGGAACTATCTCAATCCTCACACCTACGGGAAATGGAAAAACAAAATAACTTTTATTGCTGACGATGAAGACGAAAACCTACATATGAACCAAGCCAACCAACTTGCAGACACACTTACCAAATACAACCCTGCATATACTATCGAAAAACTCTACATAGACAATTACCCAGTAGTAACCACCGCTTCCAGCAAAAAGTATCCACAAGCCAACCAAGCCATCACCAGCACCGTACATAATGGCACACTCATTATCAACTACACAGGACACGGCAACGAGTTATGGTTGGCTGACGAAAAAATTATCACAAAAGAAGACATTACCAGCTGGAACAATAAAAACAGCTTACCTTTATTCGTTACTGCTACTTGTGAGTTCGGAAGGTTCGATAACCACCATACCCCATCAACAGGCGAACTTATTCTTCTCCACCCCAACGGAGGAGGCATTGCCCTATGTACCACTACACGGCTTGCATACGCCAAAGCTAACTTTGAGCTTAATCAATTATTCTATCAAAATTTTCTACAAAAAAGCGAAGAAGGCAACCCACTTTCTATTGGTGAAATAATAAGACGCACCAAAAATCAATCTACTTTTACCACTAACAAACGAAATTTTACACTACTAGGAGATCCTGCTCTTATCATAGCTCCCCCTGAGCTTAATATCAAAACCACTCAAATCAACCAACAACCTATTGTAGAAGGAGAAAACGACACATTGCAAGCTCTTAGTAAAGTAACTTTACAAGGACGTATAGAAAATTTCAATAATACTATTTATGATTACGATGGCACATTACACACCATTATTTACGACAAGCCTACCCACCAAGAAACACTAGGCAATTTAGGAGAAACACCATTTGCTTACGAAGAACAGCAAAACATTATTTTCAACGGTAAAGCCTCCATACAAAAAGGACAATTTACTCTTACATTTGTCGTGCCTAAGGACATCAAATACAACTACGGAAAAGCCAAGATAAGCCATTACGCCCATAATAACACACAGGAACAAGCACAAGGGCATCACACAATTATAATAGGCGGAACAAGTGACAACCCCATTATAGACAACACACCTCCTAATATACAACTCTATATGAACAATACACAGTTCAAAGATGGAGACATTACAGACACCAACCCTATTCTACTTGCACATCTCAACGACGATAATGGTATTAATACTACTGGCTACGGCATAGGACATAACATCACAGCCATTCTTGATGATCAGCACAACACACCTTATAATCTTACACCCTACTACCAAACCAACTTAGACGACCACACCAGTGGCACAGTCGATTACAAATTCTCTAATCTCTCCGCAGGTAAACATACAATTGTGTTGAAAGCTTTTGATGTATTGAATAACTCCGCCACTGCTATGCTCAACTTTGTGGTAATAGAAGGAGAAAAGCTTATTATAGACAAAGCCTACAACTACCCCAACCCCTTTACCCACAAAACACATTTTCTCTTCACCCACAACAAACCTAATGACACTCTCCACATTGCTCTACATATATACAATTACACGGGCAAGCATATTACTACACTACATACCAGTAGCTTCAATGATAGCTATAGTACACACCCCATTACGTGGGATGCGACCACTACTGACGGAATACCCCTCCCCAACGGTATGTATTTTTACCAGTTTTTAGTAACAGCCCCCGAAGGCTACCAAGAAACTATAACAGGAAAATTAATCAAAAACTAAGAATAAAAATCCGAACTCTCAAACTATACACAGCTGTTCATCTCTGTGAAGGGCTTATACACAAGTATGTGAAATAGACAAAAACACATATGTATTTAAAAGGCTTTGAAAAAAGAAAAATTTGGAAAACAGTTATAGTTTTTTGACACTTTTCACAGACTTCTGTAAAAGAACTAGGCAATTATATACTTAGTTTAATCCAACTTTTTAGGCTATATAAACGTAGGAACAAAGGGTCTTCATTGGGTCAGTCAAGTTATATAATTGCAAATACTAATATTGCTAAAATAAACTATGCTAATAAACAAATCTCTGTACTATTCTTAGCTAAAAACCAATGATTATAGATTCTCTACATCTTTGTAATTTTAGCACTTTAATCACTTGTATATCTGTATATCAATTCCTTAGATTTTTCATCACCACTATAGTAATCATAATAGGTAAAATTTATCACAACACTATCTACGCCTCCTGCTTTTAGGGGTTTTAAATCAAAAGTTGTTATATAATCTACTCTGCGGTAAGTATCTCTATTGTCATAAAAATGCAACATCTTCATACTTACAGAATCTTCACTTTCAGAAGCATCATATTTGTACACCCTAAAAGCAATTGTATCAGATGAGGAATAAGGTGGATTAGCAAGTACACTTACATTCAAATAATCTTTATAGATGTAAGGAGTATTAGTCCCTGCAAATACTCTAACATGATCGTCTATCTCCAATCCATCATCATTAAGTATTTCATCTATAGGAGTAGTTAGCGTCATTTTTTGAAAAGACAAAAGGCTTATATCAGCTTCCCTATTAGCATCAATCCCTGTCTCTAAACGAAATCCAACAAATCCTCTAGAACCTACTTCAGGCAAATTAAAACTGTTAACTACTTTTCCTTTAAAATTAGAGTCAAATTCTAAAACAGGATTTGTTTCAGGAATTACTGTTGCTATTTCATAATAAGTTACAGGAGTATTAGTAGTATCTTTAACACAACTTACTACTGCAAAACATAATACAATACCAATAATCAAATAAATAAACTTCATAATAAACAAAATATTAATTTAAAAAGTTAAAAAGCAAATATAGCACTAATTAAAAAATCACACAACTTTTTATAACAATAAATTCAAACAAAATTTTTGTCATAAAAATTTATTATACCTAACTTTGCAAGATGGAATTACTCTATAAGAAATAGAAAGAATCAATGAAAATAAAACTCAGAAGTTCAGCTGTAACAGAAGGAAAATTAATGGCAGGTGCTCGTAGCCTGTGGAGAGCTAATGGAATGAAGCCAGAGCAATTTGGCAAACCTCTTATTGCTGTGGTTAATTCTTTTACGCAGTTTGTTCCAGGACATACACACCTCCACGAAATAGGACAAGAAGTAAAACAGCATATAGAAAAGTTAGGTTGCTTTGCAGCAGAGTTTAATAGTATTGCTATTGACGATGGTATTGCTATGGGACACGATGGAATGTTGTATTCTTTACCTTCAAGAGATCTTATTGCTGATAGCATAGAATATATGTGCAATGCTCATAAGGTAGATGCAATGATATGTATTTCTAACTGCGATAAAATAACTCCGGGTATGCTATTAGCATCTATGCGATTGAACATACCTACTATATTTGTATCAGGAGGACCAATGGAGGCAGGAGTACTCAAAAATAAATCTTACGACCTTGTAGACGCTATGGTAATGGCTGCCGACCCTAATATATCAGAGGAGGAATTACAGGAAATAGAAGAGGCAGCTTGCCCCACTTGTGGTTCGTGTTCGGGAATGTTTACTGCCAATTCTATGAACTGCCTCACAGAGGCTTTGGGATTGTCGCTACCGGGCAACGGAACAATACTTGCTACACATACTCAAAGGAAAAAACTTTTTAAAAAAGCTTCCAACCGTATAGTAGAAATGGCTTACGACTATTATGAAAAGGGAAATGAAAGGGTATTGCCTCGTAGTATTGCTAAAAAGGAGGCTTTCAAGAATGCTATGACGTTAGATATAGCAATGGGGGGATCTACCAACACCGTATTACACCTACTTGCAGTTGCTAATGAGGCAAATGTGAGCTTTACAATGAAGGATATAGACCAACTGTCACATATTACGCCTAATATTTGTAAGGTTGCTCCCAGTTCGCATTACCACATACAAGATGTAAACAGAGCAGGCGGTATACTCTCTATTATGGGTGAGTTGGAACGCGGCAACCTACTGGACACTACAGCATATAGAGTAGATGGACTTACCTTAGGAGAGGCTATCGAACAATATGATATACAACGTTCTACAGCTATTGAAGAAGCAACAGAAAACGCACAAGTTGCCCCCGGTCTGGTACGTACTACTAAAATGGGAGAACAAAACAACAGATATAAGGAACTTGATACTGATAGAGAGAAAGGCTGTATAAGAAACATTGAAAATGCTTATAATAAGGATGGTGGCTTAGCAGTGTTGTACGGTAATATTGCTCAAGATGGTTGCATCATCAAAACAGCAGGAGTAGATGCTTCGGTATTTCAGTTCAAGGGCGTGGCTCGCACTTTTTCCTCACAAGATGAAGCTTGCGAGGCAATACTCAATGGCGTGGTAAAAGCAAAAGATGTCGTCATCATCAGGTACGAAGGACCCAAAGGGGGACCTGGTATGCAAGAAATGTTATACCCCACTTCGTACCTTAAATCAATGAAATTGGACAAACAGTGCGCCTTAATTACTGATGGAAGATTTTCAGGAGGGACTTCTGGCTTGTCTATAGGACACGTATCACCAGAGGCAGCAGCAGGAGGTAATATTGCCCTTGTAAGAGATGGAGACTTTATAGAGATAGATATTCCTAACAGGAAAATAGATGCAGTATTAAGCGACAAACAGTTACTAGAAAGAAGGAAAGAAGAGGAAGCAAAGGGAAAACAGGCTTTTATGCCTACAGATAGGAAGAGGGAGGTATCAAAAGCCTTAAAACTGTATTCAAGGTTTGTAAGCTCTGCTGATAAAGGTGCTGTAAGAATAATTTAAGTGAAACAAATAGAAAATATTGCGAAATTGTAAAAAACGAATCTCAACATTAAGTCAAACAATTTGCAGTTAAGAAATCAAGGAACAAAAATTAAAAACGTAAAAAAATTGCGAGAATGAAAAAGATATTGGAGCTTTCGCTCCCAATCAATATGGTAAAAGCAATAAAGTATTACGTAGACTAGTGTATAGAGAATGTTATTCTTCAAAGAAAGTAAAGACAAATCCTAAACAAAAAAGAGAATTTGAATTATTAAACCCAAGACCTAAAATAGAAGAATTGGATACTTGGAAAATTAAAGACCATATTATTTAATTTATCTAAATTAGATAATATATTGTAAGCTATTTAAAATATTAATAGGATTATGACAGAAAAAGATAGTAATAAAAAGAATATAACTGGTGCAGAAGCTCTAATGTTATCGTTATTAAACGAAGGAGTAGACTGTATTTTTGGCTATACGGGAGGACAAATTATGCCTGTGTACGATGCTCTCTTTGCTTATAAAAAAGAGTTAAAGCATTATATGACACGACACGAACAGGGTGCCGTTCACGCTGCACAAGGGTATGCACGTGTATCAAACAAAGTAGGAGTATGTTTATCTACTTCGGGACCCGGGGCTACCAACCTTATTACTGGTATTGCAGATGCTTTTGTAGATTCTACCCCCCTAGTTTGTATATCAGGGCAAGTGGCCTCTCCATTGTTGGGGTCTGATGCTTTTCAGGAAGTAGATATTATTAGTGTGTCTATGCCAATAACCAAATGGAACTTTCAAATTACTAAGGTAGAAGAAATTCCTACTATTGTATCAAAAGCATTTTATTTGGCACGGTCAGGGCGTCCTGGTCCTGTGCTTATAGACATTACCAAAGATGCTCAACAATCTATTCTTGAAGAGTTTAAGTACGAAAAAACAACTAAGATTTTGTCTTATACACCTGAACCTAACATAAGCGAACAATCGTTGTTAGATGCTGCTAAATTAATAGAAGAGGCAAAGAAACCTTTGATATTAGTAGGACAAGGTGTGAAACTGGCAAAAGCAGAACAGGAGTTGTTGCAGTTTATTGAGAAATCAGGTATTCCTTTTGCTTCAACACTCTTAGGGTTGTCTGCCGTACCCACAGAGCATACTTTATTTAAAGGAATGCTGGGGATGCACGGACACTATGCTCCGAATGTAAATACCAACGAAAGCGATTTGTTAATTGCTGTGGGGATGCGCTTTGATGATAGAGTAACGGGCGATTTAAAAACCTATGCAGCTAAAGCTAAGGTGATACATATAGAGATAGACCCTTCGGAGGTTAATAAGAATGTGAAATGCGATGTGGCTATTATTGCAGACGCAAAAATAGCATTGAGCCAACTAAGAAAACAGGTAAAAAGAGGAGATTACAAAAGTTGGATAGATAGGTTTAAGGAGTTGAACAAGTTGGAAGATAAGAAAATAGATGGTAAGCTAATAAGCACTGATAGTGTTCAACCTAAAATGGCAGAAGCAGTAAAAATGATTTCCGATAAGTCAAAGGACTCATCAATTGTAGTAACAGATGTAGGACAACATCAGATGATGGCAGCTCGCTACTTTAAGTTTAAGGAGGGTGACGAATGGATTACATCAGGTGGGCTTGGAACTATGGGATTTGGCTTGCCTTCGGCTGTTGGAGCACAAATAGGCTCTCCCAACAAAAACGTAATAGTATTTGTAGGTGATGGTGGCTTTCAGATGACTATGCAAGAGTTGATGACCATTAGGGAAAATAATTTGCCTGTGAAGGTGGTAATTCTCAATAATAAATTTTTGGGAATGGTAAGACAATGGCAACAGTTGTTTTTTGAAAGCAGGTATTCTGAAACAGAATTGAAAAATCCTGACTTTATTGCCCTTGCCAATTCTTTCGGTATAGATGCTTTGAGGATAGAAAAAAACGAGGATATGGAAAATGGGATAGAAAAGATGCTTGGACATAAGGGACCTTTCCTGTTAGAGATAGAGGTAAAACGAGAGGACAATGTATTTCCTATGGTTGCACCGGGTTCGTCTGTTTCTGAAATAATGTTGGAAGAATAAACTAATATTTAAAATCTAATAACTACGAATATATATTCTCAATTGTTAGATTTTAGTTTTAATTAAATCATATATAACTATGAAACAAGAATTTACTTTTTCTGTTTTCACGGAAAATGCTGTGGGTTTATTAACACAAATAACAATGATATTTACAAGAAGGAAGTTAAATATTGATAGTTTGACAACTTCTCAATCAGGGATAACTGGTGTGTATAGATTTACTATTGTATCACAAATGAAAGAGGATATTGCTAAAAAAGTTACCAAGCAAATAGATAAGCAGATAGGTGTTTTCAAGGCTTTTTTCTTTAAAGAGAATGAAATAGTGCATCAAGAAATGGCCTTGTACAAGCTAGCGGTATCTAAGTTTAAAGACGATGATTTTGAAAAAATTATTAGAAAACGTCAGGCGAGTGTTTTGGCTCTTAACAATGAATTTATAGTGATAAGCAAAACAGGCTACAAGAAAGATACACAAAAATTGTACGATGAATTGGCTCCGTACGGTATTTTGCAGTTTGCACGTTCGGGACGTGTAGCTATATCAAAACCTAAAAAAATGATTTCTGAATATTTGAAGAAGTTGAGAAAAATGATGGAAGAAAGTTAGATTATGTTTTTTTGGTTTTAGTATTAAAACCTTATATATTTGAGAAGTATTTACTTGAAAATAAATGAATTAATTTAAAATTATGGCAAAATTAAATTTTGGAGGCACAGAAGAAAATGTTGTAATGCGCGAAGAATTTCCTTTGGAAAAAGCACAGGAAACATTAAAGAACGAAACTATTGCAGTTATTGGCTATGGAGTACAAGGACCTGCACAAGCAGCTAATTTGAAAGATAATGGTTTTAACGTTATTATAGGGCAATCTAAGCAGTTTAAAAACGATTGGGACAGAGCAGTAAAAGATGGCTGGAAAGAAGGCTCTGACCTCTTTGATATAGAAGAAGCTTTAGAAAAAGCTACTATTATTATGTACTTATTGTCAGATGCAGGACAGATTGCTGTATGGCCTACGGTAGAAAAGCATCTTACTGCAGGTAAAACTTTGTATTTTTCTCATGGTTTTGGTGTTACTTACAAAGAGAGAACTAAAATTATACCTCCAAAAGATGCAGATGTAGTACTTGTGGCTCCAAAAGGTTCAGGAACAAGTTTACGCCGTATGTTCCTAGAAGGTAGAGGCTTGAACTCAAGCTATGCTATATTCCAAGACGCTAGTGGCAATGCCAAAGAAACTGCTATTGCATTAGGTATAGGAATAGGTTCTGGTTATTTGTTTGAAACTACTTTCAAGAAAGAAGTATACTCAGACCTTACTGGTGAGAGAGGAACATTGATGGGAGCTATACAGGGTATTTTTGCAGCACAGTACGAGGTGTTGCGTGAAAATGGACATACTCCTTCAGAAGCATTTAACGAAACGGTTGAAGAGCTTACGCAAAGCCTTATGCCACTTGTGGCCGAAAATGGTATGGACTGGATGTATGCTAACTGCTCTACTACTGCACAACGTGGGGCATTAGATTGGTGGAAAAAATTTAAAGATGCATCCTTACCCGTATTCAAAGAGTTGTATAGCGAGGTAGCAAAGGGTAATGAAGCTCAACGCTCTATCGATTCTAACAGTCAATCTGATTATCGAGAAAAATTAGAAAAAGAACTTAAAGAGTTGAGAGAATCAGAAATGTGGCAAGCTGGAGCAACCGTAAGAAAGTTGAGACCAGAAAATAAATAAATATTTTGATTCTCTAATCCAAAAAGGCTCTTTTTTTAAGAGCCTTTTTTTGTTTAGAAAACATATGAACATAAGACTATTATTAGACAAATTATTTTCTAACATTTCAACTCTACATTTTTCACTGTCAGGGCTAAAACTCTTTGTTAATTTATAGTTTCACTCCTTGTTCAAAAAAACAGAAACAAACAATACTTATTACAAAGAAAAAATTACCTAAATAAATTAAGAAAAAGGATACGTTTTATAGCAAGTATTTTATACATTTGCAATTGTTAAAAAAGTTTAAAAAATTGCTTCTAAAGATAAGATGAAAAAGATAGAAACAGCGCTAATCTCGGTTTATCACAAAAAAGGTTTGGACAAGATTATTGCTAAGTTAAATGCATTAGGAATACAAATATTTTCTACAGGAGGTACTAAAGATTATATAGAGTCTTTGAATGTAAAGGTAAATTCTGTGGAAGGACTTACCACATATCCTTCTATTCTTAATGGTAGAGTAAAAACTTTACACCCTAATGTATTCGGAGGTATTTTAGCAAGACGTGAAAATACAGAAGACGTAGCTCAATTGGAAAAGTATAGTATTCCTGAAATTGACCTTGTAATAGTAGATTTGTACCCTTTTGAGGATACAGTAGCATCAGAAGCTGCGGAACAAGATATTATAGAAAAAATAGATATTGGAGGCATTTCTTTGATACGTGCAGGGGCAAAAAACTATAAAGATGTGCTAATAGTATCATCTCAAAAACAATATAAGAATTTATACGATTTACTGAACGAACAAGAAGGGAAAACTTCTATAAAAGACCGTAAACAATATGCTTTAGAAGCATTTGCTACATCTTCACATTATGATACAGCAATTTTCAATTATTTCAACGAAAACAATATTAATTATTTCCGTCAAAGTCACAATGATGTAAAAACATTAAGATACGGAGAGAACCCCCATCAAAAAGGAGTGTTTTTTGGGAATTTTGATAAACTATTTCAACAATTACACGGAAAAGAAATATCATATAATAATTTGTTGGATATTGATGGAGCATACAACTTACTAAATGATTTTGAGGAGACTACTTTTGCTATTCTAAAACATAATAATGCTTGTGGTGTAGCAAGTAGCAAGAATCCTGTGAATGCGTGGAAAAAAGCCTTGGCAGGCGACCCCATATCAGCTTTTGGAGGCATCATTATTACAAATATAGAAGTAGAAAAGGAAACAGCAGAAGAAATACATAAATTATTTTTTGAGGTAATCATAGCTCCTAGTTATTCGGAAGAAGCATTACAGATTTTGAAACAAAAAAAGAATAGAATTATCCTTTTACAAAAAGAGAACAAAACAACAAAATACCAATACCGTTCGTTATTAAATGGAGTACTACTGCAAGAAAAAGACACAACAGTAGAAACAGATAAAGATTTGAAAGTAGTTACAAATACCTCTCCTACAGATATGGAAAAGGAAGATTTACTTTTTGGAAATAAATTAGTGAAGCACACCAAATCCAATGCTATTGTTTTGGCAAAAAACAAACAATTAATAGCCAGTGGAGTAGGACAAACCTCAAGGGTAGATGCTTTGGAGCAGGCTATCGTTAAAGCAAAGAAGTTTGGCTTTAACCTTAATGGGGCAGTATTGGCATCAGATGCTTTTTTCCCCTTCCCTGACTGTGTTGAGATAGCACATAAAGAAGGTATAAAGACTGTGATACAGCCGGGAGGGTCTATTAGAGACAATGATACGATAGAATTTTGTAATAAAAATAATGTATCGATGATATTTACTGGAAAAAGACATTTTAAACATTAATTATATAACTTATGGGATTATTTTCATTTTTGACTCAGGAGATTGCCGTTGACTTAGGAACAGCAAATACCATTATTATCTGTGAAGATAAAATAGTAGTAAACGAACCTTCTATTGTGGCGATAGATAAACGCTCAGACAAAGTAGTTGCAATAGGGCAACAGGCTCAAAGAATGCACGGTAAGACCCACGAAAATATGAAAACCATTCGCCCCTTACGTGATGGAGTAATTGCAGATTTTAACGCTGCAGAGCAAATGATAAGAGGAATGATAAAAATGGCTAAGATAAAAACATGGTCCTTTACTCCATCAATGAAAATGGTAATATGCGTTCCATCAGGTAGTACAGAAGTAGAATTGAGAGCAGTAAAAGATTCTGCTGAGCAAGCAGGAGGCAGTGAGACCTATATGATATACGAACCTATGGCAGCAGCAATAGGAATAGGAATAGACGTAGAAGCTCCTGAAGGAAATATGATAGTGGATATAGGTGGAGGAACAACTGAAATTGCAGTGATTTCACTAGGAGGGATTGTTACAAACAAGTCTATTAGAATAGCAGGAGATGACCTGACATTAGACATTCAAGAATATATGAGACACCAGCATAATGTAAAAGTAGGTGAAAGAACTGCAGAAGACATTAAAATAAGTGTAGGCTCAGCTTTAATAGATTTGGACGTACCACCCGAAAACTATATAGTGAGTGGTCCTAATCAGGTTACCTCTTTACCTATCGAAGTACCTGTATCTTACCAAGAAGTAGCTCACTCTTTGGAAAAATCCCTTTCTAAAATAGAACTGGCTATTCTTTCAGCATTAGAACAAACCCCTCCCGAACTGTACGCCGATATTTCTAAAAAAGGCATCTATCTTACTGGAGGTGGTGCATTGCTACGAGGATTGGACAAAAGATTTTTTGAAAAGATAAATATTCCCTTTCACATACCCGAAGAGCCTTTGTTAGCAGTGGCAAGAGGAACGGGTATTGCTCTTAAAAATATCGACAAATTTTCTTTCTTAATGAAGTAAGGTACTAAGAATAACAGAAATCTTAGCAATCAATTATACTTTAAAAGAGCTACAATAAGTCAGCTACAACCATCTGAAAAATAGCAGCTGTTTTTTTGCACATTTCGTATTAAACTTCTGTACAATTCCTTTTGCTGATTATTAATATAAATTAGAACTTACATAAAAAAAAGATTTATGGGCTAACAACTGTTAGCCCATAAATCTAAATAGAAAGCAACAAAAAATATTTCATTCTAATTACATACGCATATTTAGAACGACCCTATCATCTTTTTGGGGTCTACCCACTTATTAAACTCTTCATCCGTTACATAGCCTAACTTTAAAGCTGCATCTCGCAAGGTAGTATTTTCCTTGTAAGCCTTTTTTGCAATTTCGGCTGCTTTTTCATAGCCTATATAAGTGTTAAGCGAAGTAACTAACATTAGGGAGTTCTCCAAATGCTCCTGTATCCTTTTTGTGTTAGGCTCTATACCTACGGCACAATTATTGTTTAATGATACACAAGCATCTCCCAACAAACGAGCCGATTGCAAAAAGTTAGCAATCATAACAGGTTTAAATACATTCAACTCAAAATGTCCGTTAGTACCTCCTATGTTGATAGCCACATCATTACCCAGTACTTGTGTACATACCATTGTGAGGGCTTCTATCTGCGTAGGGTTTACCTTGCCCGGCATAATAGAAGAACCCGGTTCGTTTTCAGGGATTAGTATTTCTCCTATTCCTGAACGAGGTCCTGATGCCATTAGACGAATATCATTTGCTATTTTCATCAAACTTACTGCCAGAAGTTTCAACGCACCGTGCGTTTCGACAATAGCATCGTGAGCTGCTAACGACTCAAATTTATTCTCTGCTGATACAAAAGGAAGTTTTGTAAACTCAGCAATATATTTTGCCACTTTATCAGCATATCCCTTAGGTGTATTCAACCCCGTACCTACTGCTGTTCCTCCCAAGGCTAATTCTGATAGATGGGACAAGGTGTTATTTAACGCTTTCAATCCGTGATCTAACTGAGACACATAGCCCGAAAGCTCCTGTCCCAAAGTAAGAGGCGTAGCATCCATCCAATGCGTTCTACCTATTTTCACCACATCTTTAAACTTTTCTGCTTTTTTGTTTAGTGTGTCTCTCAACAGCTTTACAGAAGGTATGGTCGTCTCCACAATCATTTTATATGCAGCAATATGCATTGCAGTAGGGAATGTATCGTTAGACGATTGCGATTTATTTACATCATCATTGGGGTGAATATCTGTTTTGCCCTCACCTAAGTTGTTTCCTACTAACACGTGAGAACGGTTAGCTACTACCTCGTTTACATTCATATTAGACTGTGTTCCAGAACCTGTTTGCCATATTACCAACGGAAACTGTTCGTCCAACTCCCCTGCTATAATTTCATCACAAACTTGTGCTATCAAATCTCTTTTTTCTTTTGATAACACTTTAAGCTCAGTGTTCGTATAAGCAGCTGCTTTTTTAAGGTAGCCAAAAGCGTAAATAATCTCCATTGGCATAGAAGCAGCATTACCTATTTTAAAATTCTCTCTAGAACGTTGAGTTTGTGCCCCCCAATACTTTTCTTTGGGAACTTTCACCTCACCCATTGTGTCTCTTTCTATCCTATATTCCATAAGTTAATTTGATAATTAAACAATATTTTGACTGTATATAATTATTATTCTTTTAATTCAAAAAAACAGCATCATTTTGAAAAACCAAATATATAAAATTTATGATAATGTATTACCTATTGACAGAAAATTAATACACAATATTAGTGTTATCCCTGAACTTTGCAACAGCAAAATATCAGGAGTCTTAAAAATACATAAGATACCTACTTTGGCAACTATGACATACTACTTGCCATCAACTGCTAATACATTACCTAATAGTTCACTTGTAGTTGTATTCTTATCAGCTGCCCATTTTGCAAATTGTCTCGTTTGAAAGAGTCTTCTGCTCGTCTGTCTGCAACCACATACATCACTGTCAGTTCAAAAGCTTTTATTGGTTGCCACTCCACTCCTATCTCTGCTTCTTTTACAGTATAAGACCTCGCATCTTGTTCAAATTTCTTACCCCCATCATAATATTGCCAACGGGTAAAAGGAGTAATTATATGGTCATTCACCTTTGCCATATACATTAGTTGGACATACCCCCCTATTAGTTCTTGCACTCCTATAGTATTAGTACTAGGCTGGTATTCAGGACCTTCGCCATAGACTACCTCCCCTTGAAAACCAAAAGGTTGTGGATAGTATATAAAACTAGCTGCTATGCGTTTATCTCTAAAAGGATGGTCTCTTGCCGGAATAGGGTTACCTTCTGCATCCAACTCATCTTTTACAAAAATATTATCTTCTACAACTTTTGTAACGTGCTTCCCCGTATAAGCTTGCAAGGAAGCCTCAATGAATTGCCCCGAAGTAAGTTTGAAAGGATAAGTAGCCCTTAAAACAATATGATGCAATTTATCTACATCAGGAACTAACTCGTTAGCTTTTTGTCCGTTGAACACATAAAGAGACAATGCACCATAATCGCCACTACCTTTTAGCCCACTTTTTGTAAGAAATTTAAAACGTTCCCTAATTTCTTTGGAAGCCCAGTATAGACCTATTCCCAAGTCTCGCTCATCTTTAAAAGCACTGTTAATAGGGTCGTCCCTATCAAGTCCCAGCCTATTTTGGGAAGATTGTAGATTCTCAAAACCAAAAGGCACTTTACTTTGTCCTGCCCGAATGCGAAAAGTTCCTCCTTCATCAAGATATAAGTCAAAATAAGCATCGCGTAATTGCCCCAAATTTCTACCATCAGAGGCAAAATCAGGTTGAAAATAAAAGAACACTCTCGGATGTATTTGTCCTTGTATCTTCATACGCATCCTCCGAATGGAAAAACCATCATAGCCTCCATAAGTACGATCTCCTTGCGAAGATTCCATATCAGCATTGGTCTTGTATAAATCGTTATAACGAAACTGCATATAACCACCTATTTTAATCTTATTGTACCAAGCATTTGAGTTGTCTGTTTTTACAGAAGTAGGTGCAAGGGGGGTATCCTGTTCTTGGGCATTAATACTATTATTAGCAGATAATACTAATAGTGCTAAACCCATTTGTTTTAATAAAAATTTCATTATTACAATTTTATAAACAGTTAATATTCTTTTTTTATCACGTTGCAAACATAGCCCTTATGAAAAAAGTATAGGTAAAACTAACTTAAAATATAGGTAAAACTAATTCAAAATATGATTAATTACATATAATCAAAAGTATTAACAACTAACTTTTTGCATTCACTCACTTCCATTATTATAAAGGCTTTATACTTGGTTCAAATTAAAAATTACAAGTAAAAAGTAACAAAACATTATTAAATTAAAATATTGCCAAATTAAAATACTTGTTAATATTGCTAAAACCGCTACTTTTGTAGATAACGTTACATAAGTATAAATTATGCCCATAGACAGGATAGAAATAGAGAATTTCAAGTCTATAAAAAAACAGACAATACAGTTAAAACCTATCAACCTGCTCATAGGAGGTAACGGAGCAGGCAAAACCAATCTTATACAGTTTTTTATGGAAGCAGGAATAGAAATCCTACTACAAAAATGTTCTCGTTTTGAACAATGGATAAAGAAAATACAAAAATAATAAACAATGACCACCAACGAAAAGAAACTATTTCTGCTGGATGCTTATGCTCTTATTTATCGGGCTTATTATGCCTTTATAAAGAACCCACGCTATAACTCTAAGGGGCAAAATACATCGGCTATCTTTGGCTTTACCAACACCCTCAACGAGATAATAGAGAAGGAGCAACCCACACACATTGCCGTAGTATTTGACCCTCCGGGGCCTACATTCCGCCACAAAATCTATAAACCCTACAAAGCACAACGTGAAGAAACACCCGAAGATATCAGAAGTGCAATACCCTACATTAAACAAATTGTAGAAGGCTATAATATACCCATTGTAGAAATACCCGAATACGAAGCTGACGACACCATAGGAACACTTGCATTACAAGCAGAAAAAGAAGGCTATACCACTTATATGATGACCCCTGATAAGGATTATACTCAACTGGTAACTGACAAAATATTGATGTATAAACCTCGTAGAGGTGCTAACAAAACGGAAGAAATACTGGGGGTAGAGGAAGTAAAACAACAGTTTGAAATAGAAGACACCAAACAGGTAATAGATATACTTGCATTGTGGGGAGATAGTTCCGACAACGTTCCGGGATGCCCGGGAATAGGTGAAAAAACGGCAAAAAAACTTATAGCCCAGTTCAAAAGTGTAGAAAACCTTATTGCCAACACAAACCAACTAAAAGGCAAACAACAAGAAAATATTATTAATAATATAGAGCAGATAAAAACTTCCTACAAGCTGGTAACAATAAAAACAGATGTGCCGCTTACCCTAAAAATAGACGATTTAAAACTGAAAGACAAAAACATTGAAACATTAGAAAAAGTATTTGATGAATTAGAGTTTCAGGCACTCACAAAAAAAATACTACACAAACAAACAGCTGCAAGCACTACCCTAAAAAACGCCTCCCCTCCCTTGCAAGGCACATTGTTTGGAAGTTCTACACCTACACCACAACCCACTACGCCAAGCAAAGAAACAGATGACACTGCAACAAGGGAAACAATAACAACTACCTCGCACAAATATCATCTTGTAGATACTAAAACAAAACGAGCCAATTTGCTCACTGAGCTTTCTGCACAGAAAGAATTTTGTTTTGACACAGAAACTACGGGCTTAGACCCAAATAACTCTGAACTTGTAGGCTTATCCTTCTCTTTTAAAAAAGGAGAGGCTTACTATATACCTATTCCTGCCGACACCGTAGAGGCAAAAAAAATAGCTGTAGAGTTCAAAAATGTTTTTGAAGATGAAAGTATTTTGAAAATAGGACAAAACATTAAATATGATATACTTGTCCTAAAATGGTACGACATAAAAGTAAAAGGTAAATTGTTTGATACAATGCTGGCTCATTACATACTTCAGCCCGAGCTAAAACACGGTATGGACTACTTGGCTCAAACCTACCTGAACTATACACCTATCTCTATCGAAACCCTGATAGGTAAAAAAGGTAAAAATCAAGGTAGTATGAGAGATGTTTCTCCTGAAAAAGTCTCTGACTATGCCTGTGAGGATGCAGACATTACTTGGCAACTGAAAGAAATATTATACAAACAGCTACAAGAAAGCGGTACCTTGAAGCTCTATGAGGAAATAGAGGGACCACTTATCAACGTACTGGCCGAAATGGAATATACGGGAGTAAAAATAGATACCTATGAGCTAGAGGAATACGCCAAGCAACTACAAGAATTAAGCCAACAGATAAAACAGGAAATATATAAGATGGCAGGAGACAATGTGGAGTTTAATATTGCTTCTCCAAAACAGTTGGGAGATATATTGTTCGACAAAATGCAAATAGACCCTAACGCCAAAAGAACCAAAACAGGGCAATACTCTACCAGTGAAGAAACACTTGTAAAGTTGAGAAGCAAGCACCCTATCATTGATAAAATATTAGAATTTCGTTCGCTTACCAAACTACTTTCTACCTATGTAGAAGCTCTTCCCAAGTTGATTAACCCAAAAACAGGAAGGATACACACCTCATTTAATCAAACTGTAGCTGCTACGGGTAGGCTGTCTTCCAACCACCCTAACTTGCAAAACATACCTATACGTACCGCACAAGGTAGAGAAATACGTAAGGCTTTTGTCCCTATTGATAATACTCACGTTTTTTTATCAGCTGATTATTCACAAATAGAACTTCGCCTTATTGCAGCCCTAAGCAAAGATACAGATATGATACAGGCTTTCAACAATAAAGAAGACATACACACGACCACAGCAGCCAAAGTATTTGGTGTAACAAAACAGGAGGTAACTGCTGAGATGCGAAGATACGCTAAAGTAGCAAACTTTGGTATTATTTATGGTATTTCTGCATTTGGCTTGTCGCAACGGTTGAACATTCCACGTAAAGAGGCAAAGGAATTGATAGACAATTATTTTAAGACCTACCCACATATTAAAGAATATATGAATAATAATATTGCCTTTGCCCGCGAACAAGGATATGTAAAGACAATAAAAGATCGCAAGCGTTATCTAAAAGACATCAACTCGCGCAATGCTATTGTAAGAGGTAATGCCGAACGCAACGCCATAAATGCACCAGTGCAAGGATCGGCAGCAGACACTATCAAAATAGCAATGATAAACATACACCGTCGTTTTCAGGAAGAAAACCTACAAAGTAAAATGATACTACAAGTTCACGATGAACTGAACTTTGATACACTAAAAACAGAATTAGCTACTGTAAAAGAAATAGTAAAAAAGGAGATGGAGAATGCTATACAGCTGCCAATACCTCTCACAGTAGAAATGGGCGTGGGCAATAATTGGCTGGAAGCTCATTAAAAATTTCTTCTTTTTTTACTAATCCCTTTTACTTTTTTACAATATTTTTCAAAGATGCTTTTTTACATCTCTTTATTTGCATAGTCTCTTACATGCAATTTATTTTTATCACACAAAATAAAAATAAATTTGTTTTTTTAAAATTATTGCATTATATTTGGTCTCTATTTATTTAAATTAAGTGTTTTATGGATTTGAAATTTATAGATGCAGGAAAGTTTGTAAGTAATATAAAATTAACTATACATAAAAATGGAAGATTAGGTTTTTCTGAAAATGCTATTAATATATTAAATATCAATACAGGAAAAAGCGTGCAATTTGCGAAGACAGAAGAGGATAATGATAATTTTTATATTATTGTATTTGAAAATGAGAGGAAAAGTGCTTTTAAAATTCATAAAGCAGGAAATTATTACTACTTAAGAACAAAAGAGATGTTTGACAATATGGGACTGGATTACAGGAACAACAGGATAATATTTGATGTGGTAAAAACAGAAGAGAAGTTTGAACAACTACCAATATACAAATTAATAAAAAGGGAGGTAAGAAAGAAGCAACAAGGATAAAACAAAAACGGATATTGTCCCCACAATATCCGTTTAAAAATGATAAAAGTAATATATGTCTGAGCAGACAATTACAGGAATGTTGCACCTGTATAATTATTGGCTTTTATCTTTTACAAAAGTAAAAAGAATTTTGCTTTAATGCAAGTTTTTTTTACACTTATTGGGGAGGGTAAATATTATCCCTATAAATAATATTTAATTTTATAAATTTTATAATTATGTTTTTAAATTTTATAGAAAAAACTGAACAAGCAGTTTGGGAAAAAGGTCGTATTATAAGTGGTAAAGATCCTGATTATTGGAGAAAAGACATCTGTGGTGCAACTATGTATAGAAGCGACTACGGGGATACTAATTCTCAACATGGTTGGGAAATTGACCATATAATACCCATTTCCAAAGGAGGCTCAGATAACTTGGATAATTTACAACCATTACAATGGGAAAATAATCGCAGTAAAGGTGATGATTATCCTGCTGAACGTTACTGTAAAGTTACAAGTTAGTTTGAGTTTTATTTCATTGTGGTGCAGATATTCTGCACCACAGTTTTTTATATTGTAAATTAAATTTCTAAAATAATATATAAAATGGCAAAAAAAACAACTAGTAAAAAAGTAGCCACAAAGGCATCTAAAGTATTAAGAGATAAAAGAACAAGTAAAAGGTCAAAAAAATCTATTGCAGGTAGTGCATTATCGCAAAGAGAAAAGAAAAAACAACGAAAAAATAATAACAGTTGTATTAGTACAAGGCAATACCTCTCACAGTAGAAATGGGCGTGGGCAATAATTGGTTAGAAGCTCATTAATTCTATTGTTAGAATAATGTTAATGTTGCTTTGGTAATTATTATGTATTATCAAAATGTTATTATATACTATTTTCTACCTATTGATAATATACTGGTTTGTTTTTGTTAAAAAGCGTCTGAATAGTCATTCTGCAATTTTAGGCACTTTTAATTCTTCTTTCTTTAATCTTTAAAAATCAATGAAATTTAGTTTCATTGATTTTTAAAATTTATACAGCTAATAATTGCCACCTTTCAAGTACATAAATAGTATGTGCAAACTTCACTTCTTTGCTCCAAATTTGTTTTTTATACTTTTCCAATCATATATTTCTCCGCCTTTTTTTTGTCTCATTTTTTCTGCTTCCTGTTTGTTTTTTAAAGCTGTTAAGTAGGCACCCATAGGGCTGGGCAAGGCTTTACTTATTAAATAGTACGATGTTTGAGCCTTTATCAACTCTGAAGGTTTATTATAATCATTCACCAATATATACGATAAAGTAGATTCATCTGTATTTTCATTTTTCATATAATTGAGCATACATTCAACGGCATCATACTTGTATACTTTTCCTTTTTGGGTTACTATTTCAGCTGCGTACTGCCTATCTACAATAGTCATTTTACAAAACCAACACTGATCTTTCCCATAGTCAATTTTTCTGGGTGCCACGGTGCAAGCACTTAACACCATTAATACAAGAAATGCAAACCTGCTGTTCATTGTTTCTTATGCTTTACAAAGGCTATTATACTCG
>JAQGDQ010001933.1:12500-20453 GCA_030141605.1 Tubiluchus corallicola | reverse complement strand
TCCCTTATATCCGATGTACCTTGTAACCGAAGTTGAGTCAGACCGAGGGTGTATCTAGACCTGTACTGTTACCCATATTTTTATGGATTATTGCTACACATTCAGTGCAAACGGTATGTAGGAAGCTGCTTCAGTGATCAGAGATGTATGTGACCGTGGAAACTGAGCTGTTCGAAGATCGAGTTTGTGAAAAATTGAGGTTAAAAATCGATCAATTTCGCTTTGATCATAGGGTCCCTTATATACGAGGTAATTTACCTGGGTTTCTATTATTTGTACTAGGATGGTGTAGTGGAATGGTGGGTTGGTGTTCCGTGGGTGGTATGAGCTGAGTGGGGTAGCGGGTGGTTGTGTGGGTTGATGTTGTGAGTTTACATGCAAAATTATTTTTGCGAGTTTGGCTAGTAACATTATAGTTTTAATTCAGTAAATGTTGCTGCTGGCTTTGCATTATAAATGAGGATTATGTAGGATGTTTGCGTATTATTGATTATAAGTGTATTTATATGCAAAACTTTTGCTTGCCCTTTGCTATTATTAAGTTATTAGTTCAAGATTAAATCCTTGACGATGCAAAATTAAATAATTGTCTTGGCTAGAAGCCCAGTCAGGTGTGGCATATCAAGTGATGATCGGCTGATGTTCGACTGACTTGGCCAGGAGAATAGACTGATGCGGTAACCTCTATGCGCAGAAGTTCAGTGCGCATTAGGTAGTTAGACAAAAGCAATTCGAGGCTCTCATCTAGGCAGATTAGGAGTTGTCTTGAAGACGAAGTGCTGGTATCCATCTTCTTATGTTTGTACTTTGTGTTAAATAAACGGGCAGTTTGCTAAACAAGATCTTGATAGTTTGCCATGCCCATTGTGGCTGTTCCGCACGCAAGCTTCACGAGCCACAACCACCAACACAATAGACAACAATAACCAGAAAGCAGCTATAGCCACTGTCATAAACAACATTTTTGTAATGAACAGCTATTATTTTCCTTCATGCATAAAATATAAAAAATTTTAGGACATCTAGTTTTTGTTACAATTGCACGTGTTTTTAAAGTTTACATCACTTAATTGTCTACTATTGTGAACAATAAAATAGTTCCAAGCAGAGTAAGAAGCCAGTTAAGGCAGATTCAGATTCAATTTGCCAGGTAATTCGTCACATCTACAATAAAAGTTGAATTTTGTTTCACGTGTATGATTCTTTAGTGTAGGGGAAACATCTCCCCTTACCGTTTCAGGAGTTTTGGTTCAAAACTGACTGAAGCAGAAGCCTTTTACTGCTTTTAATTCTTCTACTGCAGGAGATACGTTGTTGGCTTAGGTACTGAAATGGGCATACATAAATTACAACGCTCTACCAACATAACAATTTGAAATTGAAAGCAGGTAATTTATAATATTGTTAATACACGAACTAAAGGAAACACAAGTCACTTAGCATGTTGGTTTATTTTACTGTCATCTTAAATATTATAAAGAAAATATCATCTTAGCTGAGCATTTAAGTTAATCTTGCCTTTCGAACTGCTGACCAGAGACTTCATTGTCATTGTCCTCATTGATGTTTTTGTTTTTGTCATTGTCGTCGCCATCGCCACGGTCAAAACCGTCGTCGTCACTTGTCGTTGTTGCTGTCGATGACGTTGATGTGTTGGCTGTTGTTGTTGTTATCGTCGTTGTTGCTGTTGCTGCTGTTATTGTTGTTGTTTGTAATGTAAAATAGCGTTCATGTTGCAAGCAAACCAGATCTGTATCAAAACATAAAAGTTGATAGTGGAACGGTAGAGACAACTACAGTGTTAAGCGGGTACGTAGTTTTAAGCCTTGCAGCATTCTAGAAATGACAATGTTAATTAATAATGACAATGTACTGTAGTATTAAAATTACATGATACATGATATAAAACATGATACATGATGATAAAAAATACATTAACGCACTTGATGATGTGCAATCATGAAAAATGTTGTCAATACCACATTAATGATGGCAGTGGTAGATATAGTGATGAGGATGATGATGATAATGATGATTATGATGGTGGCAGTGGTGGTGGTGATACTGATGGTGGTGATGGTAATGGTGAAGACGACGATGGTGGTGGTAGTGGTGGTGGTGATGATGGCAATGATAATGGTGGTGGTAGTGTTGGTGGTGATGATGATGGTGGCAATGGTAATGGTGGTGGTAGTGGTGGTGGTGATGATGATGGTGGAAGTGGTAATGGTGGTGGTAGTGGTGGTGGTGATGATGATGGTGGCAATGGTAATGGTGGTGGTAGTGGTGGTGGTGATGATGATGGTGGAAGTGGTAATGGTGGTGGTAGTGGTGGTGGTGATGATGATGGTGGCAATGGTAATGGTGGTGGTAGTGGTAATGATGATGATGATAATTGTAGTGGTAGTGTGCAGGTTTTGATGGCGACGACGATCATTATAATGACTATGACAATGACGATGACGATGGCGATGATGATGAGTACCAAGGATGAGGTTCTTGTCATTGTTTGTATTTGGTGTTTGATTGTCGTTGATATTGTTTTCGTTGCTGTTGTTGGAATTGATGTTGCTGTCGTTTTCGTTGTCTTGGTCTTTGTCATTGTCGTTATCGTTGTTGTTGTTGTTGTTGATGTTGTTGGTGTTGTTGTTTTTGTTGTCATTGTTGTTTTTGTTGTCGTTGTTGCTGATGTTGTTGGTATTGTTGTTGTTGTTGTTGTTGTTGTTGTTGTTGTTGTTATTGTTGTTGTTGTTGTTGTTGTTGTTGTTGTTGTTGTTGTTGTTGTTGTTGTTGTTGTTGTTGATGTTTCTGGTGTTGTAGTTTTTGTTGTTGTTGTTGTTGTTGTTGTTGTTGTTGTTGTTGTTGTTGTTGTCATTGTTGTTGATGTTGTTGGAATTGTTGTTGCTGTCGTCTTCGTTGTCTTGGTCTTTGTCATTGTTGCTATCGTTGTTGTTGTTGTTATTGTTGTTGTTGTTGTTGTTGTTGTTGTTGTTGTTGTTGTTGTTGTTGTTGTTGTCGTCTTTGTTGTTGATGTTGATGGTGTTGCCGTTGTTGCTGATGTTGTTGGTACTGCTGCTGTTGTTGTTGTTGTTGTTGTTGTTGTTGTTGTTGTTGTTGTTGCTGGTGTTGTAGTTTTTGTTGTTGTTGTTGTTGTTGTCGCTGTTGTTGATGTTGTTGGTATTGGTGTTTCTGATGTTGATGTTGTTGTTGTTGTTGTTTTTGTTGTTGTTGTGGTTGTTGTTATTGTTATTGTTGTTATTGGTGTTTTTGATGTTGATGCTATTGTTGTTGTCATTGTCGTTATCGTTGTTGTTGTTGTTGATGTTGTTGGTGTTGTTGTTTTTGTTGCCGTTGTTGCTGATGTTGTTGGTACTGTTGTTGTTGTTGGTATTGGTGTTTTTGTTGTTGTTTTTGTTGTTGTTGTTGTTGTTGTTGTTGTTGTTACACTACAGTCGCAGCCATCACAGTCAAAATCATTAAGTATAGCACAGGAGACACTTTCAGGATATGCAGGATATGAGACACTTTTAGGATATACGCAGTCAACGCAAACTGTAGCATCCGTCCATGGGGGTAACATAATCCAAGTTAAGTTGCAGTCGCATCTCATTTGTTCACCTAGAAATTAAAAAAACATTTGAATGTCAAAGTTACATTAAGTTGCATGAAATTCTGAATGTTAAATCTGAAATACCGAATTATAATACTCCTTGCGAAATAATAGTGCTGATTTGTATTAAATTATTTCTGAAAACTCGCAGTTATGCCATCGTTACGTCGCTAAACTGAAAACCTGCCGTCAACTTACCCAAAATCTTAATCGTCACATTTTCAGGCGGAATGTTATTGTGAAGTTTAATAGGCTTCAGTCCTTGAATTCTGTTTCGCAAAAGATGCAATTCGACTAAGTACGGATTTTCAGAGAAATCAAACTCAATGGTTCCAGTCAAATATTCATTATCTTCGATGAAAATCTTGGAGACATTTATACTTTTGAAGGCTTCTGGATGTATGTAAGAAAGACTCGTCGCTTCAATGCCCAACACATTTACATGACCATTTATCGAATTTTGTTCTAAACGAGCTAAGTTGCCCTCTTTTATGAGCAAGGTACTTTCTGGCATAATCTTTCCCTGAAAAAAATTTTCAGGCAACTCACTTCCTTGGTAGCCCAATATTAAAACTTCGTATAATCCATCATGCAGACTTCCCAAATTTTTATCTATGTTTGCAAGATCATGTTTTGTAGCTATTCGTTGGCAGTCTACTACGCAAATTTCCTTTTTATCTCTCACATCTGTCCAAAAGCTACAGCCATGAATTGTTTTTTTGCAATAATCTGTCGATAGGGAAGCAGTTACAAGAGCCGAGAAATACGTGATAAACATCCACACCATCTTTCTGTTTCAGCAAATTTGCAAAACTTGTTTAAAAGAATCTGTGACGTTTGTAAACAATACGGAAAAGATCAATATTTGCTTTATTCCATGAACAATCAAAACTGTTTATATTAGCAGTACATATGGCACGTTTTAAGGATATATAACTTTAGAAATTTCAGCTCAAGTTCACCATATCTATTCAAATATTTCATATAGATTCCATATCTAACCACGTTTGAATAATACATTCTACAATTATTGTTTACATTATGACGCATTATTAGAACAGCGCACAAGAACAACTCTGATATGTACAGTGGAATCTCCCTCTACAGACTTTGCATAACAATGTAGTTAAAATGGCACAAGTAAAATGTAAAATGTAAAAATGCCGTTTATCCTGTGGCATTTTTACCGTGCATCGACTATATGATCTTGTATGAAGCCATACTATCTGGTATATTACAAAGGTTATAAAAGGGCAGATTATATACTTACGCTTAAAACATATTTAGACGTATCATATATATTAAAGGTCCTACGACACTATTTCTTTTACGTTATTTTCTTTTATTGCGTGGGCGGAATTACATTTTTCTTAACTTTTAAAACAGTTCTGATGCACTCGAAGGAACAGCACATTCATGTGTAAGCTGTATGAAAAACAGGTGTGCCAAGTACTACCCCTGCTAGACACTATTTAGGGTTAGATGCACCCTAATTAGTGTAATAATTAACATTTTTAGCTAAATTTTATGAAAACTATATTCTTTAGTCTAAGTTAGCAGTAAGAAATTTCATGGACTCATCGTAATATAATTTACTGTACTGAGAATACTGACTTAGTTTAAAATAAACTTATTTTTTTTAATAAACTAGAATAAGTATTTTATATGATTGTAAGTAAAAATATTTTTTGAAAAAACACTATTTTAGAAATTATTTGCAAACCAAAATTAGCACAGGAAAAATGGCACAAGTAAAAATGGCACAGGAAAAAATGACACAAGGTAAAATGACACAAGTAAAAATGGCACAAGTAAAAATGGCACGAGTAAAAATGGCACGAGTAAAAATTGCACAAGTAAAAATGGCACAGGAAAAAATGGCACAGGTAAAATGGCACAAGTAAAAATGGCACGAGTAAAAATTGCACAAGTAAAAACGGCACAGGAAAAAATGGCACAGGTAAAATGGCACAAGTAAAAATGGCACAGGTAAAAATGTAAAAATGGCACAGGAAAAAATTGGAACAGCAAACAAATGGCGCAAGTAAAAATGGCACAGGAAAAAATTGGAACAGCAAACAAATGGCGCAAGTAAAAATGGCACAGGTAAAAATGGCACAAGTAAAATGGCGCCGGTAAAAATGGCACAAGTAAAAGTGGCACAGGAAAAAATTGGAACAGCAAACAAATGGCACGCTTAGTAATATACGTGCTTAGGGTTAGTGACCCTGTAAAGTGACTTGGTGCGCATATGTCTGTCAGTTTATTGCCACCAAAATTAATGGTGAAAAAGTCAGATAAACAGTATAATTATGTGGAACATTCGCGCATCATTGATTATTAACACGTTTAATGAACTGTTTTGTGAATCTTTTGCTAGGCTATTTGCTGACGCAATCAGTCAGAATGGTCACGTGATCGGCGATTGTTTCGGGCGCACGAGTCTGGAAAAGAGGGAGTAGGTTCGTTTTTAAACTTTGTCGCATTTTTTTTACTCTTTGGTGTTTAGAACATTGTATCTTAATTGATTGCATTTTGTGCTTGACATGCGCTAAATACAAGTCCAACAGTCTTTTAGATGTAATTTATGACTGACTGACTGACTGACTGACTGCCTGCCTGCCTGCCTGCCTGACCGACCGACCGACCGACCGACCGACCGACCGACCGACTGACTGACTGACTGACTGACTGACTACCTGACTGACTGACTGGCTGACTGACTGACTGACTGACTGACTGACTGACTGGCTGGCTGACTGACTGACTGACTGACTGGCTGGCTGACTGACTGACTGACTGACTGACTGACTGACTGACTGACTACCTGCCTGACTGACTGGCTGGCTGGCTGGCTGACTGACTGACTGACTGACTGACTGACTGACTGACTGACTGACTGACTGACTGATTGACTGACTGACTGACTTACATCTTTGCCGCATCTTACTAACTTGCTAAAGAGAACTCGACTGACAAAATTTTGTGATAAAACGACACGACGTACTGAACAAGAATGACTTCTTTCCTATCCTGTCTGTAAAATGAAGCCAATGGCCTATGAGACAGGGCATCGCTACAAGTGGTGCAAGAAACATGGGGAATTTTCACCGTATGATTAGCGATTTGACTTGAATAATCAACGTAAAAATGGACTAGAAAAGTAAACAAAAACTATCGAGACTGAAAGCCAATAGAGCTCGGTTTCTCAATACAGCAAAACGGGCTAGCGAGTCAGCTTTAAAATCACTATGCCTTTAATGTGAGTCATTGAACCAGCAGAGGTTTCGCAATCATGTGAAATCACTGGAAATTGGCATAGCTTTTATAGAATTTCTATCCAATCCTTCGTTTCAATACCTCACATATAGCTGGGCTGTAAATCTGACTAGTGTTCTAGCTCAGATACTGACTGTCTGTTATCACTTTTACTGTATAGCAATAGTATTTGAAATGAAGCCATATTCTTCATCAATATGAAGTTGACCTTGAGTTTCTTTTTGTCGTGCATTGTGTTAAAATGGCAGCGTTGTTAGTATTCATAATGGTTTTTCAGATTTTTGGTATGTGATATGTGTGTTTATCAGAGAACAACAACATAGTGGTTACTCTAATGAAAGGGTAGTCGCGTATATAGGCTTTCACGTACTAAATGTTTGCACTGCTTACTGTGAGGTCGGCTGGAAAGACACAACCTATTGCAATCATTCATGTAAGGTTGAATTGCACATTCGTGCGATTAAGAATAAGATAAGATTGAGATTAACATTAATGTTAAGGTTAAGGTGAAGGTGAAGGTGTAGGTGAACGTTAAGGTTAAGATGCAGGTGAAGGAGAAGGTGAATGTTAAGGTTAAGGTGAAGGTGTAGGTGTAGGTGAACGTTAAGGTTAAGATGCAGGTGAAGGAGAAGGTGAATGTTAAGGTTAAGGTGAAGGTGAAGGTGTAGGTGAACGTTAAGGTTAAGGTTAAGGTGAAGGAGAAGGTGAATGTTAAGGTTAAGGTGAAGGTGAAGGTGTAGGTGAACGTTAAGGTTAAGGTTAAGGTGAAGGTGTAGGTGTAGGTGAACGTTAAGGCTAAGATGAAGGTGAAGGTGAAGGTGAATGTTAAGGTTAAGGTGAAGGTGAAGGTGTAGGTGAACGTTAAGGTTAAGATGAAGGTGAAGGTGAAGGTGAATGTGAAGGTGAAGATGAAGGAGAAGGTGTAGGTGAAGGTGAACGTTAAGGTTAAGATGCAGGTGAAGGAGAAGGTGAATGTTAAGGTTAAGGTGAAGGTGAAGGTGTAGGTGAACGTTAAGGTTAAGGTTAAGGTGAAGGTGTAGGTGTAGGTGAACGCTAAGGTTAAG
>JAQGDQ010001933.1:0-7500 GCA_030141605.1 Tubiluchus corallicola | reverse complement strand
AGAAATAGAAAGTTCTAGAAACTTCTATAAGGTAAGAAGATTGTTCTACTACTACTGTACTATGGAACATTCTACGATATTCTATTTAATACTAGTGGATCTCCACAACAAGATGTGACATGTGACTATGTCTGAAACAGACAGTTTTACAACTGATATATGTCCTCTTCTACTGGGAGCGAACACTAGACAGATGCAGACCACCATCTCACATTGTTTAAGAAATGAAATCTTGTAGACCACCTAGATACTGTAGACCACCATCTCACACTGTTTAAGAAATGAAATCTTGTAGACCACCTGGATACTGTAGACCACCATCTCAAACTGTTTATGAAATGAAATCTTGTAGACCACCTAGATACTGTAGACCACCATCTCATACTGTTTAAGAAATGAAATCTTGTAGACCACCTAGATACTGTAGACCACCATCTCACACCGTTTATGAAATGAAATCTTGTATAACACCTAGATACTGTAGACCACCATCTCACACTGTTTAAGAAATGAAATCTTGTGGACCACCTAGATACTGTAGACCACCATCTCAAACTGTTTATGAAATGAAATTTTGTATACCACCTGGATACTGTAGACCACCATCTCAAACTGTTTATGAAATGAAATCTTGTAGACCACCTAGATACTGTAGACCACTATCTCACACTGTTTAAGAAATGAAATCTTGTAGACCACCTGGATACTGTAGACCACCATCTCACACCGTTTATGAAATGAAATCTTGTATAACACCTAGATACTGTAGACCACTATCTCACACTGTTTAAGAAATGAAATCTTGTAGACCACCTAGATACTGTAGACCACCATCTCACACTGTTTAGGAAATGAAATCTTGTAGACCACCTACATACTGTAGACCACTATCTCACACTGTTTAAGAAATGAAATTTTGTATACCACCTGGATACTGTAGACCACTATCTCACACTGTTTAAGAAATGAAATTGTCTATACCACCTGGATACTGTAGACCACTATCTCACATTGTTTAAGAAATGAAATCTTGTAGACCACCTGGATACTGTAGACCACTATCTCACACTGTTTAAGAAATGAAATCTTGTAGACCACCTGGATACTGTAGACCACTATCTCACACTGTTTAAGAAATGAAATCTTGTAGACCACCTGGATACTGTAGACCACCATCTCAAACTGTTTAAGAAATGAAATCTTGTATACCACCTAGATACTGTAGACCACCATCTCACACTGTTTAGGAAATGAAATCTTGTAGACCACCTAGATACTGTAGACCACTATCTCACACTGTTTAAGAAATGAAATCTTGTATAAAACCTAGATACTGTAGACCACCATCTCACACTGTTTATGAAATGAAATCTTGTATAACACCTAGATACTGTAGACCACCATCTCAAACTGTTTATGAAATGAAATCTTGTAGACCACCTAGATACTGTAGACCACCATCTCACACTGTTTAGGAAATGAAATCTTGTAGACCACCTAGATACTGTAGACCACCATCTCACACTGTTTAGGACATGAAATCTTGTAGACCACCTAGATACTGTAGACCACCATCTCACACTGTTTAAGAAATGAAATCTTGTAGACCACCTAGATACTGTAGACCACCATCTCACACTGTTTAGGAAATGAAATCTTGTAGACCACCTAGATACTGTAGACCACCATCTCACACTGTTTAAGAAATGAAATCTTGTAGACCACCTAGATACTGTAGACCACCATCTCACACTGTTTAGGAAATGAAATCTTGTAGACCACCTGGATACTGTAGACGACCATCTCACACTGTTTAAGAAATGAAATCTTGTAGACCACCTAGATACTGTAGACCACCATCTCACACTGTTTAGGACATGAAATCTTGTAGACCACCTAGATACTGTAGACCACCATCTCACACTGTTTAAGAAATGAAATCTTGTAGACCACCTAGATACTGTAGACCACCATCTCACACTGTTTAAGAAATAAAATCTTGTAGACCACCTGGATACTGTAGACCACTATCTCACACTGTTTAAGAAATGAAATCTTGTAGACCACCTGGATACTGTAGACCACTATCTCACACTGTTTAAGAAATGAAATCTTGTAGACCACCTAGATACGGTAGACCACCATCTCACACTGTTTAAGAAATGAAATCTTGTAGACCACCTAGATACGGTAGACCACCATCTCACACTGTTTATGAAATGAAATCTTGTATAACACCTAGATACTGTAGACCACTATCTCACACTGTTTAAGAAATGAAATCTTGTAGACCACCTAGATACTGTAGACCACCATCTCACACTGTTTAGGAAATGAAATCTTGTAGACTACCTAGATACTGTAGACCACCATCTCACACTGTTTAGGAAATGAAATCTTGTAGACCACCTAGATACTGTAGACCACCATCTCAAACTGTTTATGAAATGAAATCTTGTATAACACCTAGATACTGTAGACCACCATCTCACACTGTTTAAGAAATGAAATCTTGTAGACCACCTGGATACTGTAGACCACCATCTCACACTGTTTAGGAAATGAAATCTTGTAGACCACCTAGATACTGTAGACCACTATCTCACACTGTTTAAGAAATGAAATCTTGTAGACCACCTAGATACTGTAGACCACCATCTCGCACTGTTTAGGAAATGAAATCTTGTAGACCACCAAGATACTGTAGACCACCATCTCACATTGTTTAAGAAATGAAATCTTGTAGACCACCTAGATACTGTAGACCACTATCTCACACTGTTTAAGAAATGAAATCTTGTAGACCACCTAGATACTGTAGACCACCATCTCACACTGTTTATGAGATGAAATCTTGTAGACCACCTGGATACTGTAGACCACCATCTCACACTGTTTAAGAAATGAAATCTTGTAGACCACCTGGATACTGTAGACCACTATCTCACACTGTTTAAGAAATGAAATCTTGTAGACCACCCAGATACTGTAGACCACTATCTCACACTGTTTAAGAAATGAAATCTTGTAGACCACCTAGATACTGTAGACCACCATCTCACACTGTTTAAGGCATGAAATCTTGTAGACCACCTGGATACTGCAGACCACCATCTCACACTGTTTAAGAAATGAAATCTTGTATAAAACCTAGATACTGTAGACCACCATCTAGGTGGTATACAAGAGCAACAGAATAGCATGAATACACAGTTTTTTATTATTCCTTACATTTGCCAATAGGAATCACAGCGACAAGTATAAATTTAACGGTAAATTTTAAACAGAAAGCGATTTTTTCCCTATAGTTTACTTTCCTGCTGTCATTTTGCAGAAGAATACATTTGCCACGACGGCTTTATGAAATGCGCTGATATGGAACAATGCTGTCCAGTCGTTAAGCTCTGCGATGGTCATCCAGACTGTAAAGATGAGAGTGACGAAGCTCCATTGTTCTGCAGTAAGATTTATTAACAAATACGAGCATCAATAACAATGTAATTATCAATTGCTGATTGCTTCGTTGGTGCATCCCAGTAGTATGGCTCTGCAGCCTCTAGCTCACCGATACGCTAGAGCATACTGGTAGTATGGCTCTGTAGCTTGAGATTATTGCTGCATTACAGATTATTAGTAGTATGGCTCTGTAACTTTAGATCATTGCTACATTAAAGAATTTTAATAGTGTGGCTCTGCAGCTCTAGTTTCTTGCTGCATTAGAGGGTATTAGTAGTATGGCTCAGTAACTTGAGATATTGCTGCATTAAAGAACGTTAGTAGTATGGCTCTGCAACTCTAGCTCCTTGCTGCATTAGAGAACATTAGTAATATGGCTCTGTAGTTTCTTGCTACTGCATTTGAATGTATTTAGTAGTATCTTTATGCCTCTTGCAAATACAGGGGACTTGTTTTGTATATAGATTTTGAAATAGTGATGATGATGATAATAATAATAATAATAATAATAGTAGTAGTAGTAGTAGTAGTAGTAGTAGTAGTAGTAGTAGTAGTAGTAGTAGTAGTAGTAGTAGTAGTAGTAGTAGTAGTAGTAGTAGTAGTAGTAGTAGTAGTAGTAGTAGTAGTAGTAGTAGTAGTAGTAGTAGTAGTAGTAGTAGTAGTAGTAGTAGTAGTAGTAGTAGTAGTAGTAGTAGTAGCAGTAGTGGCAGTAGTGGCAGTAGTGGTAGTAGTGGTAGTAGTAGTAGTAGTAGTAGTAGTAGTAGTAGTAGTAGTAGTAGTAGTAGTAGTAGTAGTAGTAGTAGTAGTAGTAGTAGTAGTAGTAGTAGTAGTAGTAGTAGTAGTAGTAGTAGTAGTAGTAGTAGAGTAGTAGTAAGTAGTAGTAGTAGTAGTAGTAGAGTAGTAGTAGTAGTAGAGAGTAGAGAGTAGTAGTAGTAGTAGTAGTAGTAGTAGTAGTAGTAGTAGTAGTAGTAGTAGTAGTAGTAGTAGTAGTAGTAGTAGTAGTAGTAGTAGTAGTAGTAGTAGTAGTAGTAGTAGTAGTAGTAGTAGTAGTAGTAGTAGTAGTAGTAGTAGTAGTAGTAGTAGTAGTAGTAGTAGTAGTAGTAGTAGTAGTAGTAGTAGTAGTAGTAGTAGTAGTAATACCAATAACAATAATAAATATGCAATCTGTACTTCTAGACCATTGCTGATTTAGGCATATTAGTAGTATGGCTCTACAACTTTTAGGTCGTTGCTACATTTGAAATTAAACACATTAATTGGTGGCTCTGTAGCTTCTAACTCATTAGTTAGACATGTCTGTTCTGTAGTTTCTAATCTACGCTATCAATTTAGCATATCAGTAGTATAGCTCTGTAGTTTTTGTTTCATTGCAAGCTCTACAGCTGTTGGCTAGCTCGTGGCAAATATTTTTGATTGTACGAGGATCTCAAGCAGCTATAGTTCCCAGCTTTAAGCTAAATCACTGCCAGTATCTTATTATTGCTTCAGGTATTTTTTGGTGTAGATTTGGGTACTGGAAGTGCTTAACCGTTGACGTCTGCATACAACGTGAAAAATGGTGTGATGGGGTTTCCGACTGCAGCGACAGTAGTGACGAAAACCACTGTGGTACGTGTGCTTTTGCTTCCATAGTCACCCATCCTTGGTATCAGGGTCAACTAATGCATAATGCTCAACTAGACCAGCAGTCACATTTAACAAACATCTTTATTATCGTCTCACACGTGTTTAACCCTGCTGAGAGTTTCACCAGGAACTATAAAACAATCAAACATTGAGAGGGAGGGAGAGGGAGGGAGTGAGTGAGAGAGAGAGAGAGAGAGAGAGAGAGGGAGAGAAAGGGAGAGAGAGAGAGAGAGAGAGAGAGAGAGAGAGAGAGAGAGAGAGAGAGAGAGAGAGAGAGAGAGAGAGAGAGAGAGAGATAGGGAGAGAGAGAGAGAGAGAGAGAGAGAGAGAGAGAGATAGGGAGACAGAGAGAGAGAGAGAGAGAGAGAGAAAGAGAAAGAAAGAAAGAGAGAGAGATAGGGAGAGAGAGAGAGAGAGAGAGAGAGAGAGAGAGAGAGAGAGAGAGAGAGAGAGAGAGAGAGAGAGAGAGAGAGAGCAGAGAGAAGGCAAATTCAGTCAAAAACTATAATTTTATAATTTCAATCTATTGCAAAAGATTCATTTTGCATATCAAATTTCTATTATTTCATCAAAACACGATTATGCAAGTTATGCAAGTTATGCATTGAGCATTAGTAGGATAGATGTTACACCTCTGGCCGATTTCCCGGGGGGGGTGGGGATTTCCCCGGGGGGGTGGGGAAAAACACCCCTAAAAAAGTGCGAAAATCCGGGAAAACCCCTAAAAAAGTGTGAAAACCCGTGTGAAAGTGCGCACGTGACCGAAATCGACGAAAAAGCGCGAAAAACAAAGAAAAACGAAGAAAAGGCGTGTGAAACGAGGTAAAAATTTTCCATTTTTTCCCTCCCGCATGGCTTCATTTGGATCGAATGACCTTGAACTCTAGGTCACGTGACCAAAGTTCATTGACCCCTGGCCCCTGGATGGCTTCTTTTTTTGACGCCCCATTTTAAACCGCGCGAAACCGCTCGAAAGCGCGCGAAAGTGTGCGAAAGCGCGTGAAAGCGCGTGAAAGCGCGCGAAAGCGTGTGAAAGTGTGTGAAACGAGGTAAAAAGCGCCTCAAACGAAGAAAAAGGGAGAAGTGGAGTTCCCGCCGAGGACTAATTAGTGCTAATTGGCGCTAATTGGGGAGCCCCTGCCACCCCTCCGCCGCATGCAAACGTCCGTCCCGGGGGTCGGGGACCCCCCCTGCAACCCACCCCTCCGTCGCGTGGAATCGTCCACTGCAGGCAATGAGGGAAATCTTTTTCCCGCCACTCGCGCAGTGCCGGCCCTTTTCCGCGACCACTTCTGTCTCGGGTGCCCTCCCTTTTCCGCGACCACTTCTCTCGCGGGTTTAGATGTGTGTGTGTGTGTGTGTGCGTGTGGAGATTTATTTCAAATGCCAAAGTTCGATAAATGCATTTTCACAAATCTTTTTTATTGATGGATTACAGGTGTGGAGATTTATTTCAAACGCCAAAGTTCGATAAATGCATTTTCACAAATCTTTTTTTATTGATGGATTACAAAAAATTTTTTTACATTTTTTATGCAAAATACATACGTGCTAAAACTAGATTATTATTATTATTATGGTGACATGATAGTTCTACATTTTACGTTTTTTTTCGCAAATTACACAAATTATACAAATTACAATAAAACTACACTAATGACGACGAGCGAGTACATGGATTGTCGTCGTCGTCGTCGATGTGATACAGACAAACGTTATTGATGTTAAAAACGAATTCGTTAAATTTGCGGAAAACGCGAGAGAAATCCTCGACCTTTGTCCCGCCCATCATTATTATGCTTCCGGTGTGAAAAATGTTCAGAGTAATTTGCTCGCATTTGCAAGTTAGTTTGGGAAATAGTTCCACTTCGTAAAACACTTCTCTAAAAGAATGCGTCGAAGGACGAACGAGTTCTTCGTACAGTGCACCCAGTTTCAATCTGCAGCGAATTTTGGCTCTGGCGGTGATGGTGCGAATTGCGATCCCGTCGGCGGGCGTCAGTCCGAGACCTTTCGAGAGTTCTTCGATCGCATTGCGTAGTACTTTTTCCTCCGAAAAACCGTTGGCCACCACGGAGCCGGAGGCAAAAATCATCAGCGTCCCGCCCAGTCGCTTTAGCAGAACCATTTGCGGTTTTCTTTCGTAGCGTCTTCCGCCCGTTCTCCGCCGGAGTTCGTTCAGATCGAAGCGCTGCGAGAACGAAGCCGTGGCGACGATGTTGACCGTTTGGACTGACACGTTAGAACGTAGTTGGCAATCGTTTCGGACGCCCGAATCGCTCTGCCTCGCCCGGTGCTCTGCCAACGTATGGCGGGCGGCGGGTGCTCGCTTTCCAGATCTTCTACGCGTATGACCACGCGATTTTTGGGGAGATGTTTTTTGACGAAATCGTACATCTCTGCTCCCTTGACGTAGGT
>JAQGDQ010000414.1:0-205038 GCA_030141605.1 Tubiluchus corallicola | reverse complement strand
GTTGTGAATAAGTCGTCTCCATGCATTCCTGTTGTTGACCATCTCTTCATTTATGTTCTTCTCTCTAAGGTCTCCGTTAATACATTCGAACCATCTCAGCTTGGGTCGTCCTCTTCTATTTCCCAGCACTTCCATTTCCATGACCTCCCTTCCCACGTGATATTCCCCGACTCTTCTTTTCAGGTGCCCATACCATCGCAATCTTGCCTCTTGTATCTTTTTCGAGGCTTCCACTACTTTCACTGTTCCTCTAATATTACTATTCCTGATTTTATCCCTTCTTGTTACTCCCACCATCCATCTCAACATCCTCATCTCCGCCACATCCATTTTCTTCTCTTCGGTCTTCTTTAGAGGTGTTGCTTCCAGCCCATATATTAGGGCGGGTCTGACTATTGCTTTGACCCTTAATTGCTCGCTGGAATCCTCTTATCGCAGTATCACCCTGAAACTTTTCGCCAGTTATTCCTATTCACACAATCCTGAAATTCAATTCTCCTTTTCCATTCCTGTAGTCTTTCGTTTGTCATTGAACCCAGATATTTAAAGGTCTTTACTTTTCAATTTCTGCCCCATTCAGTCACCTATTCATTCACATTTATTCACACATTCATTTAATCATTTAATTTTCTGTTATCGTTTGTTCATTCATCGGTTTTTTTTTGTTGTTGTTTTTTTTTCATTCATTCATTCATTCATTCATTCATTCATTCATTCATTTTTTTTTTTTTTTTTTTTTTTTTTTTTATTAATATTATAATTGCACCGAAGAACTATTTCAAGGACAATTATCTTTTAATCAATTAACGAAAAAAAATTCATGCTTAAAAACGACAAAAATACTTTTTAAGCATGACGCATTTCAAAGTACTGTAGTTTATTTTCAGGTGAAAAAAGAAAAAATATCACATGGAAATAATAATACAATTTTTTCTGGATAGTTATTTTTATGTTGCTAACATATAAAGATTTTACTCTTCAGAAAGGATACTGTCACATGGAAAAAACACAAAGCACAACCACAGTCACAGAACAAAGTTGCAAGTGATTTTATACAGTTACTCATGTGTTTTATCTTGTGTTTTTGCTTGCTGTGCTTCTTCTATATTCTTTCTGACTGTAACCATTTTCAAGTGTGACATTTTTATGTGTTATCAAAACTCCTACAGAAATTTGCATTAGTAATTGTACGTGATTTGTTTTCTTTGTTTCACCTGAAGATAAGCTACAGCGGTAACTTGAAACGTGGTGTTTTTCATTAATTATTCTATTGTTGTCATTAAGAATAAAATTTATGTTACTCGTTTACTTACCTCGCATTCTTCGTGGATTAGGAAGTTGCACGGCATTTAATTGGAACGGAGAAGGTGCAGAACTGAACGGAACTTGATGACTGGGAAGCATACTGTCGCATGCACTAGAAGGTGCCCCAAATGGGTGGCTACCTGCAAGTGATCCACACGCCAAAATAACCACTACAAACCCAAGCATGTTGACTGAACTTTCGACAAAGACGTATTCGATGAACATACAAAAGCACATAGCGCTCCACTTATATAAGGCCGGGTTGACAATAGCAACTGTCATTGTAGCATCCGTCGAGCACATTGGCTTTGTTCCAAATGCAAGGTCAATTTTCTTAAAAACAAAAGAATGTTCGGACGATGCACATAGGCAGGCCGTAAACTGCAAATAAATACTGCCAAGGTGTCGATAGTTAAATCCATTTTTGTTGAAAAGTAGGTCTGTGATTAATTAATGGGTTCATATTTTACCTTGGAAGGGCCCAAGAACGAATCAGTTGTCGCTTGTCTATTGTTTTCATACACACTATTGAATGAACTATTTGGTCACGTAGGCACACCTCTGCTTATAATAGTTTGCAATATGTACTGTTTGTAGTGTAAACCATGTATTTCCAATACTGGACGACAATTTTGGTCCAATGTTGTACTAATATTGGACAAAAATATCCTATATTGTACTAGTATGGTGACAATATTTTCTGAACGTCAAGATCCTGACGAGATCATGGCTACATGGTGACAATACTGTGTGTTGCCTGGGTTGGTGGACTGAACAAACTGTTCCCAAAATGAAAGCGAGCATGGTACCATTGAGTGTTGCTGTGGTCTACCGTTATTATAAAACACTCGTTGTACCTCATCTATGTACTTATCATTCAAGAAAACGTGCATTTGTCCACACATAGTAGTAGAGTAGTGGGATGAACCAAAGTTAAATTTTGCCTAAAATTAAGACAATTCTCCAAGGAGGCAACCTGTTGAGCCTAAAGCATCTGGGTATAGTTCTGTAAGTTTTTTCCTCAAAATACACGGATACCAAACAAACTCTAGCTAGCTAAAGCAAAGCGCAACTGTAAATATGGCGCTTGGCAATTTTAAAAGGTTAAATTTCAAAGTCGTTACTAACTTGCCTCAAAGCTAAGAGTGAATGGAAATGAATAACTTTGTCTGACAGTCATTAGGAAAAAATGAGAACAACTGCTATTGTTCTACTAGTAAATAACTATTTAAACTTATTTGTTAAATTCACTATAACTTGGCATTAGACGCCTTAAAGAAATTTTCACTCAGTCTTTAACTTTCTGCGTTATGTCGAAATTGTTGTAAAGACATTAAGAAATATGTAATTTGAAAAAAATATTCGTCGAATAAAGAACCAAAGAAGCAAAAAAGTTGTCATTGGTATTACGCAGATCTACGCCGGTAAATATTTTAATTCCAACCTTATAATGTGGTACAGAACAATTAATTAATTTGATTATGATTTTCATTTATTAAAATCCAAAACGTTTCGACTGCCTCTGCAATGTTCATCAGTTTGAATCTGTACTTGAAAATACCACGCATTAAATCTCTTATTTACTGCATACGTAATACCAAATGCGACCGTTAGATGTCGCCATGAAGTCATTAAGAGGTATACTGCTGTATGTCTCCCCAAAGCTACTTTTGCTTACGCGAGATGTCATTACAATACTCCTTTTAAATAATTAAGTAATGTCTGTGCTGGTTACTCTTACATACTTTACAGGACTACATTATTTACAACAGTTTTTCATTAATTTCAGGCCGAATGGAAACGATTTATTTATTTTTTTTAATTAGAATATATTTAGTTAAATACAGAATGCTTCGTATTCGGCAGTGTGTTTTTGCTAAATGAATGAATGAATGAATGAATGAATGAAGCGATGAATGAATAAACGAATGAACAGAAGATTGAATGATTAAATGAGTGTATGAATAGGTGAATGAATGAATGAATGAATGAATGAATGAATGAATGAATGAATGAAGGAATGAATGAATGAATGAATGAATGAATGAATGAATGAATGAATGAATGAATGAATGAATGAATGAATGGATGAACCGATGAATGAATAAACGAATGAACAGAAGATTAAATGATTAAATGAATGTGTGAATAGGTGAATGAATAGGTGACTGAATGGGGCAGAGTTGAAAAGAGTAAAGACCTTTAAGTATCTGGGTTCAATGACAGACGAGACTGCAGGAATGGAAAAGGAGGTGAATTTCAGGATTCAGTGTGGTTGGAATAACTGGCGAAAAGTTTCAGGGGTGATATGCGATAAGAGGATTCCAGCGAGACTTAAGGGTAAAGTTCACAAAGCAGTGGTCAGACCCGCCCTAATATATGGGCTGGAAGCAGCACCTCTAAAGAAGACCGAGGAGAAGAAAATGGATGTGGCGGAGATGAGGATGTTGAGATGGATGGTGGGAGTAACAAGAAGGGACAAAATCAGGAATAGTAATATTAGAGGAACAGTGAAAGTAGTGGAAGCCTCGAAAAAGATACAAGAGGCAAGATTGCGATGGTATGGGCACCTGAGAAGAAGAGTCGGGGAAGATCACGTGGGAAGGGAGGTCATGGAAATGGAAGTGCTGGGAAATAGAAGAAGAGGACGACCCAAGCTGAGATGGTTCGAATGTATTAACGGAGACCTTAGAGAGAAGAACATAAATGTAGAGATGGTTAACAACAGGAATGCATGGAGACGACTTATTCACAACGGCGACCCCGCATAGGGAAAAGCTGAGAAGAAGAAGAAGAAGTGAATAGGTGAATGAATGGATTAATGAATGAATGAATGAATGAATGAATGAATGAATGAATGAATGAATGAATGAATGAATGAATGAATGAATGAATGAATGAATGAATGAATGAATGAATGAATGAATGAATGAATGAATGAATGAATAAGTGAGTGAATGAGTGAATTATATAACCCTCAGTAGCAGCCCTCTGGGTTGTACTATCCCTCGAGATCAAACATTTCAGTTGCTCAACAGCAAGTGTATATACAGACCGCAGATTGCAGATGTTACTGTCAAGATTTTAATTAAGTAAAAATTCGACTAAAAACAGTTTGCGGTGTCATTGATGTAAATAGCATTAATTTAAGTTAAACATAATTTTCAGCATCAACAACATAACTGACAATGGTATAAAAAACAACATATAAAATCGATAAAATTATAACAACTTATAAATTATGAATATTATAACCTATTTAATCTCTACTGTTTTTTTTACTGTTTCAATACGAGGATTATACGGTTTATACTCAAGTGTTGGCATGTTTTTGTGTGACGTTTGATTCTTTATATATCGTATAATGTACTGTGTTGTTCGTTAGTAAACTTATTATTTAATATTAAAAAACTGTGTAAACTACAGAAAACTGACACTGTCAAAGAAATAGATGAAGAGCTACTATAAGTGAGCAATATTGTTATTTTATTTATTGAATTTCTCTGTGGTTCTCACATTCAAATAGTGGACATATATAAAAAGATGAAATACATTATAAAAACTATGATAAGATTATGTGCATATTTATGAGAAGAGGATTCACTTGTAGGTAAAAATTTATTTAAAATAGATTAATAATAAACAAGGAAATTTTTTGACATATGACATACAGTTGCTTGCCATAAAACTCCTGTATGCATTGGTTTCGTACAAATATTTAATCACAGCAATTAATTTTCACAGTTTTTTGCACACTCTTTAAAAAATTACGAATGACTAATGATGGGACTGATTTTTTAGTTGAGTTACAAATTATTAAATCCTATTTATATACTAAGTTCCACACATCCTTCTAAAACTTAGTATTTTACATATGATGATACTTCACATATATAATGATTTACAATATGTTTTGTTCATAGGCCCATATGATGATATTGTACATATATAATGATTTACAATATGTTTTATTCATAGGTGTATATGATGATATTGTACATATGTAATGATTTACAATATGCTTTATACAATGATTTACAATATTGTAAAATTAAAATTCTGTTCAACTAAGTTTTTCTGTCCGCGTCATCTGCAATAATTAGCTTGTAACACAATTTAAATTTTAACGCCGTTAAATCACTAACCATAAACTTGGAATTATAAACAAACTGTCGAATTGTTTTGTTAAATAAATACTGATACTTGCTATTAATCTTTCTCTTTAAACGTGTTATTTGAAATATTACTTAATTAAATCATTTATTATCCACACTGAAGGAGACTCAAGTAAAATATCTGCACTCAGATGGTGTAGTTCTGGATAATAGCAGAAGCTTCACAACGACGCAGTATGAATGCGTTCACTAAAGACCTAAAGTAAATTAAATCACGAGGTATTATGCTGGGCCGTAGTTACAAATATTTCTGAGTTACGCCTGATTAATGACCCCCAACAAATAAACCGGGTAAAAACGTTTCTCATCAGGAAGATCTGTTGCCTTAGCTCCTAACTCATCAGCGTATTGTTGCCCGTCTTTCTGCACTCTATCTATCTTTGTAAATGTTGGCCAAACAAAATTTGCTATGACAAACGACAAGCCGAGCCGAATTGGTTTAGAGAAAAAGACAAACCGTTAAGACAGACTACGTATGTCAACTCGTGATTCATCAACCTTGGCAACAAAGGATTGCAGAGTTTTTGTATTTCGGAGGTGACCGGAACTAAGAAAAAGTAGAAGAACCGTATTACCTTCTCCATAGAAGAAAGACCAACTCTTAATTTCGTATTCATTTTAACTGAACGCATTTTTCCCCTCAACGCATTACCTGACAATGAATGTTTTTTGAGCGTTTATTCAATCTCATTTGCGACTTGCAAACCATTACAAAGTTTCTGTAGCCGGTCATCACTAATGGAATTTACTTGACAAATGGTGGACTCAACTAAATAATATGAGTTTGTACATTCAACTGGCTTATTTTGTCCAAAACAAGATTATCTAAGGACACTACTGTGAAACTTATTTTGCGGCGGAGAGTTTGAAGGAAAAAATTTTACATAACGACTAATGATCAAGTATATTAACAATACCAACAAAACGACTAATGATGTTATGACAAACAGCTGAAAATTAATGTTCGTATTAATTTCTTTAGCAATTTGCAACAAAGTTAAAGGTAATGCAGCTGCACAAAATCTCTCTTTGACTTTATTTGTACTGATTGACTTTATTTGTACTGATTTACATTAAAAACGCTATTTGTTGTAATCACTATGATTATGATCATTTAAATAATTATGAAGATTTATATTGCCAAATAAATTGTGATATGATGCAATTATAAACTAAACTTGCATAAGAAAGTTTAACAACTTTTATTACCACACGCATTAAATAAAAAACTCGGTAAAATTTCTCTGCAACAACATTATATGACACAGGTTTTTTGTTTGCGTGAAGATTCGATAAACTCTGTTTTACCAATTTTAACGGGCGCAGTGTCTTAAGAAAGTGTTTAATTTTTTCTTACTCAACTCATCCTGTTCTCGTGTTCAGGTCCTGTTCTCGGGTACAAAAATGTGTGCCAGAAAAAAAAACAACTAGCGAACAATAATAAAAACAAAACAATCTTGTCACGTTGTGCCTACTAAATGAGCTTAGTGAGCTTACTTGAACAAAAGTTACCGTGTGCGCGCAAAATTGTTGTGAGACGATTTACCTCACACAGTTGACTGCATACAGATTTTTTGCTGTATGCGGCTAATAAAATCAAAAGGCAAGTGGCGGACTCTGTCTAAAAATATTGGTTACCAGAAGATAAAATGGGCATACCCATAACTACGATGCTATCATTTAATTTTTATAATGAATAAATAAAATTTTCAAAAAACACATAAGTGGAAACCAAAAGTGCAATTAAATTTTTTTACAAAAGATGTATATTTTTATTAATTATGGTGTACATGTACTGTACATATTACTGGCAGTTACAGTAAGACAAAGTGTAAGTATAGACTGTTATAATTGAAGTTTTCAAAAAAAATGAATGTGTAGTATACTGTTATTTTGGAGAGTCATACTCATAAAAATGAAAAACGCCTTATTTTTGCCTCAAAACACATCTTGTGACCGGAGTAGCGGCGAAAGCATACTCTCCAAAATAATGCCTCAAAAACTTCACAAAACGACCTGCCCATATTTCATAAGTTTCTTTACCTGTGCAACAACAACAACAGCAACTTAAGTGCAAATACAGCAACAGTTATTACAGACTTCGACAAAAAACACAATATTTTCAGATCTGTTTATTTGCTCTTCCGCGGACAATAATTATTTACTCGCTAATGACAACAGGTAGCAGCCCGTAAGACCTTTAATTACGCTCTTGGCACAATAATGAGAACTCGGTTAATTGGTGATAATTCCAAGCTGCTGGGAAGCTGCTCGGAAGCCAGTGAATAATAGTGATTATACAGGTACAATGGAGGTGACTTCAATACACACTCGTGTGAGAAGTGCACGCACTTAGGACCATTAGGCTTTTATTCACTGAACAGACATAATTGATGATTAAGTTCTATAGGTACTTTGCAACGTCACAAAATCCGGATAATTTGTGTAAGGCGACTGAGTGTCACAGTTCCGTCACGCGCGTTATGCCGCGCAGATTACAAAGATGCGCATTAGTTAGGTTTACCGTCCACAACGTAATTATTTTTTAATTGTTAAAGACCTCACCTCAACGACTTTGCTGAACTAAGTAAAGGTGACTGTGTCCCAAAGAAAATATTACCATAGAATAAATTGTATTATGTAATGTTGAAAAAATTGGGAAATTACGATCTCAAACCATGCAAGCAACCTTACATCATAAACCACCTCGTACTACAAATTTTATACACTAAATCGAATTAAATCATATCAATTTTCTTACAGAATTATTTAATTAACCGAGTAGATCTACATTCACATAACAAAAAATAAGTCAGGCAGAATCTTGTTTTGATATTTTAATGTATTCCCTTTGTTATCTTTTTATTTGAATGATGCTTATGTGATATCTTGTGAGTTTCTATGAGGTTTCCGATTTTCGAGAAGATTTACGTGATATTTGTGTGAGATTTCCTGAAAAAGAGGGAGGTAATGAGAGAGAAGAGAGAAAAAGAGAAGGGAGTGAGAGAAAGAAACAGACAGACAGGCTGATAGACAAACAGACTGACTGACAGAAAGGAAGTTATGGAACATTATTGCATCCACAAAGAAGCCAAATTTATTTGTATCAATAATTTTATGTTTTGCTTGCGTTTCATGAATCATTTTTCTAGAAAAAATTGTATGTAGTACGTTTTCCAGAAAATATTTTTCTACGAAATGTAGGAATGAGAATTTTATGGGGGAAATGATTTTTCTGCAAAAAAAACTTTCTGGGAATTTTTCTTTTCAAAGCGCACAAACCCCCAGTTATCAAAACTGATTGTGTTGGGCTAACTTTTGTTTGGTCCAATGCATCTCAAAGTGTTATGGAATGAAATTTCTATAAAAATAACTAAGTAGATCGCTTCTAATTACTATCATGTTCTTAAATGAAAAAAACTGACACAGTGAAACATCTGATCAAAATACAATTGTGCCATCAAAAGGAATAATATTCCAAATGTCGTAAAAATGCCAGAAATGTGCAACATGTTTAAAAGTTAAAATGAAAAATAATTTCTTACTATTTATAATTAAATGCTGTTTCAGGTTATTTTATAATTACTTATGTTTTTTTAGTTAAGTCACTTTAGTTTAGTGCATAAATACTTGTATGTGATATTGTATTTTAGAGTGGTTACGCGAAACTGTTTACCTATTGACTAGCATGTACTAGCATGTATAGTACAATGAATCATAAGTAGGTGAATAAGCCTTCTAATATCAACAACATAAGTCAGAAACATATTTGCAAATTAGGTTTTAATGTTGTTTGATTTATTTTGCTATCTTAAATGTCTTATTATGCTTATATGTCATGAATTGTAATTTGGGTTTTTATAATTATGTTTTGTGCAGCAATAAATACTGAGTTGTTGCAATAAATACCTAATACATCACAAACAGTTTAGCGAAAACAGCTACTTAACGCCTCCAGGAAAAAACCAGATAAGCTAAAACGTAATGACAGATTGTTAAACAAACCGAAATCTTGGAAGAAGAAACAAAGAAACTGGTGGAAGGTTAGAAGAACTTTAGCAAATTTATGAACTACCGCTAGCAGGCATCTTCTTTCATGGTGTCTGCGGCATCGCATTCATCGAAAAGAACTACATATTTGAATTTCGTTTAGGGCTTTTAGGCGTTTAGTTGTAGACAACTGAAACTAGAACGTAGGTTTAAAATGAAGGCAAACATGACAGACATCCACTTAAATGAATTATTTTATATCTGTAATTGTAATATTTTTATTATTTCGTAACAATTATACTTTTAGATGTTTTTTTGTAATTATAATTGTAAATGTACTTGTAATAGTGTGTGTATTTTTTGTAATTTATGACCTAGCTGTCGAAATACAACAACAATCTAAGCTAATAATTAATCTACAAATCAAGCAGTTGGCTTTCAAACTGCGACTTTTCTTCTTCTGTCAACAGGGCTACCGAGAAGAGTCTCACACTTATACCATCTCAGCCGCTAAATAAATTTTTGATTGTGGTCAGTGAGCACTCATCACAGCCCTCGGTCTAATCGGCTCATCGCTTGTAAAGCGCTTAAAATTGTTGCAGTCAACAATAAAAGAGCGCATTGTAATACGTTCCACACAGAACTCTGCTCCCATGGCTAAAGAATGCTGCCTTTCTTTGACCAACAAAACCCATTTTGTGCCCAGCTCAAGGACAATGGTAAAGTGCACGCTATTGTTAGTCTATTTTTTCCTTATACTGAAAAGAAGGCACGGCACAGTATGGTGAAAAGAAACGCCATATAGCCACTGTTGGTTGTGATAATCGGCGATTCCGACCTGGGCTGTATCCAATCTAGCGAAAAATATCATCGAACAAGTGGCAGATATTGAAGCAACCGTTGACCATATCTCGGTCTAAGTTGCCAATGAGCTAGTTTTTCTGTCTAATCTTTACTGATAGTAGTGCTGCTGTCGGTTTTGTTGGCCTCGTTCACATGGAACAACCTTAGTTCAAGTATGGAAAAGAGTTGATAGGGACAACTTTTACTGCAAAAATCGGTTAGAAAAGACTAATTTACTAGAGCTTGGCCTAGAAAGTTGTTTTCATTGAACTAACAAGCTAAATGTCTTACGCACCAGGTATTAATAAAACCTATGTTAAATTCAAGTTCTGTTTCACTTTACCTTGTCGCTGACTAAAATCAAATAAGATTGAATGTGGATCCAGAAGAGGCAAAGTGATTTTTTTACTTGAATGAACTGAACGTACGCCATGTAGTCAAAAACTGTCGAATGAAAAACGAACTGGTGTTTTTTTCATTAATAAGAATTAATTCCGCTTTTTTTTCTTAAAAATTTATCGAAAAGCATTTGTTGTCGTACTATTGTAGTAAAAGCATTTCGTACCCCTTTGTGTTGCTGAAGTTTATTTCTTCGCTTTAACATTACGTAGGCCTGTGCAATTGCTTAATTCCCGGAGACATGGCGCTACACTATGTGATACATCTTTCATCCTGTGTTTTGTGTTACATCAATTACCTCTCCCAATGCAGCTCGCGTGACAACATTTCTTCCCTCTCCTTGATCCACCCCTCTGGAATTCCTGGTATGAAAATTATAAAGGATTGAGAGAATTCATATTGTTTTGTTGTTTAGATCAGTACAATAGAGGTCCTGCCAGCGATGTCACTTTTATATCATCATTATACTGTCATGCTCATCACTATTTAAAACATCTTCCCGCCAAAAGCACAGAAGTATAATGGCACAAGGAGTCTGATTATATTATAATTGCCTGGAATTTTTTGCTCAGCGCCATTGAGGCTGAGAAACGCACACAGAAGATAATTCACAAATTTCGTATACGTAACAATGAGTGCAATTACTTGAAATACAGTGTAGTTTGAAAAAACCATAGTGCACTTTTTCGTCTCTTATTTTCTTTCGATTTCGTCTTAGTTTTTGTTTGAAAATCTCTTTTTAGTTTCGTTCCTTTTTTTTACCTCCTCGACTTCCGTTTTTCCTTTTTTTATTTTCATTCGCCTTTTTCTTCGTTTTTTCCTTTTGTTTTTTCGCCTGTTTCACCGGTGCTCAGTAGCTGTTATAACCAAGTTTTAATTACGTCATGGTTTGCAGTATACTCATCCAAGTCGGGGAGGGGGCGAGGGGGTTCAACTTTCGCTAATTATGGCCTACTCATTAACTGCTTGATTACACTTTTATGTTATCTTAATTAGGCCTAAACACTTTAGATGGATACTTGATTGAAGCAAGCTTGATCAAATATTCCAGCTAATTATAAAGACCGGCTATATAGTAGTAGTAGTAGTAGTAGTAGTAGTAGTAGTAGTAGTAGTAGTAGTAGTAGTAGTAGTAGTAGTAGTAGTAGTAGTAGTAGTAGTAGTAGTAGTAGTAGTAGTAGTAGTAGTAGTAGTAGTAGTAGTAGAAGCAGCAGCAGCAGCAGCACTAGTAGTAATTGTTTATTGTTTTACTGTTACAGCATTATAAAGACTGGCTGGCTATATGTAAATAAAAGTCTAACTTTAAGTGATTATGCCGTAAAGTTTCAAACTCATCAGTGACGTATGAAGGCTACGTTGTAGGGACGCAGGAGGTCAGGTAAGTCACACCTGGCCGCACAGCTGCTTATAACTCAATGATTAGGTTGCACACATTCTTACCTGAATATCCGTCTTGCAGCTTGGAATAACAGTCAATTGAGTGCATCATAAGTTGTACAGTTTAATTAATATATTAAGAATTAAAATAAACGGAATTTAGATAACTCTGTATGGCAAGCTTGTTTGCAATACACAGTCAACTGAATGTTTAATTATGGAAAACTGTATGATTTTAGAAACATCATAGAAAATAAAAATATATGAGCTCGCCTTACACTTTTTGATTGATTACAAAAGTAAAACAAGGCAATACTCATTATATGTACCTACATACAGAAAGTTTGTGGTTGTGGTTGTGAGCAGGTCGCAAAAAGAGATTTTGTGGTTTCATTGTCATTGTCATTGGTGATTGCCTGGATTGAACAATATGGCTTCCACACTAGGACTCGGTGGCATTTGGGTAATGGTAAGTAATAGTTTATTTAAAAGTTTTTGTCTAAAGTTGTCAGTTGTATGAACATGTCTTGCAGTTTTGGGGAAAACTAATCGTCTATATATATTTTCAATACAATAATAATTGTAGTAATCATTAGTTAAACTAAGAAGGAGGAAGGCTCTAAAAAGATGTGAGTCAGACAGGATTCGAACCCACAACCGGGTGATATCAGGTCACCAGGCCACACGCTCTAGCCGTTTGAGCTATCAACCAGCATGACAAAAGCAGATCTGAATTTTCATGCTAATCAACGCACAATCAGTCAGTGTTAACCATAGAAACCATAACTCCTTAATTTATTATTCCAATAGGATGTTTTTATCAGTCTTAGTTTAATTTTCCCTTGTCTTGCTATACAAATGAAAAATTACTTACGTGTTCCACATTAAATAAGAATTTGGAGCACTTATGTTGTTAATGATTTTAATAATCAATGATACTTAATTAAATTGTATGTGGTTTCTAAAAATATTAAATACAACATCTTATTTAAGTTATCAAAAGAGAAAAGAAAGATTAAAGGTTTACGATTGTTTATTTCACATCAACGCAAATACAACTGGTACATTAAAAATACAGAAATTTCAATAATTCAATAATTAACAAGAAGCAGAGTATTCAATAAGAAGCAGATTTTAAAATATACTTAATTAAATATCTAGTTAGATGAAAACAGAAAGTACGTAGTAGAGATTAACAAGTTCGACTCGAACTATTGTCGCGGGTTCGCAAAACTAGAGACTGGATGAAAAAAGGCTGCGTCAACAAATGTGAAATTTGTTCTAATGTATTTGTTTGCAGGTTTAGATTTAAGTTTAGGTTGTTAGTTTTTTTTAGAAAATGGTGTCAATGTTGCCATCTTGAATTCAAGATGGCAACCAAGATCCAAATCAATGCCGCCATCTTGAATTTGAGTTGGCAAATCGAAAATTCGACTGTCAGTCGGTGTAGAATTCACTGTACTGTTTTCCTATAGACTGCTGCCATCTTGAACTCAGGATGGTAGATCAAAAATCCGACTCTATTATTGATGCGGGGCTTGTTCTAGTATATTTCTTTAAAGTTTCATGATAATCTGTTACGAATTGGCGGAGCTTTGGCCTTTTTTTAGAAAATGATGTTATCGCCACCATCTTGAATTCAAAATGCCAGATCGAAACTCGGATACAATCAGTTGATTCAGAATTCATTCTGGCATGTCTACGTGAAGTTTTATGACTATCCATAGCAAAATTTTTTTCAAAAGGTCATCCCGCGTCAACAGCAATAACAATAACAACAACATCCAGAAAAGTAGCGATTTAGGTCGAGCCCCTTAGAATAGTATTATTGTTTGGTTTGATCACAGTTTGTAAGGGATTTGGAAAATACACTCATTAGACTGCTTAAGATTATGCATTTGAGCGCTTTTGTCGAGAATAAAATGTGAATGAGCGGCTCAGTTGCCATTTACTGGACACCCCGAAGTTGAGCAAGCTTGATGCTGACAAATAATTCCTGTAGAACCAGTAGAAGTATTTTTCGAAATCAAATTAGAAAGATAGGGACATATGGAGATGACGGCCAACGAAACAGTCAGAAACCAACTAGACTAAGCCTGGCAGTACCTTTACTAACTGTGGCCATAAAAGCTTGAGATTTGCTGATGTCCAGTGAGCAGTATAGACTGATTTTGTTACCAGTCCATCTAAACTGACGAATCACTCTTAAATGGTCAAGGAGTCAATGTGTGTAAAGGAAAAGAGTGATAAGGTATTAAAGCATTACACAATCAAGATCTCCAGCATCAATATTATTTTCAAAGTTCAAATTGTTACCATGCTAAAGCTAAAGGTCTTAGAAAAATTGCGGAAAAAGATGTTTTCAGAAGTAGTTCTCTGCTATCGGCATGTCAACTTTTAGATCTATATTTCTTCAACTGAGTTCAGATCATGCAGAATTATAGCCTATAATGAATTAAAGAATCGTAAGCTGGGAATTTTCTTTCAAAAGTTCACCACTTTTTTCTGTCGGGATCAAAACTTGTGAAATCTTGAAACTATCAAATTTATCTTCTTGACCCGTATCATTGCAAGCCATTTTCTTTCCGTTTAAATAATTTTCGAGATCTTCTTCCAGAGCGTGTAATCGTTTAGGACATTGGCCAGGGTTAACACCTTAAGTAACTCAACATTTCTAAGGTGGTTCCGATTATCAATACCCACATGTTATTTCAATAAGTCTTTCTTCTATAGTCTTAGATGCAGCTCAGGTTGATTTTCGAAATCTAGTTTTTTCTTTTCATACCTTTTTTACGAAGAATGTTTTCAGAATTTGATTTTCTATTAAATGAAATATCTTTGCTTCAAAAAACAATAATGCAATCTAATTTGCCTTGTGAATAATATCAAAATAACAATTTAGTTTTAAAATTTGTATCATTCTGGACCTCGTACTTTTTCGTGTTCGTATTTCAACTTCATAAATGTGGTCCCATACGACAAATGAAGCCTTTTTGCGACGATGTAGTTCTGTACATGAAAAAAAGTACACGACAGATTTCGTTTTTGCCACAAACGACGGAAATCACACAGTTTTTATAATTCACTGTGGTTGCTTGTCCTGTATTCCTTAGATTTGGGATGGCCGTAGCTATATTACAAAATATGTAAATACGGCAAGTTAAAAACACCAGGAAACAAATGTTCTTTTACTATAGTGAATTCTGAAAAATCGGTACACGCAATTTTCATATAACGGGCCTACTGCTCTACAATGTTTCTAATACATAGCAAGTGATAAGTTTTTCATACACTTACACTCCTTACACTTCGACAAGGACGGGGTGTGGTTATTAACGGTGCCAAGGAATTTCCCTGGAAAGCAATAAGGCCATAATAATGTTTGTGGTTGTTGATTTGAAATATAGCTTGGCCCTATGCAGCGAAGTTCATGTATACTAACTAAAACTGACGGACCTATTAAAACTTGGCCTTGTCCGGCGCTCTACAATAGACAGGAAACTTTTTAAAAAGCTGATAATACACAAGGTTTACAATTGGCAGCAGTCATGGCGCTAAAGTAGAGAAGTGGAAAAATGCAGTCCGACAATAAACTGTGACAATAGCGTCATTCTTTAGGTAACCTTTGTGTTCCCATGCCCCGAAGCACGTTGCGCAGCTGGGCGCTAACTTTTGCAAGAAGTTTTTAAAGAAAATCAGAAAATCTTTCTCAGCTTCTGACAATGCGTTTGTTTTCTTCATGACTTCGGACCTGCTTGAGAACAAAACTAAAGGTTTTGCACATAAGGTTTTAGAATTCCTAACCCGATTTTTTCTCGCATTCCCACCACATTTCTTGTTCCTCTGTTTCCTGTCTCTGCCTGCTTGGCGTGCCTGCAAATTTGGACGACTTACTAAGTAGAAGCTGTCTGTTTATTGCTTGTCTGTTTAACCGCTGACTGACTGACTGGCTGATTGACTGACTGACAGACAGACTAACTGACTGACTGATTTATAGATTGACTGACAGTTGTTGCTTACTTTTTTATTAGAGCCTGCATGGTCGACCGACTGATCAACTGACTGGCCAGCTAAAGAATTGACCAAATATCGCTCTAAAGTCGAATAAAAGTGTCCAATTATTTATCATGTTTTCCAATATGCAAGCCATATAAAAGTGATTTCTTTATTTAAATAGATAATAAATATAAGAGTGAGGCCCAAGAAAAATGTTGTGCAGTCGCAACATGAGCTTAATATCTGAATTTAAACGATGCAAGCTTCATCAGCAAATGGATAGTGATCGTTGGACAGCTTTTGGGTTGTTTAATTTTCACGAAAATCTAACGAAAACACTCAAAATTGTATCTCCACCCATGCACCAACAAATCAGATTGCGTGTACTAAACATGTCTAGTGCTTTGTTGATTATTATATCAATTTCTGGTACAAATATCATCTTCAACTTTCTTAACGGGTAAACTCATGGTGCTTGTATCCTTTATTAGATTAAACAATGCATCACAATGCATTTATTATCACGAGCAACATCTTGCGTTTAAGAGGATTTTGTACAACAGTTATCTGTTTGTGCACGACGTGCCTTGAGGCAGCATGTTACCTTATAGCCTTACTGGCGAACATTATACTCTTGGTCAATAATAATCCAACATAATCTTCTAGTTAAGTCTCCATAATGCACAATTGTTTGTAATGTGTTGCTGTGGTGAATTATCTGTCTGCAGTAATTGTGTAATTGTTTTCTAAACAACGTTATTAACTGTATATATTATGCTGATTATTTATGAAGCTAGCTGGTTAAGGTAGCAATAATTATTGTTGACCTGTAAGGATGGCTAAGAAAGAGAATAAAGACAGACAGCAAAACAGATGAATACCTCTGTATATTAATAAGGAATAACCTGTGTTAGAAAACGACTGATTTTAATGGTATTACTGCGTGGGGCCATTGTCTGACCGAAAAAAATCCGAAGTCACTCGGGAATTGAACCCAGACTTTCTGTTTGTTGAGTAGCGTTATGGCGTTAGGTGCTGATCCGATACTGTACATTGCTAAAGTGTTCGGAAAGTCGAAAAACCTAAATGTTTCCACCAACCGTATACCAGTCCTTTATGGATGAAGACAGAGGCGTAGCAAGGTGGAGGACGCAGGGGCAATCGCTCCCAGGCGATAACGGTGGGAGGATGCAATTTTTTTTCTAGAATTCAATGACTGTTAATTATTAATTAATAATCCGACATTAACAAAATAATTAACAAAAGTTTTCAAACAACAAGAAAATTGCCTAGTTAGAGATCATCGTAGCTTAATTACTACATATATCCTAGAAAAAAGGCTAATGTTGCTGCTTAAAGGCGTGTGTAGAGTGTTGTGTGGCTTAGCAGATCGGTAATTTTAGGAGAAACAGTGACATTTCTCTAAATACGGATTGCATTATTGAAAATCTGCAGTGTTTTGTATCTTTCATAATATTTGTACGTTTTAGTGCTGGAGCTGAAAGTTTAAGGACTGTCGTGTTAAGCGTAACTAATGCATAGAAAAGAGTTATTCTGCAGTGCCGCAAATCAGACTCAGGGTTATTCTTGGAAAAAATCGTTGATCTTTAACCAGTTATGTCGAAAGGAAAGTGGGGCTCAGGCACAAAAAACGCAATAATTTGCAGCTTCGTCCACGAAACAAATGATCAAAATATTAGAAAGGTAGGGCGCCAGAAGCTTTTTTGCCCCCGGGCGCCCCACGCATTTGCTATGCCACTCTACGAAGATTAAATCAGATTTTTGTTTGTAAACATTGACCTCTGATTTTCAAAACAGATTCTATACATGACGTATGATATCGCAGTAACAATCAGTGTAAAACAGTAAATCACTTTTCTTGGCTGACATAGCCTTGAATTGAGAATTTCTAATGATACTGATCTAAATACCTCTTCCCATGCATTTCATGGACAACTCTACTTTGCACTTTCACTTTTACTTTATTGTTAAAATAGGCAGTTCGTTGCGTAACATTGCAGCCGATCATACATATTTTGTGAAGATAATATCTATGTAATTTGACTTTTTCTAAGAAACACACACACAGTGTTCAGCATTGTCTTGAGCTTGTGTTAAATACAGTATAAAGTCATGAAACATATTTTTAATATAGAAACAAGGCAAACTACTTTTTCGTGATTGCTCAGTTACGAGACTTAGTTACTTAGATTTAGAAACTTTGTCAGCTAAACTGACTGATCGTAATAACTGTTTTTTATGACTTTTGTTTTTTATGATTGTAATGACGTAATCACTTTTTAAGATCGGTATTTTGAATTACTCAACTTGAATAACGATAAATAAAACACTTTTGAGGAATAATTTATTTGCCTTATAAGCATTTTTTCATTAAGTTTTTCTGCCCGTGTGTAGAATGAAATTCCGAGTGCTGAAACGTGTTCAACTTGCTACACAGTAAAACTTCTTTCATTTCTCAATTTAACACGAAATTGTGTATAGATGTACTCTTTAATTGTTACTAATAAAAAATTAAAATGTGTTATGCAGCTTTAACATTATGGTTGGCACAAAGTTTATTGTTTATGGTCTTCAAATTGATTAAACTGAGTTTGCTTCAAATTGTATTCTCATTGATTAAATTAACGTCCTTTATATTTCTGTAGCTCCTGTTTGACAAAAAGACAGACTCTGCTAGAAGAATAATAGTTTTACATTAATTTTTGCGCATCAGATATAGAGGTGAACGTGTGTATTAAGACAATCAACAGAAATGAAAAATATTTTAGTATTGATTTCTATATAGTATATAAGTTCATTTATCATCATTATAATCAAAAGTTTGAATTGCAGCATAAAATTAGGAAATATAATTTTTTTTAAAAGAATAAGCTAGGTAGAACATACAGCGACTAGACTGTTACACTGTTACATGAACGAAATAAGTTAAAATGAGTTTAAAGTTATGTTAGGAAAATAAATAAACAAAACGAGATAAAACTGTTCTTGAATCTCTCAGTTTTACATCTAGGGGTAGGTAATATTGATTTATATCATTTATTTCTTTTTCTACTCAGTAAAATGACAGGACAAACACAGGTACTTAGCAAAAAAATCACAAAATGTTTTAATTGATGGTAGGCCCGCCCTCACAGATTCTCTTTCAAGCCGCGAAGAACATGTCAAATTCAGTGTCATCAGTTATTTAAGCTTCTCAATTAGACTACAAGTATTAGATTGTAACCTTCTGCTTTCATTGTCGGTATTATGTGCTTTTAAACCACTTCAAACAGTGATCACATCACACGTTTCTTCAAGCTTCTTACTGGCGTAATTGTGTGGCACAATTGGATTGCTGTGCGTAATTTCTACAAGAGACACTATACTCCTCTTAATGTAACCTCCGCTAAAGAGGAGACGGCAACACATTTGCCCTGCTAAGTCTTGTCAAGTGGATTTCCTGTTTTCTGACAGAGAGCTTTGTTAATGACAAACTGACGGACTTCATGAGAACAAATTAAGCTGACATGGTTGTCGTCATTTTCAGAATCGTCATAGCTATCACTATTATATCATTCTTATCTTCGTCATATTGCCATTGTCATTATTGTCACAGCCGTCACCAATAACCAATTACAATGACCACGGCAACGACAGCAACACCACCACCACTACCACCAGTCCAACACACCTATAGGATATCATCATCATCATCATCATCATCATCATCATCATGCACTATCTCTCACGATTACGAATATTTCTTACTACAACTTTGTGCAACTATTTTATAATAAACAAGCTAATTTAAGCACACGAGTCGGTGCCAACAATAACCATCAGACCGTGACAGATAAGCTTTCCTCATTACTGCTCGCAGAAAATATTGGCAAATTTCAGTCATAAATTTATTGCTAACAATAAGTCTAAAGATTTGTAGTGAATTACTGATCAGTTTCCGTTTAGAGCAAACTTTAAAACTGAGACAAAGAAGTCTAAGAGGAAGACATGCAATTCGACTTTTTAATTAGTTTTATGCAAAAAGCTAATAACAACAAATCCACTATGTAGCTAGTTTCATCTTTGGCCACTGCATTCAAACTTTTTCACTGCTTTCTTTTCATGACTTTTTTGTCGATTTCTTGAATTTTCCTTTTTAGCACATTTTTCCTTGGTTCTTCACCTCGTTGTTTAATTATCCAATAATAATACAAATTCAATGCCCCTTTGACAAGAATAAATACCATGATTTTCCATTTTTTTCTTCACCTAGTTGGTAAATTCAAAGGCAAATTCCATCTCACAATATTTATCAGTGTTGGAACGAGTTTAAGCCATTCCGCCCGCCCTTGATCAAGTTTGTTTTGTTAAGAACAAAGGAGAGAAAATTGGGCAAAATCAGCTTTTTTCATTCACCATCTTGCACAAGCTGACAGTTGCCTGACTTTGTAGTCACTCAATGTACTGTTTTCACTTGTTACAATGTTTGTGCTCGAGAGATTCTCAACACAAAGGTGCTAAGAAAGGACAATACGGGAATTGTTACATTCTTAGCTAAGATTTGGCAAGATCTTGGAGTTGCAAAAAGATTTTCAATGGTTGGAATGTGAAAAAGCTGGTGGCTAAACAGGCTCGAGACTGCCTAAACATCACTATCAATATTTGTCTATTTTCCTCAATAAGAATCGCTTGGAATGTGTACCGTCTTCGAAGAATAATACCAGAACAATGGCCCTCGTGTAGCAGGCAGCCGACGCCATGTTTTGTTTGCCGCCTTTTCGTTGTTTGCTACTGTTTAGTTTATACTTTGTTGACTAAAAAAATCACTCTTGTGGTTCTAAACTAATGTTTTTATTCCAGCGCTTAAATCGTTGTCATCACGAAGCCAATAATGTAACTGTTATTGCAGCCGCCTCACAGTGGTGATGACATTATACAGGACGCCCCAAAAATCTGGACAACTAAAGTGATATATCTAGAAGCAGCGTGGGTTCGATTCAGCGTTTGGTTTAAGTTTGGAGACAGCATTGAAAAACAGTCCTTATTTTCGCGAATTGTTCTATAATCACGTGTCTATAGCGTATCTACGTATAAGAGATGCCATTTTATATTTTTCCTTACATGCAAAGCTTTAAAGGAAATGACACTCATTTGGCAGGTTTTCTTATTTTACCGTTATCACTTAGACTTATTACTCATCACAGAAAAAATGCAACAAAGTAATTGACAAAAAACTGTCCATAAAGCATCAAGTTAATTTATACTACTGCTGTATAGAATTTTTCAAGCGAGGTGGTGGCCGCTATTTACTTGAAAATTATGATATAACTGGTAAACTTCGTGAGCTCGCACTGTTTAAACTAATTTAAATTTCTGCATCTTAATGTTCGTGCAAAAATGTCACAAAATTAGTTATCTAAGTTTTTATAAACACTTATTATTCAGCCGATGAATGATGTCATTGGTGGGAGAATGGGCCTTCAATATGGGAGTGTTCAAGTGTGAAATGATCCGGGCTTTAGAGTGATATTACTGATTAATCCAGGTGCTTATCACACTTTTATTACTAAATTCTTCTAACACTTTTCGCGAACACTGAAGTAAGACTAACTTTCCAGAAGACTTGGCTTTTCCTTTAAATGCAAAAGAATAGGAATATTCAATGTAAAACTACGGCTTGGGTGTGCAGCCCACAGGCTGAATTAAATACTCAGTTCTACGACAATCCTTGAGTGACGAACATTAGCGAGAATTCAAAATTAAGTCGGTTTTCAGATTATCAAACGTATGGGCAAAACTTGCATTCTGGATTTTGTTAGTAAGCTACTAGGGACGATAGGCGCTTGTTGTTCTTAGAATTCAAAATTTATTGATTTTCATTCAGCAAATAATACAAATTTAATAGAATAATTTAAAAAAAGAGTAGATTTTCAAATGAAATCAATGATTAAATTAATAAACCTTCGAGTGTACTGCATGGTAACAACTCTTTTGAAGTTAATTAATTAGTTGTTCGCCACAATGCTAGTTGCAAGAGTAAAATAAAACATATACACATCAACTTTTGTTTACGTGTACAGAAGCTTAAATATGGTATCAATATAATTGTAACAGTTTACAAATGCAAGTGGGATAGTTTATAAACTTAGTTAGGATAATTAAAATTTTTTGTGAATTTTTGTACTCTGCTGTAGCAGGGCAAGTCATTGATCCAAGTCTAAAGAATTTTAGAGCAAAAAGACAGGGTCAAAAATACTTCATCTATAGTTTTTATTTTTTTGCCAGACCTCATTGTGCTGATGTGCTAGTCTTGCATTATCGACGAGTTGCGTCTGGACGAGGTGCGTAATTGAGAAGCCAAGCAAGATTAGTTGACTTGTGAGCGAAATAATAGTGTTGATTAACTATTGTTAAAGCTATTACCAGCGAGTCAGAACAATCCAACAATGTTAGCTAGATCTAGGCGTTATAAGGGTGCTTGCCAGGAACACAATAATATACATGAAGCCAATACTCTGCACTCCGCTGTGCTACTATGAATGTCAAGTCCAAGACTTTACAGTAGGATTCAACTATCTTTTTATAAATAAGCGCTGCATTGTTTTTGATCAATCTAAAAATAAATGATCTTTCGTTACCATCGCGCAGCCAGTGAGCAATCAGAACAAATCAGCTAGCAAGTTTCTGTTTAGCAAAATACAGACGTGTCTTCCTAATAAAAAAAGGGACGAACCCAGAACAAATTCCAACAGAATCTTTTTCATTTAGGTTGAGTTGTACATGCCGCTATAGGTAACTCATATCCAAAATTAGCCAAATTAACTTCGAGCGAAATGTCCTATAGGCAGTGTAATTTAGAAAAGGCTCATAAATGATTTAGAATTGAGGTCATCGACTTGACATCGATAGAAAAGTGAAAACTGTTAAATGGCGTAATAATTTTCATAAACTTCTGGTACCATTAGTTTTGTGTATATCTTTTTCTAGAGTCTATGTTCTATGTTATTTTTCTATAGTTTTATTTTATTTTGATATTACGCATTAAACAAATGTGATTATGTTTTAAATAGGTAAAGTAAAATTGAGCTTGGTAATTGTCAGACCGTCGTTTGTTTGTTTATTTTTCTGTTTGTTTGTTTGACCGCTAGTAAGATTACGTAAAAGTTACTTAACTAATTTCCACGAAACTTTCTGGTGGAATGGGGCATGGGACAAGAAACAATTTACTAAATTTTGGTAACTATCAATTAAGAACTGCTAAAGAAAATCGATTTTTATTGATTAACTACAGGTTTTATGGGAAAATTCTTTGTGACGTTACAATATGGCGCTGCAGGAAAATTGTTAAAAGAAAGGGTGCTCGAAATTAATTTGCGTGCTGTGGTGGAGGTCTGCGCTCTACTGAGTGTCGTTGTATAGTGTAAAATGAAACCATCTCATTTGTTGTTGCTCTTCATGTGCAACCTTAACTGTGTCGAAACGTTGCAGATATTGTGTCTAAATAAAAGCCACGTCTTTGCTTAAGTGGGTGCTGGCTGTTATTTTTATTTCAAAAATCAAAAATTTCGTATTTTTCTTGTTATAAAGGATAGTCATTACCCAGTGCTCATTAAGTAAACAGTTGTGCAACGCACGCCATACACGATATAAGTTACATGAATACCTCAGTGGGTTCATGCAAGCAACAATGGGCTAACTCTACCGCCCTTTTATCCGTCCTGAATACCCTTCTTGGTGGTTGCCATAGCGACCATAATACATATTGTGCTCACCGATGTAGAGTTATGTGTCTGTTAATTAAAACCGAGTAGGACTATTTAACGTTAACACGCTATTATGTGCGTGTATACGAAACGTATTGGGTTACTGATGTAAATGGCTTCATTTTAATTAGCACCTTTGCTTACTTTTGTACGATAGGGCAAAACGCTTGTGCGTCCTTATTGTAGCAAGTTTCTACTTCCAACTGTCACATTTAGTATGTTTTCACCGCCGTTGTGATCTTCATCATTGTCGCCGTCGTCGTCGTCATCGTCATCGTCATCATCATCATCATCAATAAACTTGCCTATATCCTATAAAACTACAGCACGGTGGCAACAGATTAAAAGTTATTTAGCATCATCGCCAGTTAATCAATGTTGTCGTTATTATCATTGGCTCCTCACTGATGATGCTGGTGCTGCCATTGAGACTAATACCGTCCGTCATCACTGTGCTAAACGCAGCATCACCACTAAAAGACTAAAAGTCCCAGTTAATGATGGAACTCGTCCGCTGACAAGTTTTAAGAACTTCATATGACTAAAGGAAAAGAAATGTAAAACAGACTGCCGAGATTTGAACTACCGAGCTTTGGATTACAACGCTACATTGTAACTAGACTAGCAGGGCTCTTCTGGTCGCAGCACTAGTAAGGTTCGTGGCATTGGACTTGTAATCCAAAGTTTTCCGGTTCTGATTAAGAGTCAATCCCTACTGTTCAATTTTTTCTTCGCTTGAGTTTGGTTTTAGAAGCTCAGCAATAAGTTGTGTGCACGCGCAGTTATTGCAGGTCAAAAGATAAGTGTACCACAGCAACGCATCTTAACTACAACTGTTACCTGACATGTGTGCAGAGCAAAGCGGTCTGCCGCATCAGTCCAGTAGCTTCAGTTGTTTTATGTGAACTTTACTTAAGTATGCATTAGTCTGTGCGAAGAGTGATTTATTAGCAGGATCTTGCTCGAAAACAAGAAAAAATGAACAAGAAAGTCATTCTCTGTTGACTGCCCAATCAGTGTGCAGGATTTTTCACATTGTACAATGTACATCGTACTCCTGTGCGTGTATTGTTTTAATGTTAATTAATGAAGGTTATGCTATCTGCCTGTCTGTCTGTTGATCTATCTATCTATCTATCTATCAATCTATCCAGCCATCCATCCATCCATCCATCCATCCATCCATCCATCCATCCATCCATCCATCCATCCATCCATCCATCCATAAAAACAACCAACCCACCCATCCGTCCGTCCGTCCGTCCGTCCGTCCGTCCGTCCGTCCGTCCGTCCGTCCGTCCGTCCGTCCGTCCGTCCGTCCGTCCGTCCGTCCATCCATCCATCCATCCATCCATCCATCCATCCATCCATCCATCCATCCATCCATCCATCCATCCATCCATCCATCCATCCATCCATCCATCCATCTGTTTTCTTGTTTCCTGTATGCATTTTTAATATTGAACGCGCGCAATAAGACGTGGAGACTTCGCGAAAAGTTACGCACCGCAAATAGTTGTACTTGGGACTAATTAAGTTGCAGCAAACGACTGGAAGTTAAATGAACAACTGAACAAGACGGACAGAAAATAATTTTCAAATCTCATCAAGTGAAATGATCTCATATCTACTTGTTAACAATGGCTTTATTTTTTTGGCCAACGGCTTCCCGACACCTGATTAAAGGTCCGTTTGTGACTGGTGTTGACCACAATTTGCCTGCTTATAGGTTTTCAAGCTCTCACTATTATATTAATCAATTTTATTACCTTGGAAGTTTTCTTTTTACTTATTTTAATAGTCTTGTTTGTTCGGACAGTACAAACTCCGTTGTTCTTGCTAATTACCTTACATTTACCGTCGTAGTTGCTACTGAATTTATTATAAGCAAGTCGTTGGCTACACCCATTACAACTTACCTTCATTTTTTGTGCTGCTTCAACAGCTTTTTAGGTTTTATGTAAACAAGTTTTTTATTTCATTTTGTATTGTCCGTGATACCACACACGGACAATAACACGGATTAAAAAACAAACGCAACTGTATTTTAGGCAAGTTAGTCTAAAAACTGAACGGTTTTTATTTTTCATTGTTCTTCGGCTTCATATATACAACAAACATCTATACGTTCTCTGCAATATAGCTTCTATTTTCTTCTACGCTCACATCCCCGCCTTTGATGTAATTATCAGTAAGCAACTTTAACTATCACATGTTCCTCAAACAGCGAGTCTGCAGGCTTCCAAGCGGGAACAAACTAGACCATTATGTGCTTATAAACAACATAATGGCCTTTTCTTCTGTGTTGCCTTTGATTTGTTTGCTCCCTCGCGGCAACAGCAAATGCACTTTGTTTATGGAGTAATGGCGTAATGGAATTCTTCTTGTGCGCTTCGATAGTCCACCGAATTAACGCTGCACTCGTAGGAAGAGCGTGTTGAGGCGGTGCGCTCTGAGGAGACAGCAATTACTGGCTCAGTTTTGCTTCGTTTTAGTCTCGTCGTAAGTATTAGGAAATAAATGAAATTTTATTCTTTTTTGTCACAGTTTTGCGAAAAAGTAACCTGCTATGGAACTCGTATTTGAATTTGCTAAAACTAAATCCAGGAGGAGCAATTCCGCTACTTGCAACAGCATACATTGACTTACACTAGCCATGGCTTTGTTTGATTGTAACTGTGCGCCAAGGCCAATGAATTTTATTCCCAATTTTCCCAAGCATTTGTCATTCACTGGGTTCCATTTGGGTTAGTTTGCACGAAGTTATTTAAAAGCAAAAATTGTGCATGTGAATGCTTTTCCATTTTTAGATGGAAATAATGGGCAATAGGCTTAATATATAAAGGGATTTTCATTATATAGATGCAACAAGTAGGCTTATAAATGTAAATTACGAAATAAGATGACTTTATCCAAGGTAAAACTCACATCAACACAGCCAATAATATAAAACAAAACACTTCTTGCCACATCGAATGCACACAGATATTTTATTCAAAATAAAATATGACAGGCCTATAAGGGAACGACAAAATTCGTCGAGAATTACAAAAATTAAAATACCGACAGGAATTATTAAGTAAATTCTACTGTATAAATCAGATCGTAGCGTATAAATCTATATCAAGTTATTTCTTATGACAACTCTACATAACTCTATATAATCCTTGCATAAATTGTAGAACAAAAATATGATGGGATAAAACAGCAAACGAAGCCAAATCAGCACTTTTAGATTTATAAACATTTGCTGAATTTGAAAGTTAGTAAAGTTACGAATTACACGTTATAAGAAACACCAAATTACGCATCACTTTATGTGTGATAATTCAGTCACCATCTTTTCCTGATATTCAGGGTAACCGCATTTCCCTTTGCTAATCGAGAAATTCATTTTCGTTTATGAAACAATAAAATCTGCGCATTTTTTTCCGACAATAAGGCCTGTTTCTAATGTCACAATATTAGTCTCTGTCTGCTTACCGAATTTACTTTATAATGAACAACAATGTTCTAAGTCAGCTTGGACTTACTTAAGCTTGATTGATAACTTCACTAAAACTACCAATGAAAGAAGATGATATCGCTACGAAAAGCTTTAATTCCCGTATGGATTAGCTAAATCATGTCTGTTACACCAGAGGATAAAGCCAAGAAAACTTTTTTCCCAATTAATTTGGGTCTTGTCAACGAAATTTTTTTAACAAATGCAAAACGGGCAAAACTAAAACGTATCCAAAGTATAGGTCTTCCTAATATTGGTAAGATCGAAGCTCTTACAATTACGGTAATATATCAATTATTATTATTATTATTATTATTATTATTATTATTATTATTATTATTATTACTATTATAATATTATTATTAACATTAAGATTATTATTATTATTATTATTGTTGTTGTTATTATTATTATTATTATTATTATTATTGTTGTTGTTATTATTATTATTATTATTATTATTATTATTATTATTATTATTATTATTATTATTATTATTATTATTATCATTATTATTATTATTATTAACGTAATTTATTTTCGAACATGGCCTCTTCTAAGACACGTTGGCTACCAAACCCAATGTTTACGAACCCAGCTTAGGAAAAACTTCTATTCAAGATATTTAAGATCTAACACACTATAAACGGTTATATTTGGAGATGTATATGAATGTTAAATAATTTTACATTCTTCAAAAGATATAAGAATTAAAGGTAGGTTAGTCCAGAAATCTAAGGTAACACTGAGTAAATTTGACTGATTAAATGCAGCAATCTTAGAAATTTATATCATTTATTGATGATTTACAATCCATACAATTACAATTGCAATTACAAGTTACAAAACATTACATAAACAATGCAATACATTACAATGAAGAAAAACTACACAGACATAGCCCCGCACATGGGGTATAATCTGATATTATATGGTACTGAGGGTATTTATGTATATATTAAGTTATATATACTATTCTACTATATGTGTCTGCCCATATGTGTTCTTGAACAATAATTTTCTTTTGATATTGCATTCTGAAGTATTATGTCCCAGTGTATGTTTTTGTATCTTCATTCTGTGTTTTAATAAACATATTTTTATATGTAAATACGTGAATATAATCCGCTAAGCGCCCCGTTATTGTAAAATATTATATATACTTGCACTCGTTGCTCTGAAGTGCAACTGATGGTAAAAAGTACCTCTATACCAAAAAGCCTTAGAGATTCTAATGAAACACGCGCAGTGAGCCGTGTTTTCGCATGCCTTCTTGTATGATTAATCAAATAAAAAGGATTTTCTGTGCTTTTCTCTTAAAGTATAGATAATGCCATTATCAGGCACTAGGCTCCATCTATCAAGCTTTGCCTCTATACTGGCAGGGCGTGTAATTCTTGGCGGTAATTGTGGTCTCAGTGACGTTGCTTAAAGGTAATAAGAAAGGCGGTAATTTCATTAAGTTTATCTAGAAGGCGCACAAATGCTGGAGGAGCAATAGGTGTGAGAATGCATTGGTTAATGTGCTATGAAATTCCCATGTTTGCAAAGAGAAAACTTTGTGGACTCTGTTAATGCAATAATCTTGGGAAATTTACATGATACTTAGGGTATTTATGTGCATATTAAGTTATATATACCATTCTATTATAAGTATCATACCTTCAACTGCACAGAAGCATAGTTGGTCTCATTAGTAATACAGTAAGAAAATGTTTATTGATGAAATTAACAAGTGTGTGATGTCAAATTTTTACATTAAAAACCGACACAAAAAGGGAAAATTTTAGCGTCGATTTTATTGAGCTGATAGCTATATTGCAAAGAATAAAGCACAAAGAATAAAAGAAATAAAAAGAATGGATCAAACAAACGAATGAACAACTGAACGAAAGTGAACATGAACATGACAAGCAAAAAAGTAAGCAAAGCCATCAGTCAATCAGTCAAACTAAAAAACTGATTAGTCAGTTGGTCGGTCAGTCAGTCAGGCAGCAGCAGCTTGGTGCTCAGATAAATGAACGAGTCAATAGTCAGATGAATGAATGAACAAATAAGTGAGCGATAAATGGATGAATAAACAAGTGAACAAACGAAAAACTAAAAATTAATCATTTAAAATGACTGGCTCAAAAGCGCGTATTAATGTATAATGGAAGTGGTGCATGTTTTAAGCAACTAAGCCTCAGAGATTATGTCGTTTTTGCTTGGCAAGATTCTACATGTTTCATAAAAATCTTCCAAAGCCCTCCTTTGCAACACTGGCCTTTTCTTGTCTCCTCGAAGTCCTCTTCCGACCCTTCCCCTTCTCGCAGATGTGGTCGTGTTCTCCTTTGCAACATTGGCCTTTTCCTGTATCCTCTTTCGATCCTTCCCCTTCTCGCAGATGTGGTCGCCCAGAATACAAATGCAATTTCATTCCACTCTACTATATTGAACACATTGTCTTTATTACGCCAATGAACAGAGCACACACTGAATGTTACTTGTGTCAACACAATAATTATTGTAGCCACTGTTGACATATGGTAACAATGTTTGCTATGTTTAAACTGGCTTCTAGCGGGGTCGTGCAGTGCCTTATGTAACAGACAAAACCTGGGAGGTACAGTAAAATATTGTGCCAAGAACAAGGCCTTCTTTAGTTGCCTAGTAATTTCGGTATTTTAACGTCTTCTTCTTGTTAAACAAAAGTTGTATTACGACAAAGTAAAATTAACTTCATAACACACAACTTTCGTAGTTTCTTTATCACCATCGTCATCGTCGTTGTCGTTATTATCGTCGTCGCCAGCGTCATCATAATCGTCGCCATCATCATTATCATTATCATCATCATCATTGTCATCATCATCGTCATCACCATCATTATCATTATCCTTATCATCATCGTCGTCGTCGTCGTAGAATTATTATTTTTATTCATCCGCGTTCATTATTACAACTTATGCAGAATTATGCTGATTTATGAAGCTATGAATGTTCCACAAATGTGACGTGAGAAATTTTTTAATAGCCTTCATTTTATTTTTCAATAGTAAACACATTAACTATTTTAATCGGCCCTTTTATACACTTATTTTATAAATTTGATTAAATCTTCACTCAGTGGTATCTTGTCAGTCTGTCAGTTGGTCACTTGTTTAGTCAATAAAGACATCAGTTTATCTGGAAAATATTGGTAAATACCTTCAGTGGCCAGGTGTTCAATCGATGGCAGCTTAAAGAGGCAATTAGTATTAATCACGCAGCCGGTCAGACAAATCCTTCAGTCAGTCAGTCATATAAGTCAGCCGGTCAGTCTGTCAGTTAGTCAGTCAGTCAATCAGTCATTCACTCACTCAATTAATCAAGCTGTCTCAATAAACCTTTTTTGATTCAAAGCATGCAAGCCAAATAGTAAACAAGCCGTCTAGCAGTCTAATGTGACCTACCAAGATATTTTTCTGATTTCTACCGGTAACCGGAAGTTACCAAACTTTCTGAATAAAAGAATTGAAAGTCATTGCTGTGTAGAAACAACTACATTATATTTATAGATTCCCTTTGAACTACGGATGCAGCAATGATTTCATGATTACATTGTTTAAAGTTAACAATGTTCACAGCAAAAGATGTTGCTAAAACGTCCGCAGAAGAATAATCGACATCGATAATTATTTGGACAATTGCTATGATTCTGCATATAGCAGAATCTTATTGGAAATGACCCGTTTATTTATTATTATTATTATTATTATTATTATTATTATTATTATTATTATTATTATTATTATTATTATTATTATTATTATTATTATTATTATTATTTCTTTTATTCGAAACTAAGTTTTCCATGTCACCAGTCAATTAACATGAACTTAAAAATCAATAATTTGTTGGCAGAGGACTAGATATGTTTTGTTGCTTTAACGTTTAAATTTGTGGTTGGGCAGTTGCATTATGCCAACTGTCCTCGTCGTATAATCTGGATGACTTTCCGCGTTCTTGACCGTTGACCACTCAGGTCACCGACTGACCAACCCACAGTGCTGATTGCTCAATAGAGTTTATACCCATCACTTGAAGCCGTCAGATTGTAGCATAACTGCGCATGCAGCGGCAGTGCTGCTTAATGAAACATAATGGCTTCAAATAAGCAGCGCTAGTATCACCCAACGCAGACGCTTGCTCACAGGCTCCAGAGCAACGTGTACGTCCTACAACTCACAGAGAGAAGTTTCTATATAAGTCAACCGGGACACCTGTAATCACGTCTGATGCCGATGACTGCAGAAGCTAGTGACAGGTAAGATATCAATAAATTTTCTAAGCATGCAACGGATGCGATTTGTAGTTTGGAAACAAATTTGACGAAATATTTGCTCTCGATACATAAATTTACGTCGTAAAAGTGAAGACCAGTTGATGAGTAACAGGTCCTTCCCTACTTTTCCAGTCCTCCAGGGTCTGATAAAAGTTGTAGGTTCATATAGTAACTCTCATTAGCAGCGATGACAGAGAAGGCATAAACAATAGTTATTTAGGATCGGTAGCGGGTTCGCTTCTCACCCCGGAGGTCGCGGGTTCAACTCCTGACCGAGTCATACCAACGACATACCAACGTCATACATAAGTGTATATCCTGCATCAAGCAGCTTAATCCTCTACAAAAGATACAATTTTCTTTCTGGTTCAAATGTTGAATTTTTCCATTTTTTCACTTTTTGCTACGAAATTTAAATTGATTAATAATAATTACGAATTTATTGTTCGTTACGAGTAACATGGAATTTGTAGTACTACAAATGTGAAATAGGACCACTTGACTTGGATTTATTTCTCAGGCACCAATTATCTTTAGTAACAATCCACTGACCGCATAAATTCCTACACACTGTTGCCAATTATTGATCAGGTTTGTTTGAAAAGGCTGTTTTTTTTAAATTCTGGTTGTGGTTGATCCAGGAACGCATGTTTGCCGATACAGAGGTTTTAAGTTCGAATCCCATTCGCGTCGGATTTTTCGAGATACTTTCCGCTCGAGCAGGATCCTCTAGCCGCCTCCTTTCCTTGGCCTACTCGGCTCTAATTGAGAACCTGCAGTAACCATCTATATCAACACATCGTCAAAAGCAGGGACCATTTTTTATTTTTCTCTTCTTAGGGTATGTCAGGATATATAAGTAATATTATCATCATCATTGTGATCGACATCATTACCATAATCATCATTATCGTCACTGTCGTCGTCATCGTCATCATCAGACGATGATCATGTTTACATTAAATTTTATCAGTACTCTAGTTGATAGCGTTCCCCTTGGGTTTTTCCTGTAAAAATGTCTATCTATATATCTGTTGTATCTATTTAATTCACTCTCTGTCATCAAATATAGTTGAAGGAGTTTAATGAACTGACAATGTAATAACATGCTTACATAGGATAAGGAAACATACTTTTAGACCTCTAGGCCGCTGATATAAGAAATGAAATGAAATATGTCAAGAAATGGAAAAGTTTGAAAATAATGAAAGCATTTCAGAATTATTTTTTGCATGCAGAACTGTGTCCATTCTCATTGCTAACCGTGTAATAACTGCGTTTGCTAAAGTTTTGTAGCAGTGCGTGTTATTTCAATTATTTAAATGGATGAACGTAGAAAGTAACTAGTTTATTTCATACTTTCTACGTTCATCTATTTAAATAACTGAAATAACACGCACTGTTACGAAACTTTAGCAGACGCAGTTCTGCATGCAAAAAATAATTCTGAAATGCCTGCATTATTTACAAACTTTTCCATTTCTTATCACAGGGCGGCTTAAGATTTAAGCCCATGTTTTTAGCAGTAGTATTGTATGCTTCATTTATAGTTCTCAATAATAACTGCAATCAATGTTTTATTAATTCTATGTTACAGCTTAGCAACCTGGATACAATAATGATTTGCTTTGTGAATAGTCTATTGTATTGCTGGCTTCTGATGCTTTTGTAAACGTCTGGCATGTTTCAGCCACAAAAGCTTTTAATAATTACAAACCAGACCTATCTAATCCATAAAGTGCGTAATACATAAACTGCAAATTTGATTGGTTTTAGAACTTTTTAAAACCGTCAGTAATACCCAAAGTTTAAAAGGTTTTGTTAAGGATTTTTTTTAAATTTTGTGAATCTTGATTAAAATAGTGTGTTAAGTTGCTTTGTCCAGCAATGAGTACAATATAGTACAATTATATTTGTAATAAATGTAATGCCATAATACAAAATAACCTAGAGCAGAACAGAATAGGATGAAAGAGATGGGAACATAACGTAGTGTCACGTAACAGAACTGAACAGAATAGCACAATACAACACAACACAACAACAGAACATGGCGTGGCAAGCCTTAACGTAACATAACGTAATGTAATGTAAGGCAATGTATGTAACACAATACAATGTGATACAACACAACATAATATAATGTAAGGCAGTGTACACACACAATATAATGTGACACAACACAACCTAACATAACATGACATGACATGACATGACATGACATGACATGACATGACATGACATAACATAACATAACATAACACAACATAATGTATCATAACATAACGTAACTTAACGTAACATCACGTAGCGTAACGTAACGTAACGTAACGAACGTAACATAGCATAACATAGCTCGCATTACATAGCACAACAACAACACAACACAACATAACATAACACAACGTAATATAACATAGCATAATATAACATAACATAACATAAACACATGTAACGTAACATAACATAACATAACATAACATAACATAACATAACATAACATAACATAACATAACATAACATAACATAACATAACATAACATAACATAACATAACATAACATGACATAACATAACATAACATAACATAACATAACATAACATAACATAACATAACATAACATAACACAACACAACACAACACAACACAACACAACACAACACAACACAACACAACACAACACAACACAACACAACACAACATAGCATAGCATTGCATAGCATAGCATAGCATAGCATAGCATAACATAACATAACATCACATCACACAACATAACGTAACATAACATAATGTATCATAACATAACATAATTTAACGTAACGTCACGTAGCGTAGCGTAACGTAACGTAACGAACGTAACATAGCATAGCATAGCTCGCATTACATAGCACAACAACACAACACAACATAACATAACACAACGTAATATAACATAGCATAATATAACATAACATAACATAAGCACATGTAATGTAACAGAACATAGCACAGCACAGTACAACACGTTATAACACAAAACAGAACACAGCAGAACATGACACGACAGAACGGTACGCAGCACAACGAAACAGAATAGGACAGCGTCTATAACACCAACGTAACAAAAACATTTTTTACAATTGATTATGTTTAAATAACTATAAGCGTTTTTACTTCTTTCTATATTTTGTACTTTTTAATCCTCTCTTTGCTTTCTGTCTTTGAAGTGGCATTGATTTTATCTGTCTAACAGCTTTAGTGGTTGCGAACGCAACCATGTAATCAGAAACCTGGCGATTATGATTGACTTTTGAACCATTTCGTCTATGAAACGGTTGCAAATTAGCAAGAAAGTTGCGCAGAAAATTGAATGACCCGTACGCCATGACACATTTACATATCATCAGAATAGTAACATAGGATTAAGTCACGTGATAAGAACTCGTCTGCGAGAAGATCAATGAGAAATTGCAAATCACCGCCTGATGTGTTGCAACGCTTTGTGCATGTTCTTTGATTATTCCAATTATTGTGTCATGAGCATTGTGACTCTTAATAGACTTACTAAGTTAACTAAATATAGAGTGGTTACTAAATCTTTCGCCCACTACATGCTTTAAACGGCCTCGTGTTTTTGTCGCCTTGTTTCGGGAGTTTTTTGGTTGAAAGCTTGTTTAATTTTAATTTCAGATTCTAAGAGCACCACTGATTTTTTTCTGGGATTGAGTTTTAGGCATAAACTCATAACATTGAATAACTCTAAAATTCCAGAAGCTAGAGTCACGAAACTACTAGGGTAGACACTTGGGGTAGCTCAGACGGTATAGCATGGTTAGAAGATGGGGTGGTTTAAGGGCCCGAAATATGATTCCAAATGTTAAAATTAGGGCAAACAGAGCTCAGTCATACACGAGTAAACAATGCTGGCCAGACATAGTCAAGTGAGAATTAGTCAATAGCGCCCTGCAAGCTGGTCAGTCACACATGACTAAACCTCTGCGAACCAGGCATAGTCAAGTGATCACGGTCATGCTCGATATGAATTCATTTTGTCTCGTTTCTTCTTGCCTTGTTTCCGTAGACTTTTGGCAGCATTTGTGTTTCATGTTCTGTATTTCAAGTTTCTTTTTATTTCTCTGAGTTGACTATTTTTCTGAAATACAAGGACTGCGAAACTATTATTATTTATTTATTTATTTAGAAATTACACAGTATATAATTTTCAATTTGTTAACAGCATAGAAAAATAAGAATGTTTACACATTATAATAATTTAATTAAAATAGGGCAATAAAACATATATGTAGTGGCTACTCAAGGGAAGTACAATAAAATATATTATTTGAGTTAATTTTGACATATGCAATCTAGCATCAGGTGAAATTCATTCCTATTTAAAAATTCGAACTGTTTTCCCTCGATTACATTTACAATATTTTTCATAAATAATTTTTTCACAAATAATGCATCACTTTTGATGCAATCAGTAATCACTATACGACATTAGCGAATCTTTAGACTATATCGAAGACCCGTAAAGGTGTTTTTCGATATAGTGATTGAAATAGTGTTATAACATTTTATATTTCTCTATCTTTTGTGTTAAACCAAGCAGTTTTAGAAGTTTCTTGTAAGATTTGACAACTAGCTCCCGTGTTCCCACCAGAGACCATTATATTTGCACGGCGAGCTGCAAAAGCGGCGAACTTGTCATTCAGTGCTCTTTGAAAGCACAAACAAATCCCAGAGACAATCTTGTTAACCCTTGTCAAGAAAGTACTTTGCCCTGGTCTCACACTACCCATTCATAGCACACTCGTGGGACCAGGAGACAACATTAGTCGCATCAATGCTTCGATACACGACGAAAACAAAGTAAGGTGAAGCCAAGCGAGAAATGGCGGAGCGCTCGTCAAACTAAGACCACTGAATCCTTGCCTTTTTAGCTTTGATCATTTTGATCCGTGTGGTACATCTGCAAGAAGCTAAATGACCGATGTTAACCAAAGCATTAATTTTTAATCGTGACATTATTCGACTCCTCTTTCACATAAGTGTGAATGTATTGGCCATTTTTCGCACAACCAGAGCTCTTTTATGGAATCTTATCGTGCGATCCGTTTATTAAAGGACAACCTGGCGATTGTGTAGATATTAGTTCAAATAAAGTGTGCTCTAAAATATTGAAAGCCACAACAGCCTTTTTAAATCAAAGCTTAGGGTAAATAATAATTACCTCCGATAGTTAAATTTTGTTAAACTTTCAAAGCTATGCCCGGCTCAACGAATCCACTAAGACTGGCAATGGCGCCTTTTTGTCACTTTCGCGTGGCCGACAAATAGGTGCGGTACCGTGGTAAGCATGATCACGAACTGCAGTGTTCGTCTGTGACGTCAGTGTGACGTGGAGCTAATTTTCGTGATATCACATCAGCGTCTTATAGCAACCTTCGCTTACGCAAACGTGCTTGAGCAGGAAGATGCTTACTGTTACACAAACTGTGGTTTGTTATAGGCAAGAAAATGTATATTTTGGACAGTAAATTAAAATGAGATTGAGTTTAATCAATCATCCAGTTTTCCTTTAAAGGAAAATAGCATGATTTTTCATATCCTGTCTCACTTTGAAGTACAGTAAAAAGTACACATAATAATGCCAAAGTGTTTTTGATAATGAAAATAATATCTTAAAAACTTAATTTTTAATGGCGAGGGAGCCCAGCTAGTGATAACTGAACAAAATTTTCAACCGCACAAACGTTCCACGCGCGTATTGCACGTGTTTGCGAAAGTGAAAATTAAAGTACAGGGCAACTGCATAACATTCTGTATGATATACAAAAACTCAACAAACCTTAGGTATGAAATTCAAATTTCAAATTTTCCACTGTGCACACATATGAGCTCTAGAACGCGTGCACTACGTCCCAACCGAACACTTGTGAATGAGAGGCACAGTAGCTGTTTTTTTCGCCACTCGTTTCCGAGACGTAAGTGTTAGTACATATCTAACTAGCGAGTGGCGAAGAACTAGCCGCGCGAACGCAAAAATTACGTTTCTGTAGTATCAATTCTTTCACGTGAGTAATTCTGGATAAAATAGTATGTTCCCCTTCAATATTTTATAGAGCAGGTTGTTTTGAACTACAGTTTAAGATTTGGTCCGGTTTTCCTTTAAGCTTTGAGCCCTTTTATATATTCTAAATTATAAAAGTAAAACAACTTTGAAGGGGCAGTTTGTCCACTGCTATTCTCTTTCACTGACACCTAGAAGTTTTGTAAAACAATTTGTTTAAACAAAATATATGTTAGTTCCTAGAGTGCACAGCGTGGACTATTATTAGTAGTAGGTTCAGTATTACTCTTCTCTTGGTTCGGAAAGTTCTGCTGCCTCTTACTGGAGGTGCTTCAATTTAGTCAAGTCAAGTCAGTTTAGTTTACATTGACGCTTTAATGTCTTCGAATAAAAATTGTGTCTAAGTTAAGCTGCTTACAATTAATTAACCTAAGTCTGTAAAATAGGTACATTTAGGCTGGATTTGAGGGAGTTTTGAATGGTTCTGAACTCAGAAATTTATCTCGATTAGTGGTACTTCAATCCTGTAGGGAAGGTTATATAACCCTAAGCAATTATTCTGTTGTCGGTTAAATACCCAAATTTGAATAAATAAATGGAAAAACTTTTCTCAAATTAGCTCGTAACTAATAATATCATTAATTAGTTTGATTATGACTGTGATTGCCAGAGTTATTACCCCATTGCGGGTGATGAGTTAGAGGAAGGAAGAACAATTGTGGACTGGTGGTCTCCTTTCTCCCTCCAACTCATTACCGCAATGGGTAATAATTGTTAAAAATAAGCCGCAATGGTTTAAGTAAACACTCTGGCAATAACAGTTATAATCTAACTAAGGTATTCAAGGCACAATTCCTCCAAACAGCTTGTTTGGTTTCACTTAGTAAAACTTCATTTTAACTTCAGCTTTTAAATTGTTGGCCACAATGCAGCAACGTTTCTCTTAACGCCCACAGAAGCCAGAACTCAAGGTCATGACAAGGCCACTGAACAATCCGCAGTCCAAAAATAAATTTATTTTTCCAGAGCCGCAACAAGTTCCCATTGTCGAGAAGGAGAAACATTGAAAAAGTAACATCTTTTCTTGTGTTTACATCACTGCGCCTTTCCGTTCTGTACAATTCCGCGTGTTCTTATTTGTTAGCGCGGGATAAAAACCATTTTGGCACATTAGCACGTGTTGTTGTGAACAATTTTGCTGCATAAAGGAATTTCACGAGTTTGAAAAGCTTTCTGCCGGCGGCCTTTTGTCAGCTGGCACGCAACTGGAGAGTGGCTGGCTTTTGTCCCTACTGTCAGCCGTATGGAAGATTTATACTATTTTCTTGCCAGGCAAAAGAAACAAGATTTTAGAGCGGCTGCAAGCTTGAGAATTGATAAGCCCCTATTGTCGAAAGCGCACAAAAGAAGCCCATCGATCGAGTCTCTCGCTTGCACAATTCTCCATTTACAGTAACAATGGTAGATAGTTAGAAGTACTCAGCGCACGGAGGAGGCGAGGCAGCCAGCGGAATTGTGCCCGCGAACAAAAGCCTTCCTGGCTTTTCTCTCGCTTTTCTTAGCGAAGACCTTAGAAATTTGCCAAATTGCACGGTCCGGCCATAGAATTGGCTATAATAGCGTATTGATTAGCAGGCATGCCATTGTATAGGTGAAGTCTTGTTAGTTGCTCGGGACGCGCAGTCAGGCAGATGTGAAGCCATGTGCACCGGACGAGAGCATTTTGCAGGGGGGTGGGCTGTTCGCTGCTAATTGGGCGCCTAATAATGCTCAAGAGCAATTAAAAACTTTTACCTAATGTGAACAGAACCGAGTAATTGTGTTGCACACATTTGCCTGACCTGTAAACAAGCAATTGTTGTCTATTGAGGAGGTCTCGCTCTTGTGAAGATCCATATAGAAAAATCGCCGTTACGACCTAAAAAGTTTGCATAAAACAAATTAACACAAAATACTAAATTTAGCACTAGAACTGAATAGCAAACAACGATGCTGCATAATCAGAGAGTTAAAATTAAACGTGTATTGTATTCTCGGCGTGTTTGTACACGTTGATCAAATCTAACCTTTAACAGAGGAATGGCTGAATTTTGAGCTTTCTATGTACAATAGTATAGAACACAATAGGATACATTTTGAGCTTCAATAGCGTCTTGATCACATAATAGGATAGAAAAGAATAGAATAAAATAGAATAGAGTAGAATAGAATAGAATAGAATAGAATAGAATAGAATAGAATAGAATAGAATAGAATAGAATAGAATAGAATAGAATAGAATAGAATAGAATAGAATAGAATAGAATAGAATAGAATTATTTTGAGCTTCAATAGCATCTTGATCATATGAGCACCTTGAGCCCAAATATTTGACTGCTGTAAACAAATTTGGTTACCAAAAATAACACAATACGCTCAATTTAGTCATGCAAATATCTTGAATCAAACGTTTGTGGCTCTAAATACCAGATTCAAACTGTGTCGGCTCGGATTTTACTTGACGACAATTGTAAATGATGGGGGCCAAAACTGCTAGAATTTCACCAATGTGTTATTTTTATTTGATCAAAACACATAATACTGTAACGTGAATGGTCGTTCACTGGTTGTTTTGTTAACAGTTATGCCCACCGCTACCGGGAAATGTTCCCACGTTTGGCAGGATCTTTCCCAACATTTTTTCCATCTAAAAGAACGTTGGTATGCAGTGTGGGATGCTGGCAGATGTTTTGTTCTTCTGATCGATGGAAAGGCGTTTTATTATTGACAATATAACGCAGCAAAAGTGCTAACAAAGTGCGGATCCTGTAATAATCAATCTGCGAGCGCATCCAGGACAGAGTCCAAACAATAAGAGAGGAAGACAATATGGAAAACAATAATTAAGAATTTTGTCAAGTTTCGTACATTTGCTTAGAAAAACTAGGGAGAAATATGTTTGTCATAAAAATGAATGATGCTTATGACAATGGTATTACGTGAACCGGAGGCAAGCAATTTATAAAGAAACCTGAGGTTTGTTTTTCTGGTAACCGTGAATTTAAAACAACAGATAAACAATAAACAAAATAAAACTGAATTGTTGTCACGATGAAGGAAGCAAGAAAGGAATCAAACAACTTGCTTCTCTCCTTATTATTGTCATCATCATCATCATCATCATCATCATCGTCGTCATTGCCACCACCAGCACCACCACCACCATCATCATCATCGCCATCATCACGATCATCGTCGTCGTCGTCATCAGTGCCATCTCAACGCTGTAATTAGCATCATCACCATCATCACCACCATTATCATCTTGACCTTGTTCTCTTTTTCTGCTCCTGCTTATACTTTCTTTTTTTCTTCTCCTTCTAGAAATGTTGTCATTATGGCCATTATCATCGTCATCGTCATCTTCTTCTTCGTCATCCACTAATGTCATCTGCAGCTTTTATCTTTACACAATGACTGTCATCACCTACAGCTAATTGACAGTCAATTATGCACAATCTACTCCTTTTTTCCAGCACGTGATTTTAGACCCACCCAAATTTTTCTGCCCCCCCCATCACAGATCTACCAATAGCCGACTGCTATAAGAGTTTACTTTTTGAGGTACGCTCTGTGCTTCACTTCTGCTGCACTATTATGGATCAGCCAGTAACCCCGATATTCGAGGCTTTACTATTTTGGATCCACCCCGCCTTTCTACTAGGCTGTCATGAATTGTGCTCAGTTTGATCAATTGACACTTTGTCACGACAATCATTGTGCAATTGACAGCGCAAAAAGAAGCCACACGTAAGGAGAGAAAATGTATTTTATTTATGAAAAAACACATTAATATTTGATTTAAAGGCGCCTGCGTTGTGATAAGCATGCTTGAAATTGACTGGACTACAATGATTTTAGGTGCAAAATGTAACAGTGAGTTCTTATCTTTTACAATAGATTTGTCATAATTGATCATTAGCAGAGCATTAAATGTTTGTCGCTGTATCTTCTCTTTCCGTCCTTTGTTAATATATTTGCTCGCTCTTTCTTTCCTTTCTTTTTTCTTTCCTTCTGCGGTTCTTTTTACTGTTGTTGCTTTTTTCCCTCCTTCTTCTTCTTTCCTTCTCTCTTTCGTTATTTGTTTGTTCTGTCTTTCTTTTTTCGTTCTTAATTCGTTCGTTTATTCATTCATTCATTCGTTCGCTCGCTCATTCATTATTCATTCATTTATTTATTTTCCATTCATTCTTTGTTTCTCTCTTTGTTTTTCCTTTTATTCTTTCTATCTTTCTAATAGAAGATTTCTTCATAATAATATCTTTCTTTATTTTTTCTTTTCTTCTTTCTTTCTCTTTACTTTCTTTCTGCTGTTTTCATCTGTCTTGCGCACATGCGCACACTTTTGTTCTTTTTTCCAATACACTCACGAATTTTATTAAAATCGGAAACACTTGTAACTTTATACTTTTTGATATCAACAATATCAACAGTGAGCACAGTTTAATAAATGTCGCAACCAAATGTGGGAACTGAAAATAACCCTGTAGCTGCTAAAGAATGAAAAAATGCTTCATTTTCCAAAATGTTTATCTAAACTTTCAAACCAACAAAGCAAAATTTAAGCAAAATATAATTTATTTTGATTTTTTAATATCGTTCACGTTCATATATCTCTTTCCAATGCGAAACTTAAATATTGCCCGCGTGAATCGCCTGTTTATACTTTTAACACTTCAACATCTGTCTAAAACGAGTAACTAGCTGTAAAAGGGAAGTGTAAAAACCTACTATACATATTATTCCCGTTTTCTTATTATCTTATCATTTCCAGATTTTCGTGCTTTCTGAACTTGTTTATAATTCATCCTCTATTACTCACTAAACTTAGAGAATAAGTTCTCATGAACTGTACATCGAAACAGGGCGTTATCACAAACCTAAAAAAATCCCAGCCGAGAATCAAATATGCAATTTTTTGGTTGGTGCAAATAACCTCTATAGGCCTTCAATGCTGCGACTCGTTGACAGAGGATAAGCGTAGGTCGTTTAAAACATTAAATTTTTTAGCATGCAAGTGAGAACATTCATTTGCCTGGCTTATTCAAAATCATTGCAATCTTTCAGAGCAAATCAGTTTACATTTTACAGAATTAAGGAGAATGGTGATGTACGAGCCAGTGTTGCAAAGTAACGTTTCTTTGTCTTTTTGTTCGACTGTCAACGAGGAGAAAGTTCCGGGGCAGATAGATCACCACGTGGTGGAGAAAATTAAAGTTACATAACAAAGGAAAGGTTGTAGTGGAGGTGGTAAACTTGCGTTACAATTCTGATTACGGCTTCTGTGATTTCTCATTGCAATAGAATCATTTGTACCAAAAGGGTGCTGGAGGCGATAGGAATGAACACTCGTGTTTATATGAAGTGACACCCCGCCGGTACAAACGTACAAGGCAAGAGGGGCGGTTGCTTTCTCAGTACAAAATGAATTGTCCATTTTCAGGGCAAAAGCTGATTATTTTCGGAGCAAATAATTCTGATTTAAAATTTCAAAATTTAAGATTTCAATGTTCAAAAATTGTTTACGTACTGCATTAGGCATACCACTTTTCACTGGCTGCAGTTATAGTGTTTCTTGTACGACGAATTGTTTTTAACTTTTAATAATTGTAAAGGTATAATAGTGCCTGCTATCAAATTTAGTTCACTAAACCTCATATGTTACACTTGTTAAGTACATGTACCTCAATGTGCTGGCAAACTTATAGACACGTAGGGCAAAAGAAAAACATAAACCGTCATGATCATCATTTCTTTTCAATTTCCGAAATGTTAGAAAACGTATTGTGAAAGTATTTGTATGTTTTTTTGCAGTGAAACTATTGCTATTGCAATTGCTTTGGGGTGCCTGGAGATGATTGTCTCCCTCAAATTAGGGCAACTTGGAAAATTTTCAGGGCAAATTCCTTAGACACCCCCCCTCACCCTTGTGAAGCTTCCTGCCGTACGTCTATGGTACAAATATTTGCATTTTATGGAAAAGTATATACGCTGTTCATTCTTTACTAATACACACTAATTTTCGTCTTATATTAGCACCAAAGAGTATGGTTTCAGCTAACTGATAGAGTTTCGGAGTCTATTTTGCAAATGGGGCAACCATTTCTTGGTGTCTCTCTAGCATACTGTAATTCGCAATGTAGATTAAAAACTCACTAGAAAAGTTCCACCAAAAACGTAGTTGTCTGAGTGCTCAATTGGAGACGGTCAACAGAAATAACTGTTAACCTCAGCCAGCATAAAGTAGTCAAAGACGAACTTTGGCAGGAAGAACCAACTTTATTAAAATTCTATTAAAATGACGCTTTAAAACTCCAAATGTTGTTCAAGCTTATATAAATTATATGAAGCCATATTTAACCTTTTATGCCAATGTGTCAGCATTATTTCTATAAAGTTCATAAACACAGCCCAAGTGGATTCAGTTCCTTTACTGAGCAGACAAACATTAAGCAGGGTTGAAAGCCGACAAGACTAAAGGTATTATAGTCTATTAGATGGTCTTTTGTTTTGCGCCGTCAACAACTCCTAGGGGGCGACGTGGAGCGATTGCAATTTGAATAGTAATGGCCACCGTACATATTGTGCATATCTCTGTCCTTTCACAGTCATTGATGTGACTATAAGTAATGCTTAACCGCAATGGACCAGAACTCTCCAGGGAGAAGGCAGGCACTTTGGGTGGTGGTGATGACATTACGTTTAACCATTGCCACAATTACTGCCCCAGTATCTTTATCTATTCAATGAACTAAGAACTTACTGAAATTGAACAATGTTACTTAAGTTACACATAAGACTATGGAGCAACTTCTCCTGAGTGACAAGGTCGTTATAAAGGTTTCAAATCAGTAACAAGGTCTTCACTGGCTTAAAGTCAACAGCAGCGGTTTAGGGACTTCAATGTGTCTAGGCTTCAAACATTCGACAAAGTTTTCATTGCCTTCAATGTCCTACAAAGACTTCACTTGCCAATTACCAGTGACCATGACTTTAGCATTTTCCCGTCATTAGTAAAACTTTTCGTAGTTTTTAATAGACATTTACTGACGTTACTGGTTCCGAGTGGTTTTCAGAAAAATCTGAAGGAACATTGAAGCAGAAATAATACAGGTGCTACGAGTTTCAGTGCATGAGTTCAAACCCTAGTCAAGGGTAGTGAGAATCCCTTTCCAAAATACATGAAGTATGTATGACGTCACAAAGGTATCTAAATTCAGTTACACACCCAATCTGTTGGTGGCTGCAGAAATCCTCATCCTTATTGTCACGCTTGTAGATTCGCTATGGATATTATATGTTATTAATAAACTAAAATATTGGAGTCAGGGCTATGGATTTACGCGCATTACTACATTGGTTCCATTGGGATTCGAACCTGTGTCCATTTGTGCGTTTAATTTCACAAGAGTGCCATCGACAAACTGATGGAGTCAAATATTTTGGATTTTGAAATAACAGTTATACATGTAGTTCTGTACATGTGTAGCAGTTTTTACTTTTTACCAGTAATAAATGCACCTTATCTTATCTTTTATCTTTTTCCTGTACACAATTTTTAAAAAAATAACAAAAAATGTAACGCTAAATGTAAGTTTCTGTTGAAGCCAAGTTATGTGTAAACCCTATTTCATCATTATTTTTGAATCTACTTCATGTAAATTGCCAATAAAGTTGTCATTTATCTCAAACATCATTCTGTTGTTTCTTGGAAGAGTTATAGACTGCTTGGCCTCCTCATCTGCTGGTACCGAACCAACCTGGGTAGTTTTAGCCCTTCTAGGCGAGGTACCTCTTGCAATTCAATATTAAAAATTAAGTTGAACAGGTCGGAAAAGTTTCTAGTTTAATCAGGTTTGGACGCGCTAATCAAGTTTTTACTAAAATACTACTGTGAAGTTTTTTGTACAGTGAATTCTCTGTCTAGATCCAGACAACGTAGAGCTTTTCATTAAAATAAAGTGGCATAATTAATAACATCTACTGACCGCCGAGTTTATATTACGCGCTGTTATAATATTTGCGTCATAACACAGTGTCTTTCGTCATGCTTATTACTGACGCGTACACATTTCTGAAGTTTCATGGTAAACGGCAGAGTTTTTTCTTTTCTCGCATATTATTCTTTTTTATCCTGATTTTGGAGAGTTATGGAGTATTTCAGGAGGCTGTTCAGCAGGGACAGAGTTGTTGCAATAAGAATCGCACAAAATAAAGACGATATCTTTGATACGGCCCAAACTGACGTCTTCAAAAGATTGAAGACAAGGGTGATAGATCTGGTTAGTCGTCGACCAAGGTTCAACTGCAGTGAGGTAACCTGGACAAATATTGTACCATTATCCAGCGGTTGCAATGTGGACGAGGAGATAGAGAAGCTAACTTCGAATGCACGACCCCGCTTTTTTAAAAGGGTTAGAAGCCGAATAGCAAAATTGGTGAGATCCAACAGGATCCACAACGCACGTCAATGGGCGCACGTGGTTCCTTTACCAACCGAGGCTGCTAACGATGAGAGCGAACGGGAGGAATCAGATATGGAAGTAACCGAAATATCTGCTGACGAACTCATTATTGAGTTACTACCTGAGGGGGATGGAGAGCTTCACTTGATCCATTGAGTTCCATGGTGTGAAGATGAAACAGAGCAGCGTCGCGGTCCGGGGTGCTGCATAGGCCCCCAAATGAAGACTGAATTTTTCGCAGGGACTCTGAAGGTCATTCATGAATGTGTTTAGCAGGATTTCTCAGACTATTCGGGTTTCCATGGCAAAAGAGGAATGGGTTCTGTCGTAGGATGCAGCAGTAATGACTGGATGTGACTTGGGGCCATGCGGACCTCGGACGCTTTTAATATTTTTGTTTATTTAATAATAAAATTGTTAATGATTCAATTTGAATTCTTTTTTCACTTTAAGTAATACCAAACTAAAACTGTTACGTTTCTGAATTTTCTAACATTGTTTGTTTTTCCATTCATTAAACTTATTTTTGTCATTTATTCAAGTGTTCGTTTATCATTGTTTATTTAATATTTCATGTGTTTATCGTGTTTTTGCGTTATTGAAAGCGAAATGTTGAGCTGCACGCGAATTTAAAATAATAACAGAAATTAAATAGAATCAAACTAAAGAATTTAACATATCACGGGACGGAAATCCTGGAAGCGTTGCAAATACATGGGATCACTACCTAACACAGAAGATGATATCAAAAATAGGAAGCAATGGGCAATCTACGATTTTATCCAAAATAAATCAATTCTAACCAGCATGAAACTATCCCTCAAAACAGGGCTGCGATTCTTCAATGCATATGTAACTGCTATCTTCATGTGCAACACTGAAATGTGGGGCTTGACTGCAACGCAGGAAGCAGAATAGATGTGTTTTACAGAGGTCTGCTCAGAAAAATCTTAAAAATAAAAAATAAAAAAAAATAAAATCATATATCATTTTAAATGAGCAGCTGTATAGCAGAACCAAAGAGGAACTTTTCTGGAGCACTAAATTAGAATCAGAAGACTAAAATGGGTAGACATTTAGTGAGATTGTCAGAAACAGCACCTAAGCTTTAGCATTAAACGACAAACTGAAACCTACGAAACCTATTAAATTTACTGCAGACAGGAAACAGTGGCGCTCTAATTAATGACATGGCCCAATGTCTGCAATAGATGTTTAGAGCAACAGAGGCAGAAAAGAAACGGAATTAGGTGCATTTTGGTGGAAAAGGAAAATAAAATTTTAATGTTTAACAACACTGTTCCTGAAATAATCCCTGAGACGCAATACAAAATGAGCCATTTCAATAGTCGAAATTCGTATTGCAATAATAATAATAATAATAATAATAGTAATAATAATAATAATAATGATGATAATAATAATAATAATAATAATAATAATAATAATAATAATAATAATAATAATAATAATAATAATAATAATAATAATAATAATAATCTTTATTTAAATTAATTTTTTGAAGATTATTACACCACTTTTACACTAGGTACTACACCCCAAGCAGGACAATAGCCGCTACAGTTTTTAAAGCATCTGGTATGACTGGTCTGATTGTTCGACCTGTATATTGTCAATTAACTAATTAATCCAATACCTGGTCAGTCCAGTTCACTAAAGTTACATTTTGCCTTTCATTGTTTAACCCTCCTGCTCGCTTAGAGAAGGATACAAGCAGCAAGGCTGCCTGCAAAGATGCAATTTTATATAATAATTGAATTTTTAGAAGAGTACTAGTAATACAAATGTCAAGCACACAATGTTGAACACATTTCAAAATGTGTGTACAATACGCACGGTTTAGTGATGTCTTCTGCTTGAAACTGTGCACCAGCATTATACCAATAGCCATTGAGTATCTATCACTAACAACTATCGGAGTTTGTCGCGTAGCTTTATTAGTAATTTATCTTAGGCAACTTGACACACGGTTCTGATTTCAATTTGCCTTTCTTTCACACCCCTGATCTAAACTCTAGAACATTTAATATAAAGTAGATAAAACAAGCAATCCTTTTTGGTATAATTCACTAGCAAAACAAGCGACAAATCACCGGAACACATTACGTTTTGAAATAAAAATGCAAAACCATGTACAAAATAGAAAATACCAAATAAATACCAAAGAAATTTGAATTTTCGACCATCATAATAGCAATTTACATTCAAGTATGGAAATTTGTTTCATATTTGAACAATAAAAATCCTAATCATTTAAACTGAATACTAATGTCGTTAATTATGTTAGTTTCTGTTGTTAGTAAAAATGATTTCTTTCTTTTTCTTCGTTATAAATTAGTTTTTGTTTAGTAAGTGTAAAGTAAGGCACATTTTGTACTATATGAATGCTTTAGCTATTTACAAGCAATGATTATTTTCACTGTATCTTTTCAATCTATTACATCAATGTATCTTAAATAATTTTATGTTTTGCAAACATTCAGTACCTAGTTAGTATAGTAATTTTCACACTTGTTTTACATATTTTTGCAACTGACGCAGTTGCGTATCAGAAATCTAAACAACAGTTGCACACTTAATGATGCGTCGTTTGAGTTTTGTACATAAAGATGCTTATATCATTATATAAGTTCGTATTAATATTTAAAAAAATCCATATTTGGACATCAATATGTGTCATTTCTTGTACTAGCGTTGAAACTTAATACTTAATTGTTAATTTTGGTGATTATTCGTTTCACCTCAGGTACACGTAGGTTGAGACTAGTGATTAATCCTGTTTGATGATATTGGCAAACTTCTAAGCTCCACACCTGAAATGCAGCGCCCCAAAAAAGAAAATTTTTCCTACTGGCCTTTTATAACTGTTACGCAATATGGCACCTCCTATCTTAGAATGTTTCCGCTAAGAATAAATTCTTAAGCGTGCAAAGGTTGCTTTTGTATGAAGAAATTTTACAATGGCAGCGCAGCATGTGTGGTCGTGGTCGAATCAACTTTCAGGTGAATGGTGTGTCTCCTTCGGGAGAAGTGCTTCTACATCCTTACAGGAGAACATTATTGTCTAATAATACACGTGGATAATGCAGACTTCTCTTAATTGACAAATTTTCACATTAATAATAGCTCTAGGCTTTGTCTCTCTGACACTGTGAGCACCTCTTGGGAGAAGCTAGAGAAGCAGAAACAAATGCCTAAGAGTTAAAGCCACTGAGTAAGCTAAAATCACATGCATTGGCTTTGGTCAAGAAGAGGCATTAATAATACCTCTTTGCATGCTAATAATGACATTAGAAACTATACAAATTAGTAATGCTAATTAGCCTCGGTGTCACTCACGATCTGTTGTAATAGAAACTATTAACAGACATCGTCTATGTAATAGGTCTGTTGTAATAGATATCTTTTGTAATGGACTACATTTTGTAGCAGAAAATAAAATAACAACCTATCAAAAATGTTCTCAACTATGCAATGGTGTTATCACATAATATAAAACATACGTATAAGATCATAAGTCTTAACTCAAGGACGATTCGAACGCCAGACCTTGGAATTCCTGTTTGTATTTCCCTTGAATCATCAAACTACGCGAGAAGATACTTAATGACAAGAATTTTTCTGGTACGTTAATCATAATTATAAACTAATATTGTTTAAACTTTTTTTGTGCACTTGAAGCAACTGCCCTAAACAATGAAAGTTTCTATCCACTCACTGATGCACATGTATGTTAATAACATCTATAATTGCAAATAATTACACATATATGTATTGCCAGTATGGGTAAATTATTAGACTTTCTGACATTAACTGTGGGAAACAGTCCTTACTGCAGACTACATTTTGGCGACACGTGTTAAATTTTTTTTTGTAGCTTCATACAGGGTATTTATGCAATTTTTCCCCTAAATACTTGTCACGAGTATTATGTATACAAAAGTTTCAAATTGCTATACCACTTTTGTTTGTGAGATGATGATCACTAACCTTCACTTTGTCATGAAGTGCTTGTCATAGTAAGTAATTTTGCCAGTATTTCACATAGTGCGTTAATTAAAGTTTCACTCCTGGTTCCACTAGACAGTTTTTGGAAGATAGGTTACGGTGCGTTTACATTAAGTGTTTACCTACCACCCGGAATGCGTATGCGTTATTCACCCGCAGAATTGCTGCGTATAAAAAATCATTACGAAATAGCTGTAGAAAAAATTATGCATAGCGCATGTCTGATAAACGGGTGCATTGAAAACAAAATGAACAGATTTTATCTATTCCACACCCCTGAAGCGCATACGCATTCCGGATGCCAAGTAAACGCCACTTTATATATAGGATTGTATTGAAATAATAATGGGGCGTCAACTCTTGCTTTAATATCTGCATGTTAATGAACTACTTGCGCTGGAAAGTATAAATTTTCGTAAAATAAGACGTAACGATTGAGGAGTGGTTTAGTAATTAAGTTATGATTAATTCCATGTCGTACTTAGAGATTTTACTGGTACCTTTTAGATTTTATAGCGATTCGAGACTGCACATATAGATAACCGGTAAGATTGCACACGTGCTCGTAAAAAAAGTTATAGTGAACTCGTAGTAAACGCGCTGTTACACTAGCAATGTGATGAATATATTTCTGTTTACAACAAATTTATGATTTAAATCAAAGGCTTAGCAGTTTGTGTTATTTTAATAAACTAAACAATTATGTCGTCTGAAAATGTGTGAATCTAGTTCTAGTGATGCACCTGCTTTGTATGATTAAGTTGAAAAAGTTAAAGCTTAAAGAAAGATTTGCGTGACATGACAAGTGCCAAGATGGCAAACACAATAGAAAAAGGAAAGGGGAGGCACAAGGCTGTACTATTTACAAAAGCATGAAGTGAGAAATAAAAAACAGATAAGAAAGAAAGAAAAAAGAAGAAAGAAAGAAAGAAAGAAAGAAAGAAAGAAAGAAAGAAAGAAAGAAAGAAAGAAAGAAAGAAAGAAAGAAAGAAAGAAAGAAAGAAAGAAAGAAAGAAAGAAAGAAAGAAAAAAGGAGGAAAGAAAACGAAGGAAAGTAAAAAAGATCAAAAGAAAAAAAGGAAATAAATAAGAAACAATAAATTAAGCAGTGATTCCAGTCAACGAGCAAACAAACAGGCAAGCAAACACACAAACCAAACCAAAAGGCGTTTAATAACAGCCCATTGCACTAATAAACGAGCCTCACACCCCTACACAATAAGCTGTTCGAACTACTCGGCTTCATTTCATAATAGCTTGGGTCCTATTTGATAGCATCCTTCCTCTGAGCTAAATTTGGCAACAAGTAGACTGCTGCACGCTACATCTGTTTGTCGAGGAAGCAGAAAGACAGCATTGTCACTAGAGATGCAGCCGAAATGAGTATTATTGCTGATGCTGCTGATATACTTTCAGCATTTTCAATTAATTCCTGTGGTGTTAATTAATTGCCATTTATGTAGAAGGTGGACGAAAGGGGAGGAAGAATTGGCTACCAATAAAGTATTACTTAAGCAGGTAAATAGTTTACAAAACTGCTTGTATTTAGAATGTGGGTAGAATTTAGATTTGTTAGTGTTGAGTGTTTAATTTATGAAGAGACGATGATTACGCAAAATGGTAGTCTGCAAACTAATAAATTTAGTGGACCAAACGAAGAATAAAGGTAATCGCCGAGACTTCTGTTTAACTCTCATTAATAATTTATAAGTTCACTTCGGCATCTTTTGAGTTCGGAACACTGTTTGTGTGAAAAAATTTGTAACTTCTTTCTCCTTTATATAAATGTGATTATGAAAAGTCATTTTTAGCAAACTTGATTCTGCGCAGGCAAATAAACAAACCCACGTTAATGATAGTGTCGTAAAAAGTTGCGAACATTCGAAGTGACAGTACAGTGTGTTATTTTCTTGCGGATTCTAGTTTATACATTTCGAGCTTTAACTATTTTTTTGAATTAGCAGCAAATAAAAATGGAAAATGAAAACTACAAATAAAATAGAAAATCGGAGCAAAAAACGAGAAAAACTCGTTAAAAACAAGACATTTTCGTAAATATTACACAATGAAAATACAGTTACAGTTACAATTAAAATTCGTTCAAAAATTTCGAATTCATTTACAATCAGTATAATTGTTAGGTCTTTGCGCTCCTTAAAGAAGAAAATCACCACACCAACACCAACACCACCACCACCCACCACCACCACCACCACCACAATCATCATCATCATCATCATCATCATCATCATCATCATCATCATCATCATCACCTTGGTCATCACTTGTCTCAAGTCATGTCTTTTACAAACGCGAAGCACAGATTTTGCGACATTATTTCAAGCATTGCAATGATAATTAGCAGCTTCATAATTTATTACCAATATAACTCATGCTATTGTTGCAAACTATCCGGCCTGACAATAAAATGTTGCAATGACTGTTAGTCATTTAACAAAACGCTCCTAATTAGCACACTTTTAGGAGGTTACATTTAAAAATGAACCACAACATTTGACTTACCACCCAACCACCCAAGTAACCCAAACTTAATCTGATCCAACTAAACTCTTTATCCTTTACCAACTAGTAATATAGTGGTGATTTCTTGTCCCGGTTTTGTTTCTACCTTGTCAGATCCTATGCTATTAGTAAGACTTAGTGATGTTTTTGAGCGAGGAAATCACAGTGATTAAGGTCTTGGTGTACACGCGTCGAAGCGTGGTTAAAATGTCTCTGTTGGTTCAGCGGCTCATCTCAGAGGACTACCTTGATAATGAGTAAGACTCTGGTTCTGCCACAGCTACCTGCCTTAAATAGGTTTAGCCGTTGAGGGCTGGTAATCGGTTTGCTGAACTGCAGAAATAAGCGCTTAAATTGCTTTACTTTGAAGGTTAATTTTTATTTGCATTTTGTATTTTATGTAGAAAAATATATTTTACTACTACTATGCTACTACTGTCACCATCACCACCACCGCTGCCAATGTCACCACTACCACTGCCGTCACTGCCACCAGCACGAGCACCAGCACCGTCACCAGCACCACCACCAGCACCACCATCACAACGTCACTACATCACCATCACTACCACCATCACCAAAACCACTACCACCAGCAACAACAACAACCAAAACCACAACCACCACCACCATCAACATCACAACAACAACCAGCGAGCCATATGTAGCGAGCCATGACCCACCGATTGATTGACTGAACACTTTATTTGAGATTTATCCACAAAAAAACAGAAAAAAACTGAGTTATTTCCTCTTCTAAATACCATCAGCACTGTGATGTCACTTCAATGTGCCACATATCGCGTACTGGGTTTGTCAGTTTAGCTGTAGTTAAAATACGCAGCATTATGTGACAGGACTCTATAATCAGTATTGGCTTATTTGGGAAGTTAATTGTCAGATTATCCTGTTCTGAGACAATAGAATTCAAGTGTTTTTCTAGTTATAAAACAAATGTTTATTTCAGACGCATAAGCCCCCTAATTGCAGAAAATGAATAAATAATTGTTAATGTATTTTCAGTTTGTGTTATTTCTGTTTAATTAAGGTTTAGTTTTCAAGTTAAGGTGCAGACATACAGAAAGTATTTAGTACTACTTGTTGTTGCAACACTTAGACAATACTTAACTGTCAGTTTTTCATAGTAAAGTGACCGCATTTTCGAGCCTTTATGAGCTGAAAAACAGCTGGTCTGCCTCTAGCTAACCGTGTCCTGAGAATCCTGGGGATTTTGCTCGTGTTGCCTTAAACACTTCAAGTAATCCTATATAAGATTTAACAGAAGATTAGCACTCCTAGAAGCTCTTGTAACGCTGGTCATCAGGGGCATTCCAGACAGTGTATAGCTCCACAAAGCTAGAGATCTTCTTGAGTTTCCTCTGTCCCGTTGGCATGATGGTTGATGTTACTAGAACAGTAGATCGTGTCCAAATTGTTATTTATAACTGGTAATGGTCGAAAGCTGCTTTGCTCACTGAAGTTTCCGTTGGACCGATCATTTTGGAGTTTGACGACGCTACTCAAGGCTACTGTGAAACGCTTCACTATAACAACATACTACAAATTTTGCACTTCGCAACTTCTGGCAGGTTGATAGTTTAAAGGTTTTTTTTGATAAGAACGATTAGTATTTACATTTATCTTTCTCTAAGATCAGCACTGCGAACTTAACCTGAGGTCAACAATATGATTAATTTAAATTTGGCATGGCAAAGATTACTTGGAGCACTCAGTGAGCTTGTGCTGTTGGGGATAGCTCAACGGTGAATAATTATTATTTAACACAAAAATAAGCGGTTTTCGAAAGTAATTTTATCTTTAGTTAGTAGGAACTAACTGTTTTGACTGTTATACTTTTTACATGTCTAACTAAACCAACGTCTCGGTATTACAAGTAAAATGAGAATAATTTTATGCAAATCTACGTGATATTACGATTAGTTTTATGCAGTTTATATATAGTAGCATAGGTCAGCTCGACTTTAAGTGCACCAAACTGCACTTTACTGCATAAAGAATTACTCATGCACACTGCATGCGCATGCATAAAGAACTGCACATTACACATTACTGCATAAAGAATTCTCACCAGATTTCATGTGTGGTGCCGATGCATCAGTACAGTAGGAGTTCACGATCTCTGTCAATTAAAATGCTCTTTTTCTATTTTTCGGATTGGATTGCTTGGGCCTGTAATGAATAATAATTGTGATTAATAATATCGCTAGTTATTGTTTTCTAGTATAAGTTTTTTACTCACAACTGCAGATTATGCAAAAATGAATAGGCGAAAATTGTATAAGACTCGGAGAACTCAAGTAACCATAAACACATGAAGCTAATTCCGGCTTGGGATATTGTTTGAAGTAGAAACCCAGGATAATAAACAGTGCGATTTAGCCGTCCGTTCAAACACACACACAAAGTTGGCCTTTTATTCGGCTCTGTTCTGGGCAGCTGTTATTTCTCCTGACATGCTGAGATCTGTCTTTATATAAGCAGTCGAAATGAAACCCAATTCTTGACTTTACGTGGCTACAGACCAGCACAACTAGCCTCGTAAGCACTGAAGACCTTTTTGAAAGCCGGCCGCGGGGGTCAGTGAGAGCTAATTTGACCGGATAGCTGTAAATCTTGCGCAGAACAAAGTATACTGGCCGCCATGTGTAGCTGCAAACATTAAGTTTTGCAAAGCCCAAAGTGTATTTTAGTGCAAAAATTTATTAAGATTAGAATTAGGTCAGGTAGAATATATTTAAACAGATAAACGCAAAAACAGCTATGTAGATGTGTTATTGTTAAGAATGATATTATTGACATTATCCAAACGTACATCATTGCCAAGTATCAGTTATACAGTGAATGAAAGACCGCATGTTTCTTCATAAGCATTTGGTAGTATCAGCTTTAACCTGAAATCGTGGAAAAAAGTTAGTACCATAATAATTAGAGTATATTGGGGTAATGTCGGCCACATTTAGATTTCTTCAATGATTTGCAGATAATGGTTCAGCTGTATCATGGTTGACAGAAGGTATACGTGTCTATATATGAATATCATGTATACATGTAATTTATTGGTAATTTACCTATAATCATTAGTATTTTATGTACCGCCTTAGCAAATCTATCGTTGGATTTGTCTGCTTTGTACGAAAGCAAAGAAATGGATTGTATTGCTCTGTTTAGTGTAATCTCTGTTGCGTTGTTTGCGCACTCTGTGGAGTTTAAATTAGGGCAATCTTGGCCAGTTGATGTAATGTCGGCCACCAGATTGGATAATTTTGGCCACAAAATTTAAAAATCTAGGAATTGCTACAATGTTTTTACTTTCTTTCTTTATTTGAAATTAACACTCTACTTAGTCATGACTCTATGCGTATGTTTAATTTATCATCTTTTACCGTGTCTTTTTGTGTCTCGTTTTCTTCGTCCTTTTCCTCTTTTCCTTTGCTTCTCCATTTTTTCTTCCATCTCTTCTTTCACTTCATCTTTTTCTACTTTTTTACTTTCTTCCTTACTTATTATAGAAAAAATTTATTGCGCATTACTTAATTCATTCTTTCCTTTTATTGTCATTTTCCCACGCCCTCTTCTCCTTTTTTCTTTTTACAGTTTTTCGTTATTTTAAAAACAATGCTGTAGTAGTATGTTGATGAGTACACAACTTTACCAACGTTTTGTTTCTTACGAGTAACTGGCGTCTAGTCGTCAAGAGAGAAAGTGCTAGTGAAACCTCGTGTAGAGCGTGTGGCTTCTGCCGAGGGTGCTCGTGATGTATTATAATTTTCGACAATAAATCTGTAACCTAAAACTGACTTTGAATGGCACCACATGCATCACGTCGTGTTATCATCTCTCCTTTCAGAGAAAGACGTCATTACTATCTGACATTGCACAGTGCTCAAGCTCTACACACAGATTAACAATCTGCAACTTGGGCGCTGAAAAGGCCCACCTTTAATTTAGCTGTATGATGGTTGACAAATCAACAGAAGGTATACGTGTGTCTATGTGCCAATCAATGTTATGTATATCATTGTATATATCAATGTTATGTATACATGTAATTTATTATATATATATATATATATATATACATATAATATATATGTATAATGTGTATACGTGTACGTATATGTGTATGTGTATGTGTATATATGTACGTATGTGTGTATGTGTATGTGTATGTGTATGTGTATATGTATATGTATATGTATATGTATTAGTTATATATGTTTCATGCCTTTCATATTTATTAGTGTCTTATTACAATAAATTACTAAAAAATTTATAGCGTATACAGATACTAAAACTACACACACAGCACAGACTACATACAAACAACATGTACGCAACAAATTGTTTCTGCACTGCATTAGTACTTTATTAACATCATTTTTTCGAACGCACATGTACAGATACATAAGCGGTTCTGTTAAAAAAATAAGTAGATTAGTGGCAAAAACAAAATAAACATTAAACACTGATAACAAAAATAGACAAAGATATTAGTTACATACAAGTGGATAAAGCATTTAATTTAAAAAACACCACACACTCTCATTTAATTCATATTTCATATTTCATAATTCAACTAAAATTCATATTTTTTATACAACGTATACAATTTTTGGCTAAGTTTGAATAACTCTAAAACTATGACACCTAGAGTCAGGAAACTTGCAGGATAGACACCCGGGAAGGGTCTCAAACAATGGTATGGCCTCAAGATCTCAAACAATGGTAAGACCATTCCCTAAGGCCTCACGACAGGTACCTAAATGTGAATTTTGGGCTGCAAACTACTGAATCTGGGACCAGGCATAATGAAGTGATAATAATAATAATATAATAATAATAATAATAATAATAATAATAATAATAATAATAATAATAATAATAATAATAATAATAATAATAATAATAATAATAATAATAATAATAATAATAAGTTTATTGATGAATACAATACGATACGATACGATACGATACGATACGATACGATACGATACGATACGATACGATACGATACGATACAGTGCAGTGCAGTGCAGTGCAGTGCAGTGCAGTGCAGTGCAGTGCAGTGCAGTGCAGTGCAGTGCAGTGCAGTGCAGTGCAGTGCAGTGCAGTGCAGTGCAGTGCAACGCAATGCAACGCAACGCAACGCAATAAAATGCAGTGCAATGCAATGCAATGCAGTGCAACGCAACGCAAGGCAACGCAACACAACACAACACAACACAACACAACACAACACAACACAATACAATACAATAAAACAGAATATACAAATACAATAAGCCTAAACATTTGCTTTTAGAGAAAGGAAACATTTAAAGAAACATTTAATTTAAACATGTACATTTAAAGAAAAGGAAATTTGTTGTTTGATGTATCTCTTTTATTAAAACATTTAGTAAAAAACTTTAATGCTAACATCGTAATCTCGTAATCATCACTGCTTAGTAAAAGTCTGAGTTTATCCTCATTAGTAAGCGACATAAAAGTAGGATTCAAAACACATCTCATTAAACAAAGTCTTTCTAATGCTATTATAGTTTTTACAACATAGTGCAAAATGTTCTTCATTTTCAATTTCTTGACTGTTACAATGTTGGTATATTCGCTGCTCGGGCGTTCGTGGCGTTCTTTTTTCACTGAAAAGGTTATGAGCAGTTGTACGTATTTTAGTATGAATAGGGTGATGCTCGCAGATTTGGATCTGAACATATTCAGTCTTGTTAACATTGAAACTCACACGCTGACATACCACACTCATCGTTCATTCATTCAGTAAAATCCATAAAGTGGTTGCTTTTCGTCGAAAGTAACGACTCTCTTGCGTTCTGTGTTTTTACGAGTTTTCTAGTACTCGAGTTCAGCTGGTGTTTACTATGAACGATTGCTTCCTTGGCGCGTACGCTTTAAAAATCCACATTTGTTCACTCAAAGTTGAAGAACCATCTTAACTTACCTTAACGCATCTTAAAGTTGGCATCTTGAATTTTTGTGAAATTTAGTTAAATAGAAATCATTAATAAAAAAATACAATAAGGAAACCGAAATACCGTAACGTGTTGTGTCCGGTTTTGTGACGTAACGTCGTGTGTGACGCGTCGTCTAGGTGCTGTTTCGTTCTAAAACATGGCACGTCCCACCTGTTTGTACCACGCATTCCTGTCCATCGCCACTGCCCACAATGCGTCATCCCTCAAATCTAGAGTTGTACTTTTTGCAGTATATCTGTCAGTAGCTGACCCCCTCTAAGCTTTTTTGTCGTTTTAAGAGTTTTACTATAGAAAGAGGAGACTCTTGAGGTAGTCTTAGTGCATGCCCAATCCAATGTAATGGTGAACGCCACGAGTTTTGTAATGGTCTGTTTCTTCTGATATCACGGCATTGCAAGCGCTATTATTCTTTTGCCTTTGTCTGCTTCACTTAATTTATGATTGTCCTGCGACGTTTGAAAGCCAATTTGAATTTCTTAACTCAAGGATTTTTTTATTAATTGTTAAAATTTCTGTCATAAAGATTTTTCTCGAACTTTGATTAGGAACTTAAGATTAAAACATTGCTAAGTTTCTAATCTTTCTGCTGCACTTTTGCCGTTAAGAACCTTGGCAACTTGTGAAAATCTTTCAATTTTTTGACGCGGTAATTTTAATGCGCTATGTGCCACATGGAGTCATGTGTGGAAAGAAACATTATAGGGAGGAACGCGCAACTTTCGTGTAACGACATTTCTATTATTATACTCACATATATTGATTCCCATTCAGTTTTACTGAGCACTAGAAATTTGGACAACTTCACATTCATTCACAATTACATATCTAGTAACAAGTCCACAGCCAAATCAATCGTAGGTTGACCCCAAATCATGAACGATTAATTTTTCAACTAGGTTAAAGCAATCGCATAATGAAAACAATTTTTGGCAGTGATAGCCATGGTGGCTGCTGTGGTGTTGATAGTTAAAGAAATTTCCTTTTGGCAATTTTTTTTATTATTGCTCCTTTTTAAAATTATTATACGGTAATGCCACGACATTGGCAAGTTTTAATTTCTTGAAGTAGACTGTTATTCAAAACGTTATAATTTATGTTTGATGAAGATCTTAGGCTTAAACAGAAAGAAACCCAGCCTCGCTGAACTGCTATCTTGAGACAATCTGATTTCGTGAAGCCATTCTTACCAAACAAACAAAACATGGCGCCCAGTGAGTGCAAGCTGTTATCTTTTGCGTCCTTTTCTTGTGACCCATAATTCACCGACACAAGATGGCCACCGCGTTAATATTAGCCATAAATTCTTGCACATTTATGATTATCTGTTACCATCTACAAAAATATTACAATAACGTTTCGTAGCCACGCCGCCAAAAGGCCCTCGACATCTGCGACTTTTTGAATAGCCGCGCAGCCATCTTGAAATAATTCACGTCAGCTGCGAAGTATAATGTAACGCAAATATGTTTTTGAATTTGCTGTGTTTTTTGCCTTTGACTTGTTTGCTGTTGTCTCTTAGAAGTGTTCTGTCTGGCTTCCCTTCTCTCTGTCTCTCTCTCTCTCTCTCTCTCTATCTATCTATCTATCTATCTCTGTCATCTAGCCCTTGCTTTCTTTTTCTTCCTCCTATTACTTCTTCGACTCACTTTATTATTCATAGAGGTCACACAGAGATGCCTTTCCTGCAAAAGGGAGCCTGTTGTTGATTCTTCACTTGACAAACTCGATTTCCACTTTATAAGCAAATTTTCGCCACATCAGTCAAATATTATCCCTTCACTTTAAAATACATCTTACAAAACGTAAAAATCGTATTAGGAATAGATCAGCTCTATCACGACACTTGCAAAGAGATCTTATAACCACTCATGGATGCTTGTGGCGCAAGCAGAACGAGGTTTTTACTGCTCAACTTAATTTTTGTTTTCTGAAACAAATGGCCAAACTTTATCAAATCTGCGATTTTATATCAACGTTTATTAAATTTGATATTTGTCGAACCTGTCCCATAAAGCTGTTCGTCAAAGTGTGATAGACGTGGGCTTCTTTTTTAAAACTCAAACAGTTATAAATGTATAAGTGTAGTGGTAGTAAGTTGGTAATCCCATTTTCTACTTGACTTGCGTGAACACACTTAGCTTTGTGCAATTCGCAGAAAATGAGATCTTGAGTATCACTGAATATTATTTGTCAGATTTGCAATTTTGCACCAGCGAAATGGCCTTTAATGCATAAAAGAGTGCTCGGTTTGAAAAACTTGCTTTCGATATAAAAATGTTCAACAGGGCGCTATTCATTTCAATTGTAGAAAAAAAGCAATACTTCAAGTTCTACACCACTTCTGCAGAATGTCAATTAATGTCGCGTATCTACTTCACCGAATAATTTTATATTATAAATTGCTTTATTATTTTATAACTGTTATGCGCTATAACTAGGAAAAAATCAAATATAGTTATAATAATTGTAACAGAACTACATTAATATACTATTGTGTGCTATAGTTAGGGAAAAAATTCCAAATTCCACTTCAGTTAAAAGTGAAGTGAAGTGAAGTGAAGCGTACAAGTGAATAACGGGTTCAGCTTGAGTATCTTGCCCACCAGATTAGATTTTATTCGACTAGATTAGTTTATTTCAGCATAAAGCCATACAAAAAACATACAAAAACATTATATCACACAAATACAAAATACTACAATGAAAGCTACACTAAAATACTACTATAATTTTTGTATTATACATTCAATATATAAACAAACGTAGCTACCAGGTTCGACGATTACTACTTACATACAGTCTGCTGAGTTGTTCCACATCTTAAAATAACGAGACTGTGTGATTCGTACGGACAATAGTTAGTAGGTACTACTAATTAGTTTATTACTACATGTTTAATGTGAAACGCCCAACCTTATCTGAATTTAAAGACAGTTGATTAAATTCTTCTCCTGGTCGCTAAAATAATTATAGTCAAGTCTTTGATGAAAGGACTCGACCCAAATCGCTGCTCGTTTAGACGTTGTTCTTGTTCTTGTTGTTGGGAATCGCCTTTTTGAAAAAACACTAAGGTTACACCGTCGTCATGGAACATTCAACAAATACACTAAAACGAATTCTGCATCGAAGTACGGAGTCTGTTTCGATCTGCCACAATCAATTCAAGATGGTGGCGAAAACATTATTTTCGAAAAAGACCAAGGTTCGGCCAGTTCGTAGCGGATCGTCATGAAACTTTGCAGAAATATACTAGGGCGAATTTAGGATTAACTGACACAAACAGATTTTCGATCTGCCATTTTGAATTCAAGAAGGCAGCGATAACATTATTTTTGAAAAAAGGCTAAAGCTCTGCCAATTCGTAATGGATCATCATGAAACATTGCAGGAATATACTAGAACAAATTCCGCATCGACTGACGGAGCCGAATTCTTGATCTGCCATTTTGAGTTCAAGATGGCGGCAATAACGTCAATTTCGAAACAAGACAAGGCATCGCCAATCTATTGTCGCAATGGATTGTCATGAAACATTACGCAAATATATTAGAGGAGGTTCCGCATTTATTGAATTTCACAGGTTCCACAGCAAATTTTTGATTTGCCATCTTAAATTCAAAATGGCAGCACTGACGGCATTTCTAATTCACGATTTTCAGTTCCTCGACTAATAGTTCGAGTCGAACTTGTTATCTCTCCTGTAGTTGCGCAAATGGTGATATGGGAATTTTGAGTTGCGCATTTTTACATGTTATTGCTTTCTCATGTATGTTTTTTCTAATTTATTGCAGCATGTCATCAAAACGTAAGAGTCAACCTACCAAACTATCGACCACGGATGACTCCATGGTGAACAGTGACGATCAAGATGGAGACGATAATCCACTAATGGACTCGGATGTGGAGACGCCTCCAGAATGTACCACAGAAGCGTTAAGCTATCAGCAAACTGATGGAGTAGCTAAGTCAGACGACTCAGACTGTGACTCACAAGCGTCGCAAAAGGCGTCAAACAGTGGTTCAGAACTCAATGGTCCAAAGCTGAACAAGAAATCTATGGACGATGTGCTAAAGCGTTTAGCAAAGACTCACAATATGGCTGAAGTTGGTGTAAATAACAATAACTATTCTAGTCAGGACAGCAACTGGTCACTGCCTGACATAACTGTTAAAATAGAAAAGAATAAGGACTTCGTTATTGTTGATGGGAAGGCTCTGAAGGAGGCATTAGGAGATGGCAGTGTTGACGACAAGGAGAGGAAATTGACAGAGATGATCTCTCAGTTGCAGGGTTTAAGAAACCAACTGATTACTCAGCAAGAAGAGGCAAGCAGAGTAAGTAAAGAGCATCTTTTTAAAGTCTTGTTCATTTCTTAGTGTGATTTATAATTTGCTGTTTTATTTTCTCCTTAGACAACATTAGCATAAACTTTTTAATTTTTCTGCAAAAAGCAGGTAAATAACGAGTAAGCGTCATCACTGACTCCAAGACAGCAACTAAACATTCAAACTTGTGGAGATTTAACTTAGATGTTTCAATAATTATCATACTGTATGTTCTCGGCTGGTTTTGTCCATCCATACAAGTATTTCATCGACAACGATTTTAGCACAAAGTGCTAATGGTAAGAACAACTTACTGGTGTCATAATACTTGTGACAAGTCAATAATAATTATGTACTGTTACTTGTGTACCTCCACTGTCTTCCTTAGTGGAGTCACTGAAGTGTGGCTTACTGGTTACATGGTAAAACTGTTTCTTGCGAAAATCTCTGTAGGCTTTGCACTGCAATAAAACGTCGGCAAGACCTTGCTAATATTAGGTAAATTGCAACAAGAACGTACTAACAGAAGGGAAATAGTACTCAGATTCATCTGGAAATGAAATTAGTCGGTTTCTTGGAACATCCTTCACAGTCGGACATCCTCCAAACACACTCCACATTATCCGTGGCTCTAAAAACAGTGAAACAAAACAAAGCTATCTAAAGACGTCCAAGTCAAATAGACAAGGCTGATGTTAGCATACACAGGGTTTGAAATATGGCGGGCGCACTGCCTGTAGTCAGTTTACACATTATTGCTTAACAATGCGCACAATTGTGCTGGAATGTGTATACTCGTTGCACGTGTTGATTTCTGGGTAACAAAGCTGCTATTCTACTGCTTGCAGTTGAGACGAATGATGAATGAATCCCATCTGTTCACTTTTATGAACAATGCTTGTCTTGTATGTAGGCCCCATGATCCTCCACTGTGCACGTAGCAACAGACGTAGCTCACCTCATCATAAAATCACACCCACAGAAACTTTGACAATTACGAGTAGCCAAAAATGAACACAAAAATGGCGCTGCGCATGCGTATACTTCGCATTTGGAACAACATTTTTACTGTTGACTCCTGATACTATTATTTGTTTTGTTCATTTTTATTTAATTTGGTGAATGAGTTTATGTACCGTATACAAATTTTCTGCGCACGGTAACGTGTCGTAATACTTCTTAACTTGACCTTGGTTTCAGCAAAAATCATAAAAATTTAAAGTTTTTTGCTTGATTACTAAATTTTCGTTTTTTAAAAAACGCCTATAAACCGACAAAATTCAGGTTTATAAAAATCCTAACATGATTAATTGCTACTTGATTGTAACTTAACTGTGTGAGAACTTTAATGACATATTTTTATGGTGAACGACTTACCATTCGTTATTTGCCAAATAAGCCTACTTTTTATAGACCTGTTATAGAAAAAATTGTTCAGTACGCCTATAGACTATAATACTAATGTGCGCTATGGAGCTGTGTCACGAAAGCGCCTGCTTGTATGCGCAGTATTTTCCGCCATAGATTACACTATAGGGTCCATCTTACTCCGCCATTGGCTTCACCGGAAGTTTTCCAATGTCGCCTCCGCGGCTTCCTAATTCTTTTCAAAAGAGATTTGCCGCCGACAGGCCCTTCTGTTGCGATTCTTCTTCGAATGTTTTTCACTCAGATCCGATTTCGTAGGAAGATTTGAAGACACGAGCCTAGTGTGCTCGAACAGTTGACTGAGGAATGTCGTATAAATAGCCTGGAGTCCTGCGCTAGCTGCTAGTGTCACTAATCTGCACTGTTTTAGCAACAAAAATGGAAACAAATGTGTGTAAAGCAACGCCAGTGTTGAAAGCGCTGGCAGAATGGATTCCCAGCAGTCATTGACTGTTGCAACTTAATCTGGTGAAAAACAAAAACACTTTTTACCCATCAACAGCCAGAGAAATGAGCACTCTGCTTTCTCGCGCTTTTCTTGCAAGCAACGTAAAACTTTGCGATTCAGGAATGTGTGGGGAAATTTTGGGCATCCATAAAAAGGTTACAAAAGCGCGGTCAAATTAAGTTGGTTAAGTTCTCACCAATCATAGACCAATTTCACACTGCAGACGCACGGAATTTCTGTAAAGAAAATCAACAAATTTTTGGAAAATTTCTGATTTTTTGGCAAAAACAAACAGACCTGTTTATTTTTCTTTGAGTAACTACTTACAACTTCAAAATTTGAGAATATAGGCTACGTTTACGAAATAAATATATGGAGGCGTTATTTTTTCGTGAATATAATCATCGCTGTTATATTAATCGTCTATATGAATAAAAGATCGTCTGTGTGATAAAAGAGGAATTAAAACTTGTAATTTTATGCTGAATTATGTTGAATGTTGTTGGTTAAACAAAAAAAGAAGAAATTGAGCAGTTAAATTTCAATGTTAATTACGCGAGGAATCTTCGCAAAAATGGAATATGCAATGTTTCTGCCAAACAGCAAATTTTCTCGTGAGGAGGACGCATAACTTCTAGTTGGCGTCAGAATTCCCTACGAGGAATTCCACGAGGAAAATTACTTCTCAGACGGTCAAACATCAGAATGAAAGGCCCCATAGAAGCAATGTGCCCCGTTTTAGTGAAGAATGTCACAGGAAATTTTACCGCTCGTCCTCAATGTGAAATGGACCTTAGGTGACGTATCTGCCTGCAACGTGAGAGCAAAATCAAATTTAATCGTTTTTAATCGCTGAAAACCCCAATAATGTACGAACACACCACGAACCACTACGTATATGGCTGTAATCATAGTATAATCACGCATATAAGCCTATACAAAAAGAATTGGAGACAATTTCGTTTAAGTGTTATGGGGTCTGTAGCCTGCAATATCTCAATGAGAATGCACTGCAAGATGCTAGCTGATATAGTTTTACTTAAAAAGCTACAAAAAGTCTTAACCTCGATGCTGATGACGTCATACAGCACGTCACGCTATCTCATGATGGCCGTTAACAAGAACAGGAAGTTGGGTGCACCCAGTACGTGCCTCATTATCAAATAACAAGGTAATTATACTGGCTTCCCGCATTGCAGAGGAAGTTCTCTAAGCAACTTTGATCTCCATCAACGTATTGTTTATACTTTTAATCATCTCAAATTGAATAGAATCATATAATGCAGAGAGTACCTATATGAAAGTCATGCATTAAGAGAAAGGCAGGTTATTAAGCTTAAAATCATATTGTAGGCGAGTGATCGGCAAACTGAATAAAAATTAAACAAAACGTTCGATAAAATTATCATTTTCCGTTTACGTCTAGTAGACAATTTGGCCGTCAGATATTCTCATTTACACTAGTGACACGATTCTTTTAAGAATAAGATTTACAAAGCACAAAAGCATTTTTACATAGCAAAAATCCCCAAGATGCTTCTCACATTTCAAATTACAAATTTTCAACTTTAATGACCTTGGCACTAAGACAAAAATGGTCAAAATGAACTGAAAAAATTGAATGAAAAAAGTCTATTGCTATCAAGTCGGTGACAGTGAAAATAAATGGGTTAGTTTGTGCGTAAAAACTGTAACACCATTGCATCCTTTGCAGCTTATTATTTACTTTGTGTTCCAGGTTTTTGGTGTCCTTAAACTACCAAAAGTCTTCTCACAGTTACTGCTACGGCTAAGAGTATAACAAAATATCGTCTCATTCACTAGCAACTTTCAGTGTTTTGGTACTTAGAACTTTCTTGAATAGAGTTTCCTCATCAAAAACAAACTAATTAAATGGAAAGGCGTGAAGAAATGTGTGTCTCATACATTTACAAACCACAAGTGAGAAGTAGAAATCATGCTTCCAGTAGATGTTTGTGTGACCCGGAAACTTCTTTGGTCTCTTTATCAAAACAGGATGATTAACTCTAGTGTAGCCTAGGAAGAAGGGAGGACGGAGACCGCCTGTTTCCGTGATTAGCCTCTCTTTAAGGAATAACGTTCGTTTGACTTACGTTAATTATGACAGCCATCCAGATCTCTATACTTATCGGCTTTATCTCATTGTCATATACATAAAACACGAATGTGGTTAATTGACGAGTAGTGAAGTTCGAAATACTTAAATTGATCACTTGTAAGTTTTATAACGTCACAACATTGCAGATATGTATAGATTCAAAATTTGAAATATCTGACTACGTATACATTATAAACGGACCCTAACAAGTGCCGCATAAGCCTGCATTACCTTACAATATCTACTGGTGTACACGTCGTTCAAATCGGGTCTCTGTGATACATTAGTAAAGTTTGTGTTTTTTCATTTACAAAATTACGTTCGTAAATCACACGGGTATTGTTAGTCATTACTCAATTCAAGACCAAGAGAAAGTGTATCCAACACAGTAGATGATGTAATTTTGGTCGCATGTCTACCCTCATGAATATCAAGAGTAAAGCAACGCTGTTTGTTTAGGAGAAAGAAAACAAATGCAACGGTGCGGTCCTTTGAATCGGATTTGAAACAAAACAGCAGTACAGAGCATATGGCGCAACTAGTCTATTCTGAAACACACTAACATATGCACAGCGTTTACATAGTACAATTTTGTAAGGGTTAGCAGACCCAGAAGATCCTAATGTCTGCATGTTGTGACTGAAGAGAAAATGCCACCAGATGAGAATCTAAATTGTCAAAAGGACTGGTTGGATGTCGGAATGGGCACAAACATCGTACAATTATGGGATAAAGTCTAGTAAAGCTTCTCTAAAGGTGATAACATTGATGCCTATTTAACGCAACCAAACGTCGAATAAAGTATATCTTTTGAATAACTGGTAACGTGCCTGACGGTGCTTTGAACAGCCTTCTTATTACGTTGTGTTTCTAGTACCGAAGTTAAGCAATCCCGAGTTTGTTCAGTAGATAAATTGGTAACCGCCAAGTTCAGTGCTCGTTCTTGAATGTTTCGTTCGCTGTACTGCTCGTAAATATAATGACCGAGGCGCATCCGAACGTTTCTACGAAAGTGTGTACGAAAGAAAACGCAACTGGCTCATCAAAAAAACGTGTTTTTAATCTTACTGACAAGATAAAATAAAATTGTACCTTTATTTAGTTTGTGACGTGTGCGCATCGAATGCGTTGATCATTTTTCGAACTTTACGCAATGTTACTTGAACTTGCTTCAATTTCATGTTCAACGACTAAACTGGGCGTTTACCAGACACCTGAATGCGTTATGCGTTATTGCGTAAAAATCAGTTTATATTGTTTTCAATGCACTCCTTTATCAAACTTACGTTATTGCGTTATTTTTTGCCTAGCTATTTCTATCGGGTTATTTATACGCATCTAAATATGAAATAACGCATAAGGCATTCCTGATTTTTACGCCGCTTAACGATAAAAATAACACGGGAGTTTAAACTTACCAGTTTTATGCAGCGTTGCTATGAAAGTGCTAATACAATAAAGCATTAAGACAGTAAGTAGTTTGTTTTATTTTATTAGTTAAAAGCATTAGTTAAAAAAACAGTGTTACTACATCAATAAATCATGCTATCTTTTATATATTTTACAAAGTCGTACCGTAAATGTTACAAGATTTGAAGACGAATTGCTTTTGCTTCATTTAACAATTCTGTTTTTTATCCTTGGTACTGGATAAGGTATTGTTATCAGGTTATTTCTTCCACGAAGAAAAATTCAGGCGCAAATATTTTAGCGTTTTCGCGCGTCTGCGCATAGCCAAGTCTCTGTGTTAGCGCCGAGTTTGACGAATTATCAACAAAACTATACAAATTGTTAGCTTGCGAATAAACACTCTGGTTTGTGTAAACAAGATCAAGATTTTCTCTCAATTAACTCTTAAAAGCTTATAAACAACTTTCTTACAAAAAAGTATAAAACACAAAACGTTCGCGTCCATTTTACATTATCAGAAGTGTATTATTAGCGCACACGCTCACAACGGGAAGATTCGGTTTTGAATTTCTAGGGCCTTTAAAAACGAAACCAGTAAACTAAGCAACAAATAAGTTTAAAAGTAAACAAGCAAATAAACCTGTACGAAATAAAAGAAAAACGAAATGATAAGTTGTTCAACATTTGTACAACTGCGTTCCGCATTTTCCGTTACTTGAGGTAAGGCTTCATTTTAGAGGCCGCATGTCAACACATTGCTGAACACCGCTTTTTCTTTCGGACTAAACAACTGATACGCATCCTTTATATTTTAGTATATCTTATGCAGGAAAATAGTTCGCACAATAATTAAACAAAAGAGGAATACTAAAAGCGCGAAAGTGATGTGTCCGGGTGGAAATTACGAAATAATAATAGCTTAAGTTAGATTTCTTAATACGCTGACGGCGCAAATGAATTTTTTACTAGAACACGTTTCGCGCTGGTTCTGTCATAGATCACTGGATCAATGGCGTGCTATTATCGTTCAATATAGAAATTTTATGTACTTTTTTATTAAAACACAACATTTCAAGTGCTGTCTAGCAGTAATCATCATCATCATCATCATCATCATCATCGTCATCATCATCATTATCATCATCATCATCATCGTCATCACCATCACGTCATCATCATCATCATGGTGACTGAAAGTAAACAACCGGAAGGTTGTGTTTTAATAAAAAATGTAAAGCTTTTCTTTATAGTGCTACTGTCTCATTAAAAATTTGAAAGGAGTTCTCCAAGTCAATTCCCCACACAATTTAAGTACCCGTACCCCAACACTAACCCTAACCCATGTCCTAATCCTCACCCCAACCGTAATCTTTACTCTAATCCTAATCTGTTTTACTAACTAATCGCCAAACTGCAAGGTGGTATCCTGCATTCAACGGTAGAGTCTACATATTATCTTGATGAATGTGGCCAAACTGGGACCTACCTCATTGTCGAGGATTCTCCTCTACGATGCCATACTGAATAGACAGCAAAGTCTTAGCTACGTTCTATTATATATACTGTACATCCTCTATCAATAAGACAATAGCCGAAGGGTAGCACTGGCAGCTGAAACCGTCCAGTAGTGATTTCCCTCGCTGTTTCCCATCCACTTACTAACGTGACCCAGTGTTGCTTAACTTTGACCACTAACTACACACACTGTGACCAGTTCCGCAAGGTTTTTGTTTTGTGAAATCGATACGCCATTGGGCTAAAATCGTGCAATCCAACTGGCTTCCGTCTGTTCCAGATTTTCTACTCAATTGTTCTTCAGTGGCAGAGTTCATTTGTAGACTGCGTGACGAGTGACTGTGGTGATGCCTAGCATGCTAAAGGAGAGGTCTATCTAGGCAAAATATTCTCATAATTTACGCTGGGGACTTCGTGACACCAAACGAAGGTTCTCGATCTTGTGTCTTCATTGGGTGATTTATTTTTCGGTCAGGCCAATGGGGAAGATAACACTTCTTTTTTGGGAGAACGGGAACAAGTCTGGGATGGGGTTGAGCGTACAATGGTTATCTAATCAATTTTATGAAGGATATGTAGTAGTAGTGCCGGTGCTCAGTAGCTGTCATAGCCAAGTTTCAATTGCGTCATGGTTGGCGCAGTCGGAGAAGAGGCGAGGGGGTTCAACTGTCACTCAACTGTAATTGTTTGGTTACACTTTTCTGTTATCTTAATTAGATGCCCGAACACTTTAGATGTATACTTGATTGAAGCAAGCTTGATCAAATATTCCAACTAATTATAAAGACAGGCTATATAGTAGTAGTAGTAGTAGTAGTAGTAGTAGTAGTAGTAGTAGTAGTAGTAGTAGTAGTAGTAGTAGTAGTAGTAGTAGTAGTAGTAGTAGTAGCAGTAGTAGTAGTAGTAGTAGTAGTAGTAGTAGTAGTAGTAGTAGTAGTAGTAGTAGTAGTAGTAGTAGTAGTAGTAGTAGTAGTAGTAGTAGTAGTAGTAGTAGTAGTAGTAGTAGTAGTAGTAGTAGTAGTAGCAGTAGTAGTAGCAGTAGTAGTAGTAGTAGTAGTAGTAGTAGTAGTAGTAGTAGTAGTAGTAGTAGTAGTAGTAGTAGTAGTAGTAGTAGTAGTAGTAGTAGTAGTAGTAGTAGTAGTAGTAGTAGTAGTAGTAGTAGTAGTAGTAGTAGTAGTAGTAGCAGCAGCAGCAGTAGTAGTAGTAGTAGTATGCATAGTTGAGCTAATAGGAGGTCTCAGCAATTTTTCGACTCTGCCCACCTTTTGAAAATTTTGCCAGCTAATTAGCTATGTAGAAAACTAAATTTTCTAAAACAAAACTTTCTTGAGTAAACTAATTAAGATTAAACAATTATCTTTTATTAACTTATGTGTATCTACTCTAAATTTTAGAAGTTTTGGTGATTTAATTTTTTCAGTGATGTTATGATTGTTTCAACAAATTCTTTGCCTTATTGAGCAAATTTCGTTTGATCACATGCTCTTCCTTGAACAGTAAAACATGCAAATAGTAAGAGTGATAGGTAGCAGTAGGCCTATATATTGTTCTTATTATATTCTAATGTTTTGTTTAAATGTGGTTTGCCAGAATTATGAATATAATGCTGTGCTCTACGATACAAAATTTGTTCAAAATTGTAATTGCTTTTCTAAAACTGCTATGTACTGGAACTGAAAATGGAATAAATTTTGTAAAGTAACATACTATAATGTAATATATGACTACTGTAAATATCGTTTATTATTATTATTATTATTATTATTATTATTATTATTATTATTATTATTATTATTATTATTATTATTATTATTATTATTATTATTATTATTATTATTATGTATTGTATGACGATTATACCCATGTGCAGTTTTCTATCAGTGTAGTTTTGCTCCATGTAATGTATTGCATTGCCTTTGTACTGTATTTGTAATGAATTGTAATGAATTGTATAATTGCAGCGTGATGGATCATCAATAAATTTATTATTATCATCAGTTCGCTCATTAAAAGTGTTGGTTAGGTAATTTTGTGGTTATGTGTCATTCAGTAATCTGAGACATAGATTTTGTCATTTACTTTGACATGGTAGGATTTTAGCATCAGTTACGTAAGCCCGCTTAAATGGCAGATGTACTTGCCCACAAGATTTCTTATGAATCATCCATTGTGTACTATTAACGTTAAAAATTTCCAGAAGTTTTTGTCCTAACTATCAGAAGTCTATGAGTATTTGAGATCTTTCTAAAGGTAAAGTGATTTCATTCACATGAGAAACCTTATCGATAAAATCGTGAATATTTGATGTCTAGGCATTACCGCAGCGGCAGCTAGTGAACTATTAGTTTAAGCGGGAATGTGCTGCCATCTGATCACGAAAACTGCAATTAGTATCATATCTGCCCTTACAAGAGCTTGCTTAATTAATGTTATGCTTTCTTAAGCCTTCTGTTCTATATCAATTCTGAGGTATTTTGACAACCATACGCTTGTATATATAGTCTCTTATTTCCCTCTCCAAACAGCATCAGCGGACCTTCTGACCATACCACAAATATTATCCCATCCATGAAACCTCCACGAGAAGCAGCAATTAAAATAAGAGAAAAAATAAAGAGTTAAACGTGGGTCATTACACTAATCAGAAGTCAACTCCTGTAATCTTGCAAATAACAAATAAAAGCAGAAAAATCTTAGAAAAGAAAATTTTTTGTTTAACAATAAAAATCACTTGCAACAACTGTTTTTTTCCCAACGGCTTCATAAATTATTTTATACTAGAATAAGTTTTTTCTAAATTTTTATTTTAATTTTACTAAACTTTTTTGTGAAATCTTGTATTATTTAACTGTTTTAAATCGTTCGTTAAATTGTTACAGCGTTCAAGTGCATATTTATATGGATTTTACGCTATACAAAAGTATAAACATAAACTTAAACAACTAGATGTTCCGCTGTTTAAAAGCAGACGTGATGATTTTTTTCAATGATGAAAGTGACAGTAATGCTCAAATATTTCTCCAAGTGTTTGTTTGTCTATTTGTATGTATGCATGTTTGTATGTATGTATGTTTGTTTGTTAGTGTTTATTTGCCCGTCCATTTACTCACCTATCCGTTCAAAGCATTGCTTAGACTGAATCATGAGAGAATTCCTGCAATGTTTACTCTATGTCTGACTAAAGGTTCAAGTGTTGAAATCACAGTAATAGTAAAGTTAAACTATAGGCATTAATATAATCAAATCTAGTGAAACCATACTCCATTCAACTCTTTATATGTGAGATGAAGTGGTGTTGAAAACCTAGAAGTCAAAGTTTGAAGGTCAGCGATGTCAAGCTTTCATGGCTACCAGAGGTGACATCACAGTAAGGATAGGCATGGATCAGTTTCTTCTCTGTTAAACCCTTTATTAGTTCCTGCAGTTATATACAAATTTGCACAGACAGTGGCAGACTACAGTCCTAGGGATGGTGATTAACCTCTCCAAACGGTGACCGCAAGTGACCACAAGTATTAAAAATCTCCATTTGATCCCTCCATTATTTGTTTATCAGTGGCGGGTTCTCTTGGAAATTTTGTCGCAATAGTCACAGCTAAAATATAAGATTTAAGTGTTTATTATTTTCACAGTTTTTGTTATTTCTTGACATTCTTTTTTGGCATATGGTTTTGAAAGCTTGATTGAAGAATGAGCCATTCATTAGTAGGCTTATAAGTTGCTAGCAGTCTGCAATGTTGTCAAAAATAAAAAATGTTGTGTTCAATTTCAGCTGCAGAGACAACAAATCGCAAAAGCTCGTGAACAAGATTTAGAACGCCATCAAGAAAGCCAAATTCGTCATCAACAAGACCAAATAATACACCAGCAACAGAAGATTGCAGAACTACAGCAGCGCATCCTGGCGTCAAATTTAGATGGCAAACTAGGAGTACCTCATCCTGGTGTTATGTTGGTCCCGGTAAAAATTTTAGTTCAATAGAAATTTTGTGAAGTGAAGTAAAGTGACATAATAAAGTAAAGTGACCTAAATAAGTAGATGGAGTGCAGTGAAATAGAATGAAGTGAATTTAAGTGATGTGAAATTAATTAAAGTGAAGTTTTGTGAAGTTTTGTGAAGTGATTACTAACGTAAGGAAAGGCAAATAAAGTGAAGTGACGTAAGTAAAATGGAGGAAGTGAAACGACCTACTTGCCTACCTAAAACTTACCTAGTTACCTAGCCACCTACTTACCGATTTACCTACCTGCCTATCTACCTACCTACCTACCTATCCACCTACCTACCTACCTACCTACCTACTTACCTACCTACCTACCTACCACCCCACCTACTCATCTACCAACCTACCTACCTATCTATCTGCCAACTTACCTACATTCCTATCTACCTACCTACCTACCAACCTTCCTACTTATCTACTAACTTATCTGACTAACTACTTACTGAATGGAATAACGCAAAGCAGGTAAAACAAAATAAAGCAAAGTAATATTTCAGGTGTATGATAGCATACCGGTTAGTGCAGCGGCACCCGTCTCCTTGCTTCCGTCTTCTCACATGGCAAGTTCTCTCTTTAACAGTACAGGAGCTACCTCTATTTATCCTTCTCCTCCAGGAGCTCTTTCAGCACAGGTAAGTTCTCTATTTAGAGCTAGAAGCTATAATCATTTTTAGCTTATCAGCTACGATAACTAGTGCTAAGACAGTTCAAGTATATTTCAGCTATTTTTACAAATCATTTCTTGAATTAGCTTTTTATAAGTTAAAGATTTATAAAATGTAGTAAAGACAAAAAATCATTTGCTTGTAGCTATTAGAACTAACTGGGAATGCGAAGCATTGAGCTGCTCGCTTATTGAGTTTTTTCTTCGCAATTGCCTGTGATTGTCATTTAGGACATCATTTGACAGTTATCATATCCATTTTCTCATAAAAATTTAGAGTACGGAGTAAATCTATTATGACGTCACAGTATTAAAAACTGATAAAAACTTAATTATCTGAATGAGAACGAAAACAACAACAACATAACACCTCTTTATAGAGTTAGCCCGCAAGCCAGTGAGCAAAAAACAGTTGTAGCTGCGCCCAGGTAAAATATCCAAAGGAAAAAGCTAAATCTGGCTCTACCTGGTGCGATAAATCTGAAACCAATTCATTCAGTATAAAGATGTGATTCAACAACAGAGAGAAGCAAACAATAGAGAAATAATTAACAGAATAATAGGTGCAAATAGGAAATTATAGCAGCTTAACAAAAATATGACGTGTTTCCAAAAATCGCATAATCGATTTCTGATCTATAGCAAAAATAGCAGATTATTGCATTAATTTACAAGAGAAAGATAATTTAATCTAAATTGATACAACTTACAATTTGATGACTAGAATGGTATCTTGAATCACAAAAGAGGCAATTAATAGGTTCACCAGGAATGAGGGTAGTAAAAAGAGCTATAATCGTACCCGTGTAAGTATGATCAGGTAAATCAGGCCATGTAAGTCATGTGACTATACCTAAAGTTGGTTTCTGATATCTGACTGACTGTAATGTATAACAAAGTTACACAGGTTAAACTAAAAAGACTTCGAAATTGATCACTAGGTGCCGTTGCCACAACAATAGATGCACAGCTATCTGATTTACATTGAAAGAGTCTGTAGTCCGTATCAAGAATTGACTCTGTTTACCCTTGGTGTTTGCGTTCTAGTAAGGGGGAACTTTTTTGTCGTTTAACTTTTGTGAAATGCATTGAAAAAGCTCGACAGGTTCGGTGTTGTGAAACGAAAATTAAGAATGATTGGTCCTTGTTTTGCATTGCATGGTAAGTTTTGCGATTGCGCATTTGTTCTTGAAATTTTTATTTCTTCGTTTTGGCAGCGAGTGTCCTGAATTTTGACTTCTGCAATTAGTTTGTCAAAAAGCTTTATAGTGAAGAGTATCCGCAGCCTATAAACAGGCTACTGTAAGTCTAAAAACTGGTGTACTCATGTGATGTACACACTACTTATAATTCACATCATTAATGGTAGCAATCGTACAATACGTGATGTACACACTAATTATAATTCACATCATTAATGGTAGAAATGGTACAATACGTTTTTAAGATGTGTATACAGTTTTCTGGAAATAATTTATTTTTACACGTCTAACACTACATGACGTCACTACTGGATTTGGACTCATTTTAGTGGACATTGTTTCTTTTGATTTTCTGTAAAGCTTAATGACAAAATACTATTTTTATTCTGACTTCCATATATAATTTTAAAAAGGAAGTTTTTTTTTCAATATTATATGTATGTAGGCTTTCATGAGGGAATACATGTGTAACTTTGATCCTATACTATTTTCTTTCATTGTGTAACTGATGCGTGTGTGACATATTCAATTTAATCTTTATTCTGTCCCCTTTGCAAGTCCTAAAGTTGTTTTTTCTACCACCTAAAGGCCTCATTCACTTTGGTGATGTTGGTTTGAGCAGTAAAATGACTAAAAAAATTTAACATTTGACAGAAAAGATTTAAGTTAAGCCTGTTGGCTCCATTAATACTTCTGATGTTAAATAAATATGTTTACAAAAAATGTTTTGCCACAGGTCCTGCAGTGGCCAGGTCTTCATGTGACAGGTGCGGCAACGTCAACGGCAAGCACCACCGTCACCACCCTGTCACACAGCAAGGAAGACAGCAGACCGTTAAATCTGAGTAAGCCTAAGTCAGCTACCTCTCCTGGACCGGGCCCAGCACCTCGGCCTGCACACGAGAATAGCACGCCACCTATGGGAATGAACAAGTCGATATTCCCGACGCCACAGTTTATGCCCAATCCCTACGCAGCTACACTGTCTCCACATATCAGGTAAGTGTTCTTAGCTTCGATGGTGCAATATATGTTCAGGAAACGTAAAGGAAACCTGCTTCATAGTAGTTAGTAGCATAATTTGAGCAGTATGAATGCGACGTCTATATTCAAATTTTCTGCCCAAATTGATGTAGAAAACCGAGCCGGAGAGAAAGAAATATAGTTAGATATGGACTAGATTTTCTCGGAAGTGGTGCTGATAAGCCACTGACACAGCAGTGTCTAGTTTTTTACTGTATACTATAGTATATATTATATATATTTAGTCTAAATATTTAGTATTTTTCTCCTTATAGCACTTTCTCCGCTGTTCTTTCTCATACCTCCTCATTCTTGGCCTGTCCGCCTGTCTGTTCATTTTCTACACTTGGCTATTCTCGCTCTGTCTCTCTCCCTCTCTTTTTCATCTGTCGCTCGCTCTCTCTTTCTGTTCTCTGTTTCCGTTTCTTTCTCTCTTTCATGTTAGCGTCTGACCGTTTAGAATAAATAAATAAGTATATAAATATTTGTGCCCTGTGGCCTAAAATTATTTAAATAAATAAAATAAACATAATTTCTTGCAAACGTTTTCAGTCGAGGAGTGCATAACACTGGTACTTCCTCATCAGCAGTGAAGTCAGAATCTCTTTTCACGTTGGCAGCTAGTTCAGGAAATGACAAAATTTTCCCCATGTCTTTATACTCGGCTCCTAATTCATCCACGAATACTGATGACTTTAATCAAGGTATGTAACATTGGGGTCATTGATACGCAAGTGTGTTGATGATCGAGGCTAGGTTAGGTTGATGTAACGTCGATTAATAATGTCTGGATAATGTTACTGAATCACAATCAAGGAGTGAATAGCACTGTATTTGGGTCTGTGCAAGTGGGTAGCAAGAGGAATGTGTAGGCGACCCAGGTTCGAATCTCACTGTCACCTTTGTCAACTCAAGCAACAGTTATATGTTGTTTAGTCGTGGCATCTCAGTGTTGTTGTGTGCATTAAAAGCTACAAATAATGTTTATACCGGGTGAACGTTAATTAGTAGCGTGCTCGCCTCCCACCTGGGTTCGAGTAATAATATAACTCCCGACCGAGACACAGAAGAGGAGCGCAGTAGATCTGACGAAGCCATACTGGACGAAAGTGAAAAGGCTAAACCAAATTACACGGGGTATCAGACTAGACAAGTGACCAGAACGACCAGACTCAGGGGCGGGGGCAGCAAGTTAGATTTGAGTATCGAAACCAAACCAAAGTGGACAGGGGCAGGACTCGAAACCAAACCTGGTACATCGGGACTGCAGGTAAGACGGAAGTAATGAGAGAAGATCAGATTATACCAAACTAGACAGTGTCAGTAGTAAAAATGACGAGACCAAACCTGGTTAAGGCTTAAGCCAGATCAGGCCAGACCAAACCAGGGCAACAGACTAAGAAAAAGTAATGAGACCAGACCTTTTCTTTACTGACAATTTTGTTTTTTACGGCCATTATTGAATTGCGTACATTGACAGGTAAATTATTAGGTGCCAAAATCATCCGAACACAAAAGGAAAGGAGCGAAGCACGGCCGCACGTAAAACGACCAATGAACGCGTTCATGGTGTGGGCAAAAGATGAGAGAAGAAAGATTCTTAAGGCTTGTCCTGACATGCACAATTCAAACATTAGTAAAATACTGGGTGCGTAAAGTTTGTCTTAACTAGTTTAAAGTAATTACATTCTTTTTTGTCTCTAACGTGTTGATGCTAATATTTTTACCAGCAAAAGGTATCTGCGATCAAATACTCTCTACGTGCATTCATTGTACTTACGAGTTTATGTTATTTTGATGACGTAACGCTCATGTCCAAATAAAATTTATTTGACGCTTTCATATAACCAAGTTCAGTGTATGACATTGCCACAAAGTAATTTAGCAAATGCTTAATTTGCAATCAGCATTTTAACAATTAGGAGGCATCGCAAGAGAAATTACGAATAGATCCTTATCTCTGTGCTTTCAAAATTCATTTATGGCATTTATTTCTTAATATAGTACATAGCATCATGATTATAAAGAAAAGAAATTTTTAGGCGTCTGCTCGCAAATTCAATAGTGACGTGGTATATTCAAAACATCAGACACTCTTACGTTGTTAATATTAATGAACAGAAAAGGTATGATAGGCTCTACAATTCACACATTGACATTTCATAACATTATAACGTCATTCAGGTGCCCGATGGAAAGCGATGTCGAACAGTGAAAAACAACCATTTTATGAGGAGCAATCTAGACTGAGTAAAATACACATGGAACAACATCCAGACTACAGATATCGTCCCAGACCAAAGCGCACGTGCATTGTGGACGGCAAGAAGCTACGAATATCCGAGTACAAGATGCTAATGCGTCAGCGCCGGCAAGATGTGGTGACGTCACCACCTACTTACGACCAAAGATCCGCGGCTGCTGCAGCTAGATATAAGGTATATCTATGACGTCAACAGTGAGATAATTCATTTCTAGTATCATTACGAGTAGGAACGTCTGTTTGAAATAGATGTCACATTTCATGACATTAAAATAAATAGTCCTATTTTATCACGCCAAACCGCCAAAAAAACTCAAACGTAAAAACATATGATTCCACGCGTGACAGAGTCAGCCTCTAGGAATCAACATGTTTACTTGGCGTAGTTGATCGTTTCGACTGCAACAGTCATAGTCAATACTATAGATCAAAACAAAAAGGAATAATTAATACATTGATGATACTAAAATACTAATACAAAAATGGTATTACAAATCAAAAGAGTTGAATTATAAAAATTATTGTCAAAATAAATGTGATATAACTAGAAGAAATTGTAAAGAAATGTAAACAATTTACGTCATATTTGACTCAGAAAACATCTCAAGAAAGTAAACAATTAGTCTAAGTCTGATGAAGAACCACAGCGTTAAGCGATAAAAATAAAAATATCTACACATACAAATGTGCAGGTTTAGAATGTGAATAAAAAAGTTAGGCTTGTTTGTTAAGACAGGAGTCAAAATGAAAAAAATTAGGACAAACGACCTCGTCTCGTAAGTTGTAACATTGAATAACATTGAACAAAAATATAATACGCAGAGTAACGAAATTTCAAACTTTCGGGATAGACAGGCATTTAGGTATTATAGCGCGAATGTATGTATTATATTATATTATGTTACGTTACGTTACATTACATTACGTTACCTTACATTACATTACATTACATTACATTACATTACATTACATTACATTACATTACATTACATTACATTACATTACATTACATTACATTATATTATATTATATTATATTATATTATATTATATTATATTATACCTTGGGATTTATGAAGGGCCAGCGACGTTGTACTCGTTAATTCGGATATGAATTCAGTCAGTTTTGTCTTCCTTGTTAGGCACAGAAAATGTGGTATGGCGGAACTCCTGGTTTGAACTATGAAAGTCTACTAGGTGCATCTAGTGCGGCCACTGCAGAACTACTGGGCAAGCTGACAAACCCTCGGCTAGGCTTAAACACAAGCACCTCGCCTTCTATGGATAACCACGTAAGTCAGTCTTTAGTCAACAAATAATGATGTTATGGGTCACCAACAGCTATTGTTGGTTAGATAAAGATACTATACATACGTATATTGGTTAGCTTCTTAGACTTATTCAGTAAAAGAAACTCGCACTGATTTGGAATCTTGTGGACATAGCTTCGGTAAAAGCAAAATTTTTAATTCCAAAATTGTTATATGTGAATTTTAATGGAACCTCTAGGCTGGTGATACATAAATTTGATTTTGTTAAAAATGTACAGATAAATTTCATCTGTTTCTAGTGTAAAAATAACTCCTCAGAAAACGAAAAGAAAGTTGTTAGTAAACGTCGGGTTTGCGATGTTTTTTACCTTCTCCAAGGCGGTTAAAATGTTTTCATCGCCAGTTGTTTGTTAACAAAATTACACAAAAGTACTTTACCAATTTCTGCTGAACCTAATGGAGGGGTGAGGCATGGGACAACGAAAAACGCTTTCAATTTTGGTAGCGATTGATTATGAATGTTGAAAAAGAAAATCAACGGTCATCTAATGATTAGCTAGGCTTGTACGGCCATATTCTACAGAGCGCTGCTGAAAAATTGTAGTTTGAGAAGAAAATAAGAGCCTATCGTAGACACACCACAAGAGAAAACAATATTTATTTTCCATGGATGTACTGCTAATGTTCCGTTAGTTTAAACAATATTTTATTTACAGAAAACATTACGATCACGTATGCGTTAGTAAGAAATAGAAACGTAATTGCTCAAATACTGATTGGCCAACAGGACAAATATTAATAATACATTAATATTAAATTATAATATTATTATGGCTTTAAGATTGTTATTAATGATAATATTAATAATATTATTAAGGCTGTAATATTAAAGCCTTTCAGAAAGGCCAATGTTCTGTTTACTAAGACGGCACCAAAACTAGCACATAATTAGTGAGATGACATCAGAAGCAAATTATACTCTACAGATAGTAGGCTTTGGTTCAGGTCTGCCCTTGACTGAGTGCCATTCTATTCTTATTTTGTGATTAAGGGAATTCTTTTTGTACTGTTTTAACAGAACAGAAAACAAAAATTGTGTTCTCTTGTTTGTGTCTATAAGTCACAAAAAGATCATACGATTTATTGGAGTAAATCATACTGAAATGACCACAAAGTGATTGACCATTATTTTGTCTTTTGTTTGTCACATTTAATTCGACCTCACCCATCTGTTCGACCACACTGGATAAACTAACAGGAGCACTATAAAATGTATCTCAATAAGTAGTAACGCGCGAGCATTCCAGGAGCTGTGCTGTTTGCCATCGAATTTTGTCATAACCTATTACCATTATGCAAATGCCATAATAATCAATGATCAATACTTGCAATACTTCCGGTTTACTGGAAAATAATCTGAATAACGTAACAGTGTAGACACGATATATGTACGCATATCCAGCTTTTCTGGTAAGTCATGACTAGCATTGATTTGCCCTAATTATGTTTCCGTCTTCCTCAACCGCACGTAGGCGGCTAATTTAAACTTTTTTAATACTGCAGGAAATGTTTCGCGGAATGATACCAGGAACAAGTGGGTTGGTAAGCAGTGATGAGGACAGCCAGTCTACCTCCCCGCGCTACCTAGATGATAATAAACTTGCTGCTATGGAAACAGCTACCTCTCACGAGTGATGACTGTTTATTTGTTAATAATTATATATAAATGAAATGATTGTTATTATTGTACATGCATGTATGACGTCAGTATTTTATTACGTCAGGAGGGCCCACGAGATACATTTCGTAACGTTAGTGACAACAGGCATTGTGTCCAATTTCTTTAACAAAAATAGGACCTGCTCCAAACTGAAGTAAAGCCTTTTGTAAATACAGTTGCATCTTTAACAAAACATAGGCACACTACTTGAATATGAGACTATAAGAATGCAGATTTATAGGTTGAATAATTTTATAAACAGTTTTTAAATAAGCAAATATTATTGTACCTACGCAAAAAGTAATGAGCATGTCTGTGTATAGACACTGGCGTTAAACAGTTTAAATCGTTTTTCAAAAATACCCTAGTACGCATGTTTATTGTATGCATGTGTAGAAAACTGTGAGTCTTTATTATGTGATTATTTTACTACAGTAATATAATTGATATCTAGTAAATTTTTATGTACTGTTGAGTTATGTTATAATTAAAAATAATAGATGATTATATGCAACTCTGTTGGTCACATGTGTAAATTAAAGATATCTTGTTTAATGTGTATTGTGTAGAATAATTATATAATTTATATATTTTAGACATGGCAACATTTATGTTAAACAGCTAATTTTAGATATGTTGTTGTTTATTTGAAAGTTGAATTGTTTGTCCAAGCGTTTTAAGTGTTGTAATAATATACCTATATAATTGCTATTGTTACAACAATTTTGCTTGTAAAAGCACTCCAGGTAGCACTACATACCTCCATATAAGAACCCATCAGGGTAAATATTTTAGGTCTGCACATACAGGCCTATTGCCTTAATTCAAAACTAATTCACCTCATTTTATACGTATAACTGTAAAGTTTGTATATGACTAGGAAAAAATACTATGATATGACACGACATTAACAAGCAAGGGGTAAAAGTTATCGTAGTAGCTATGCTAAGTTTATAATATAAATGTACAGTTACTTCTTGGCTTTTGTTGATACATTTAATCCAAATCAGTTCAACATTTATAGGACAGTACCCAAGGCCGGATTATCCTGTAGGCTAAGTTCCTATATCCTATATTCTCAAGCTTTGGTAACATTTGGTAAAACAATCTGTTTTTTCACTACGGTTTTGTTGAAATATGGTTGTGCTAATTTTTGTTTGCAATAAATAGTAAAATAGCCTTAATTCTTAAACAATATTTTATTGACAAACAAAAGACAGCTATTCTAGTTTAAAAAAATTGCAATAAGTTCACTTCAAGCTATGCAAATGCTGAAAAATAAATTGCGAGTATAAAATATGCAAGACGGCGGCAGGTGAGTCTCAGAGGGTGGCTTAATCTGTGAAGGGACTCCATAATTTCATTAGCCTAGAGGCCCCAAAAAGGTCATAATCCGGCCCTGACAGTACCAAAGGAAAGCATTATTTTAATAATAAAAATGTGCAAAGTGTTGTTACTTCCAATCAAAACTGTGTTACAGGTGATGAATTCAAAGTATCTACACTTTTTGTACAATGCTTTCAGTGGCTAAAATCAAAAAGCAGCATAAATCAATGTAAACGTAAGCTATTAATTAAAATGCTTCTTCAGGTAGCTAAGTAATGATTGTTAATCACAAATCAATCAGGCTTTTCGAAAATGTCTGTAATTATGTTTATCTATTTCTAAGGCAAACTGATGAGCAAACAGTATCTCTAGTGCAGCCTTCTTGTTTTGTATTTCCTAATTTAGATTTTTATATTTAGTACATATAAATGTATTTGTAAATTAGTTTTATATTTTTAGAGACTATACACAAATCAATGTAGAAAATGTTTACAGAACCAAATATCAGGTTGTGAAATATCAAAAACGTTAGATAACTTTCATTGTAAATCATACAGTTTACTAAACTATTCATGTTTGTATTATTCAGTGTATACATAATATACCGGTATTGCTTGTATACGTCTTGCTAGGTTACTAGCAGACAAAATTCAAGACGTACACAAAATGCTAATAAATTTATTATACTAAATCGTTTTCATGAGTTGCTAGTTTACAAAATAATATGATCTGTCAGCATAATTGACATGCAGCTGACATAATATATATTTGCCCAACAAACATGTTTTCAATTGTCTCAATTGCTATCATCACTTTTACTAACTTTCTTATAACTCACTTGCTTTCACACAACTTCCGAGTTAATTTTTTTGTAAACAAACTGCTTGAACTATTACAATTGAACATTAATTCTGATAATTTAGTGTTTTTAAAATTAATATTTCGAAGATGTGTTAAGCTACTAACAATGTCAAGAAACAATATGGGACGTTGAAGTCCGGTGGGAACACGTTTGAAACACAAGCATTCCAAAGCAGCTTAAGGCTGTTTTGATTTTACCATTTCACATACTTATGTACGTTAAATTAGTTACAACACACACAAACTATACAATTACAAAGCTAACAATAATCAATAATGACAAGCATTCTAAGAAATGAAGCACATGTAAGGATTAATTAGCATATAACTTGAAAATTGACGGTCTTTCACAGTTATATATTAGACTACACATAGCCACAAATGCCACAATAACTACAGAGCTCAACTTTTATGACTAATCAGAAAATTGAACAGCATGAGCAGCTATGTGCAATCAAATGTACCCTAATAAAGGAGTCCATAAAAAACTTAAATTTGCAGGTAGCAAGGGGCCAGGTAGCAAGGCAGCTATAGCTCGTAACCTACATCAAACTAGGAATTTATTTACACACTGTATAGTAAGGAGTCTAATACTGTCTTGCAACAATAAAAAATCTGACTGTTTCAGCAAAACAAAAACTCGGTGAAGGAATGCTACATGAAAATAAAATGGCTAAATATGTCCCTATTACAAAACTGTCATTTTTCTGCCACAAAACACATACAATGTAAATGGACAGTTGATACAATGAAAAAGAAATATTTTGAACAGTGTTTTCAGAGACAACAAAAAACACAAAACAAGTTAATATGTTAACATGTAAAACTCATTATACTATTTCATTGCTACTATTCATACTTTCAACATCCATTTCTAAAACTGTTATCTGTGAAGAAGTTCATCTTTAAGGCACTTAAAACAAGCAAGCAGGCCTTATTTAGTGCATTCGTGAATGAAAATATAAGTCGGCTAATACATAAATTGAATTGTAAGTGAAATTAGCATAAATAGTTGTTTTTACTTAAAGCTGCTATACGTTAAAAATTAACACAGATTTGAAACTTTATTGTCTGACAATAATAATAACGTTTTCACACTACATAAGACATGCTGATGCTCTAGTTCATCTATTCATTAATCTTCACTTAGGTTTGGGGTAAATTCGGTTCCCAGCAAAAGCACATGGAATTAGTTCTTCTCTGTATTCCATTGGAAGATAATATTCTATTAAACTGTTCAAATTCTGATTGTCTGTTACATGCCCTTGTCTACGAAATAACAGCTCAATATCGGCCTGTTGTATGGTGTGTCGTCTGGCATGTTGTGCAAAGGCAAACAGGTCTTGCGAGAGGTGTCTATAATATGCATGTTCCATTTTAAAGATGGTGTCCCATGCATCCTTCGATATTTTTCTACGTGAAAAGTGAGCCACGATGCTTTTCGTCAGAGAAGCCGAAAGCACCGGTTTAGGTTTCGAATCCACATTTCCCTTTGGCTTTGTCTTTCCTTTCTGCTTTGAAAGTTTACTGCCTTTGATACCGAGTTTTTCGGCAAGACGAGATTTAGAAGAACCCAGTACATTTGTGTTGCCAACCAGTCGTCCTAAATCAAGTTGTTGCTGCTGGGTGCATGGAGTTCTGAGAGCATCATTAACAAAAGGTAACAAGGTTTCCGACAGAGAACCTCGGCTATTCCCCTCTCCTTCATCTTCTATTATATGTTGATCACATGCATTTCTTTCATTCTCGTCTCTCAGTATGTGAGTAGAAGTGTTAATTATTGAGCTTTCTTGAACCAATTCATGTTGTATTGTCACAGAAGGTCGCTTTTCTACATCATAAAGTTTGTTTTGCTTGCCTGCTTTATACACTTCATTGTCTTCTTGCTCGTCAGATGCACTACTTTTATTATTCAATACATCACTACCTTCCTGGCTAATATGGCTATCATGTACTTCTTTTCTTACATGGTCACCAACAAAAGTTTTTACGCCAGAACGAGGGCTAGTAGAAACAGTTTCTTTTGGCATCCCATTGTTATCTTGTCCATTAGTGAAGTCTCTCTCACTACTGTTATTGCCGCCTTTCATAGATGGTGGTGTCGCTCTCACACCACGATGAACTATACATTCCGGGGACAGTGGCCGTAAACGTATCATAAGATCTTTGCTCAGATTATATTTAGAGAAGGATTTGTGCACCGTGCTGACATTTGGTGGAGACTGAATGCTTGAAACTGGAGAAATTGAAATGTTGCTGCGATCCGGTATAGGCGGCAAAGGCGATTCGTCCTGTTCCACTGATGCATAATGCATGTCCCCAGACATATTACTCACGATTTTGTCAGATTTAGCAGCATCGGTTACATCCTCATTTGAGTTGGGTTCGATTTCGTCTGCAAAACGTGTATTTTGACTTGTTGTTTCAATTATCTCACCTTGGCCTACATTGCTAGACATTTCCATATCTAGTGCAGTAAGTGTGTGGTTGTCATTCTCTACGTTTTCAGCGTTTCCAATGTGCACATTTTCACTTATATCATGAACTGCTGGTCCTACATATTTATTGTCTTTATCCAATGAACTATATGCATTTGGCACAAAATGAAAATTTGCAGACGGTTTAGACTTTGCGAAAGACTTTTGCTTCTTTTCCACAGTTACTGATGGCTCAGGTTGCAAATCAGGTGAAATGATTACATTGCCAGGCTGAGGTATGGGAGGCAGAGGTGTGTCACTTTGTTCATCAGTACCAGCTTTTTTATCACTTGCTACAATCTGGAAAAAAGTGCCATAAGAACAATTATTGCATGTTTCTCTATTAAACTGCACAAATCAGATTAAGTTAAGTTTGTTGAACATATGGTAAAATGGCAAATGCTTATTACCCTAATACAGTCTTAAAGTATTATTAGAAATACTCAGCAATAAAACAACATCTTTTATTAAGAAACTAATTAAAACATTGCCAACTGGTGTTTACAATTTCATAAAAAATTGCAATCACAAACCTGGCATAGCTCAGCATATTAGCTTAATCCATATGACAGAGTGCAAAGTTTTTATGTCAATCTGGTTGTTATGATGTGTGTGTCAACTCTGCAGTCTCTTTCTTATTAAATATCAGTTGCTACATTGAACAGCTTTTATTGCCCTTTAATGGAAGATGCTATTGTCACCTCTTATTACTGAGTCTTAAAGCCTGCTAGAATCTGCTACCGAAGCACATATTTTTACCTTGAAGACGTCCCGAGAAGCAAAGCAGTTGCAGCACAGCCTAGCCCGCTTTAAAAAGATACTAATCCATACATTTATCGTTAGGAAACTAGACCTCATCCATTTTTCTGGATGTGCCTCAATACTTTCACTTTTTTGCTATAGCTTTTACATTGAATTGATGCTGGTCTTGTAGGCCAGTTTGTATAAAAAACATTCGTCACTCTATTTGTTTTATTAAACAATGCAAAGTTAAAGACTTACTGTGGGTGTTTGTTCTGTAGTTAATCTATAACTGCTCTTCAGAACAGCTTTTAAAAGTTCTGTGGTGTCTTCCTCATCATCTTGCCATTCTGGTACGTTATTCGCTGTACCGTAACTTGTACCCACAAACCTGTGAAGAATGCAAACATATGAGCGCAACACACTTTATATAATACCACCTAGAACTGTATTTAATCCAAAATGCGCCGTATAAACTATTTACTAAAATTTCATGACAAACCTTTTTCTCAGTTGTCTTCCTTCAGGAACCAGAGACGATAAACTGGTATTTTTTTCTGTCAAAAATGCACCCATCACAGATCTGGGTGTCACTTTGTCCAATATGGATGACGTATCTGCAATTAATAACACTTTATGTATGTTTAATATGGAGCAACACTAAAATAGCTACAAATTTAGTTGCACAGTACTTATTTGTGTACACGAGACACAGTACACAATATATACAGTTTAAATGGCACACTTAACTTTACTTACTTTACATATTTCACTTAATGTAATATTTATATCTCAGTGGGAGATATGAGTATTGGATACTGAAATAAGTTGACTGTAGATGTTTGTACTACAAAGCTTACTTGCACAAGGATGTAACAAATACTTCCTACTCCTCGATTTTTGAGTATTCTTGCCCTTTATTTGCTATTATTTTTAAACAGTGTCATTACATGTACAATCACTCACCAAGAATTTAGGCAAACCAAGCATTAGTTCATGAAGTCGTAAAGCATACAAGATGAATAAACAATAAACAGATTACGATTCAGTCAAATGCTTCATAAGATTCATTGGACTACAGCTCAGCCAATCATAAAATGGGTGGAATTGAAAATACAGTAAATGGTGTCCTCAACCAAACATGATCTGTTAAAATTGTCCACATATGTAAAGTAAAGTTTTCTAACCTAATTCGAAGACTAAGTGCCTCTTACTAGTTAAATAAGCTTCTTAGCATGGCTTCTAGTTCTAGTGTATCTCACAAAAGCGTTTTTCCTTTGATATTAGAAAGCCATATCAAGAAGGTCTGTTCTAAAACGTAATAAAATTTTCTTTAACTGTATTAAAACCCAATAAAAATTTCTTTAAAATAAGAAAAAATTTATTTTTTCTTCTTTTAAAGGAGGACAAGAAGAAAAGAAATTTTTAACAAGAATTTTATTAGGTTTAAATAAAGATTTACATTGTTGTCTTTTCTTATCGAATTGTTGAAAAAAGTATATGGATAGTTTTTCCTTTGACCAAATTAATAGTTGTCCAATATAAGTGCATTTTTCAAAAAAAGACAAACTCACCCATTGAAGGCGAGCTTTTGGCAGAAACCGATTTACCACCCATTGATGGCGAGCTTTTGGCAGAAACCGATTCACGTCGCAGTCGTTCCACAGTTGAGATTTTTCCCTGAGAATGGCTTCGTCGCCTCGAATTTTGAAGCGAAGATTTGCTAGACAGCAAATTGCGACCACGATCATCTGATTATAACAATATCACATATTAGTATGGAGTTATGATTTACAAGCAAACTAAACCATAAGAATACTCAAAAAAAAATGAAATAAAGCTAAAATGACGCTGTTACAGATTCGTCTCAATATAAAACTTGTTATTTAGCTGCAAAGCTGGTAAATTACAAGCTAAAACATTTAACTACAGCTTAATTTGCCAAACCATAGTTGCACAAACCTGGCAAACCTGATACAGCTGCTGTGATTTTCCGCTTTTTACTCGAAAGCTGCAGCTCCTCCATTGACACAACACGTTCTTGTAGACGGAGAGAACGTCGGCGACCTGGTATACTCTCCATGATGATCACGATGTACAACTTTAGTACAGCATGTCAGGCGAATTCAAATGTTTTACTAGAATGTCCGCTCTTAGTGATTTACAAACTATGTTTATATAATTGCCACACAAGTTCATAAACCCGACTGAAATTAGAACACAAAAGCAGTTGTTGACACACAATGGAAATAATAATTTTTTATGGTGTGCCAAGCTAAATAAACCACAAACAAACACTTATAATTATTATAAATACACCTAATAACGTGTAGAATAATTTAGATGCACAAAAACTTTCACTGTAGCAGGGACAGTTATTGAAGTAATGTTTTGTCAGAAATAATTACTACACAATTATGCAGTAGTCTGATCAGCGGCAAGACATTGTAAGGAAATAAACCATTTGCATTTAATCTCTGAATACTTTTTAACAAATTGTTCAACACACATAGAACTTTGTCTAACTCAGATGGATATATAAGTTTAGTTTCTGTATCACAATTTAGCGATGATGATGATGATGATGACGACGACGACGAGGATGAAAAACGGTCCAATGCTGTTTCCAAATCCATTGAATCCCTGTACACTGGCGCTGAAGATGCACCTTGATTGGCTACTGGCAAATCAACAGTGACGGAAGGCTCTTCATCAGAATCGGAATATTCACATAATTTCACAGGTTTATTGCATGACACCAAGAACTCGGAAGGCATGCTTTGTAATTCACTACTGTTCTGGCTGTTAGCTTCAGTGTCTTCAACAATTTCGGCTGCAATTTTACTACAATTTTCATGTACTGCATTTTTATTAAAGCTTTCTCTGCAGAAGCTATTCTTGTCTATGTCAGCAGAATTTACAACGAAAAATTTCAAATATGAAGTTAGATATTCTAAAAAGCACGTTTCATTTGAGATCAAAAAGTCCAACAAAACTTTATGGTCAAGACATATGAAGTGTAAAAAATGGAAAAAGACCGAATGAGGATGAGGAACCATTTCTGAATACAAGTGATCCTGTTGATAATTCAGAAATAGGTAAAGATGATGTAGTGCCAGCAGCGTATCAATTAATAAATCATCTTGATCTCCAAATAAGTCAAACAAGCAGCCAAGAAAAAAAACCTCACCAGTTCTAGAGAATTTTTCGATAAGCTGTCTTAATTTCTTCAAGGCTGACAATATCATTTGGCATCTTTGACTGTGAATTTGACCAGGCAGAGTGGCAAGTTTCACTAATGATTTTAGCACAAGGATAACAAAACTCCGAAGCAACGAGGAATCACCAAGAGGTTTCACTTTGGAACTGCAAGTACAAGTTTCCTTAAGAGTTCCTTCAACAGCTACTTCACCTGCAAAGCCAAAAGTTGTTTTCTTCTCATATGGATTCAGAGGGAGGAGTTTATCAAGTCCTTGTAAAAAATGATCAACGGTCAAATGAGCAACCAAATCTGCATTTGGAAGCAAAAGGGATGTCAGTAGGACAGACAGTGCTTTGCGCCAAACTAGCCTTGATGGATAAGCTTTCATAAGTAACAGAAGAGTAACCATTTTGACGAAAACATTATCCATGTCCACAGGCAGTGCTGCACCATGAGTATCATTAGAAGAAAACACCAACAAAATACGATTCCATAAATTAAACAGGCTTATTAACATATTCTCGATGTCATTATTCAGTTCACTGTTATTAAGCACTCTTATTAGGCCTTCCCACTTTTCTGCTAATGTGTTAATGAGAATGATTTGCAACTGTGTCACAGTTAATAGTCTTTGAATTAAAACAGTGTCTCTGCACTCGCTTTTAATGTGCTTAAGCTGAATAGGGTCTTCAACGAAAAAAGACTTAGATAAGTACAGCAGATCAGCAAAAATATCGAGTATCGCAATTCTTAAGTGATTGGATGACGAATCATCAATCAGCATTCTTGCTAGGTCACAACAAACCCAACTCACTGACTGTGGACTGCATAGCTTAGATATAAAGAGGGAAACCAACGCCTTTCTTGCAGCATATAAAGTATATTTATTCTTCTGATAGCTTTTTATAGACCACAAGATCACATTTAACACTTCATCAGAAACAAGCTGCCCCATTAAGTTGTACCAGTGGGAGCACTTAGGACTTACCATCGGCAATGCAGATAAAATGCTCAGAGTTTCCAGTCGAGAATTTTCATCACTTTCACGTAATTTATGCTGCAAATGATTGCACAGTGCTGAAACGATACTGTTGTTAAGACCACATAAACCAGCCTTTGTAATCAGCGTATCATAACTACATGGATGTAAGCACTGGCCCAAATGAGTAATTTCCATCGTGCTTTCGGTAAACCCTACATTCCTTTCCAGTGACTGACAGAAATTGTGTCCAACCTCAGACTGTTGACACATTCCTTCGCAACAAATGCATTGAAAACATTTCCAGCTGATGAGAGAAGCTACATGTTTTGCAAGCCTAAAGAAGAACGTAGACTGCTATCAGTTGTTTGATTACAGCAGCAATTTTCCATACATGCAGTTGACTTTATAGACCAGCTCATCAAAAATTTAATTTCAAACTCATCTGTATTTCTTAGGCAAGGACAACAGCAATCTTTAAATATTCTGTAAGACAAACATATAAATAGACTTATTTTTGTAAACCAGCAGGAAGTTAATTCCACTAAGTTTCTGGACACTTGCGTCGCTGGCCGAAGTATCAGCTGCCAGAAATGTCAAATTACCCTAAAGTAAAGTATGCAAGTTTTGACGGAGAGAAAGTAAACATTCACAATGTGCACATATGCTCAAAGTATACTTACAAAAACGTTAAGGTGGAATGATTTAAAAGTCAAGTAATAATTGTGGCAAAATCTTTTCCATTTGAGTGTTAGTGACCATATCAGTTCCCTCATTCTTAGCTTGTTGAATAGCTCTAGCAGTGCATTCTGCAGCAAAAACTCTTAGCAATTCTGTGGTTAGTTGAAGTGCATCTTGGCTGATTTTAGTTTTCTTGGGATGACTGAAAGACATTTGAAGAATTTTTTGGATGGTCTCTTGTTTGAATGTGGTACCAGCATCAGGTTCTGCCATTTCTGTAGTAGAATAAAAAAGTACAGAATAAGTTGTTCATCTGTTCCTAAAACTTACTAGCTATCGTACTGCTTATGATCCTGCTATCAGTTACACACGTACATGCATATTCTTTTATTATAGAGGTAAAAACTACTTGTTAATTGTTATACAGTAATTGTTTGACAATTTGCAAAAATTTGTGTATTCATGGGTTTGGGCACAATCGGGAAATTTTATATTAATGAAAAACTGGGCAACGAAAATGAGGATATGTACAGAGTAAATCGGATGTATGGTAAGCCTAGCGTATGTGTCCAAAAGTTTTGTAGTGAAGCATTTGCATCCAAAATGCCTGCGTACCACGTGGAGAAGTTCAAAGGGCCTCCCAAATTCCCCATCTTATTATTGCCTTCGTTTTTGCGCACAGACAACATACAAATCAGTTTTCACAATTTTCAACTTGTCATAAAATAACTCACAATCAGACCTGAAACTTCTACGGAATATTTCTGCAAAATAATGTTCAACTCAGCTACAAAAACTAAAATGTTTTTTATCTCTCAGTGATTTTGTAAAAAAACAATTTTACTTAATTCGCATTTCAAAACCAATTTTATAACTTTAACTCATCATGCAACACGTATCAGTAATCAATCGTTCAAGGACACTACACTATCTACAATAACAATTTTAACATCATTTATATTACAATTGCTATGATATTATAAGTTCATTCGTCAAAGGGTATAACACTGTTAACCTCCTGCTGATAAACGCGTCGATCCTTGGCTACTCTCTAAGATGAAGTGTCTGTCAGAATTAGAGACGTTCATTGAGATCTTTTAGTTTTACCTAAACCATCCATGGTATTTGGCGCTTGTTGGTTTACTTAATGAGAGGCTTTGATAATGAATTATCTTCTGCGCTCCGCATAGCATGACCCACCCAATTAAGTCTTCTGCGTTTAATCCTCTTGGTCCAATTTTCTTCATTGATTTATCCGACAAATCTTTGTTGTAAATAACTTTCCTTTCCAACACTAACATTAATGGCGCGCAAAAATCGGCATAGATAGCGATCTTTTACAAACTCACATAAACTCAAATCGGATATACTTTATTTTACCCTAAACTTTCGAGGGCGAGCAAAATTCTAAAAAAGCGCAGAACCTGCAAATTATTAAAGAAATCAAAAAACAAGATAAATGTATTTTTTCATTCTCAACTCAGAAATTTGTCTTTATGTTTTATATTGTCTATGCAACTTAGCATAACATAACATAACATAATCTTTTATTTATCTTGCAGTAAACATGCAGCTATAATACAAATAATAATTAGGAAAAAAATTTGGAAAAAAGGGCAGCAAAAGAGCAATTGGTCATCCACTCAGCTGCCCTTTGGTTAGCGAGGGACATTTTTAAATGTGCTATGCTACAGTGTATTGGTGTTACTACTGCTTGTAGTTAATTCTTACAAAAAAAATGACATTCAATTGATATATTTATAATGTTAACGTGTTTTGTATGACATATAGTACACACACACACACACACACACACACACACACACACACACACACACACACACACACACACACACACACACACACACACACACACAAATACTTATTATTATTGCATTATTACATAAATATAATACGTACATATTGTATGTGTATATGTATACTACGGAAACATAAGAATAATGGCAACTGAAATATACTTTATGACACAAGCATAATTTTTGACAGTCGCAAAAATTAATGATCATGCAAATAATGGAACTGAAAATCAGGTGAATTTATATATTGGTATATTGGATTATATTAGACTGGGCGTTAATTTTCATGCACAGACATACAGAAATTATAATTTACACAAAAAAAACAGGATCGTGCAGGGTAAAAACGCGGGAATCCAAAAATTACATTGCAAAACAATATTGTACGTTGTGTGTTATAATCGTGTTTAAGAAAGTAAATGTATAATGGGTATAATGGAGTCATTAAAAATTAGAAAGCGATTTTCGATGATCTGAAGTAAAATAATTAGGCAGATATTTAAAGCACGAAGAAATTTCCTTAATCCTTATGTATTTGCTAAGCGCAGTAACAAACTACAGCGAAATAAATTTGACAACTATCAATACAGTTTTTCAAAGATAGACGAACTGCTTATTTGTCGCTAATGACAACAAAATGAGAGACAGGTTGAAGGACTAGAGCTAACTTGCAGCGTTGTTGTTAGTTTGTCAAGGCCAGTATGGCATATAAATACAACAAGTATTTCTAAAGGATTGTGTTATATATGGCTTGTTAATGTTAATGGTGAGCACCAATTCAATTTCGTTTATTCCTCAAATACATTACAAGTACACTGGCAAAGAAGAATACTCAAAACTAAAACTACAGTGTCTACTAAAATGATATATGCATGAGTTACTGTTTACAAATAAGCGTGAAAGGAAAATAAAAACCTGTAAATTTACTCACAATGACGGAATGCATATGACATGTAAAAATGGATATAGAATATCACACGTGATTATTTAGGTATACCAAAAGAATGGCAAATAAGAGTATTATTTACAAAGAAAAGAAAAAGAAGCATTCTGCAAATAAACTAAGAAATACTCTTACACAAAACCAGAATAAAAATACAGATTGTGTTCTCCATGCAGATCACAGTATAAGTAGTGCAGTTCATTAATTGAAATAGGAAGTATTGTACTATTGATTGTTGCGATTATGGATGGTGCTCAAACATAATCTAAAGAAACACTTACAAAGTAAATCAGCTTTCATCATTTTAATCCAACCGCTGTAGTACAGTCACATGATCATGATGTCATATACTATATATCGTAACATTGATAAGATTAATTAACAAGCACAATGGAAGAAAATATATACAAAGATATAGATTATCCATGGTAAGGTAAGGTAATCCAATACTTAAGGTAAGTTTTATAAGCAGTTTCTATTATGGTTTGATTCAAAAATGTATATTAACTAGGGCAGAATGAATAACATCAGATTATGACTTGAAGAAGTCAGAAGAGCTGTAAATAACAGATAAATAATATACATATAATGGTTAACATGTAATATCTATAAATAAACTCAGTATATAGAGTGCTTGTCTATAGATCAGAGGTGGGCAACTGGTGGTCAGCAAGCCAATTCCGGACTGTGAAACCTTTTTCCCCAGATCTCAGTGGCCTAAAAGCATCAACTAACTTTGAAACCCTATAGCTTGTCTATTTACAAGATAAGTCACTGGTCAAGCATGCGGTTCGGTTTACCACAATATTTTTTTCCGTTTAACTGCTGGTTATTATAGCAGTAATAGGTTGCTTTACTACTGGCTGCTAAGTTACATTTATACAGTTTATATAAGCTGGATAAGTAAAGAGGACGACAACTGACCTGCTCTGTATGCTGTAAACAGCTAGACTAGGTTGTAACTCAATAGATGCGCATCTGATGGTTTGCAGGTTTTAGTTTAATAATTATATTTGAGAATTTGTTCAGTTAACAACAGAATGTCGATTTATGTTTTCATAAAAGAAACCATCTGATAAAGGCTATGGCGCCTGTAAAACTTCGTGAAAGATAAAGTTGGTATAAAACCTGAATTTGCGGAACAGAAATTTTAGCATACTTTTATAACACAATATTTAATTTTTAAGTTAAAAAACACAATCAAGAACCTTTCAAATATAGCCAATATGCGAGTTTTCGGGGGGGGGGGGGGGCATATGTACAGCATTTCTATGGATCTGTCAACTGTTTACTTCTGCTATAGATCAAAGACTAGAACACATGATGATTGTGTTAAAGCAAGTTGCTAAGGCAAAGAAAACATATTATAATTGTTAAAGCTGGTGAAAATTTCATTTGTAAAGCAGAAGTCGTACCAGAAGAATATAACATTTTAGATGACACGTGCCAGATCCAACACATTAGCGCTTCTATTTTAGTTTCTATATCTTCCATTTGCAGCTTTTAATTCTGCTAATCCTTGTGGCCTTATGTGCTCTAACTTAGTCTGCTAGCTTATTTATTTTTCAGGATATACGGTCACAGTGATGAAGCCTGGACACTCACGACTTAAGCAAAAATGCACTCATCAGATGTGAGCGATGTTGTTTATCAGCTTGAACAACGCAACAATGACCTTCAATGTCGGGCAACTCCTCTCATTTCACTTCCCCCATTAGTGCACAATTTACCTCATTGGTCGCGTGTGCATCACCTCGATCGACGACGAGTAGGCCTATTAGCAGGTGAAGTCGGTGCTGGGATAGAGGCCGTAGAAAGTGAATTGCGAGAAGTTAGTGAAACTTTCTTGAAGCATAAGCAAGGACTAGACAAACAAGAGCTGGAATCAGTGTCTGAAACTAGGTAGTTTTATTTTCACTTGATGCAAACAAACCACTAATCACGTATTGGGAATTAGGGATGTTAATGATAACGATATGTATCGATGATTGTCGTGTCAATACAAAAAGTTTGTTTTTATCGTTGTCGTATTTATATTATTTTAGGAATATCGATATCTTAGTGAGTTTGGCACGTATCATTTCTTATTGCTTCACTTTCACTTTCTATTTATTTACACTAATTATGCAAAAAAGAGGATAAAAAGAGTTATTTAAAATTATAAACTTAAATTGTCAGATGCTAAATAATTTTCTTGTGCTTAATTTTACCTGGCAATAACAGTTATCTTCATTCTGAATCACACTGACAAAGTGTCGTGACCCCTTTATACACTTTGACATTGACGCTGTACCGTATTTTTGGTGCCAGTTTCCCGGCCTTGTGCAGCTCGTGTGAATAAATATTTTTAATCTCAGTAACAATATTTATCTGTCGCAGCAAACTTATTTACGAATCATTATGACAAACAAACTTGTGCTTCATAACTAGCAAATATTTAAGTGCTCTAATAGCACTGAATAATTTTAATTATTAATCATACTTTTTCTGTTGTTGCACAAATTGTCCAAATTCAGTATCATTTTTAACGATCGAAATAATTTATCATATTGTATCGTATCATTTAAAAAATTGTTTATCCTTATCGTATCGTTGGAAAAAAGTATCGGATTGTATCGTTATCGTATCATCAAATTTGTATTGTTTAACATCCATAGTCACGTATTTGTTTAGTCTTCTTACTATTTCATCAACTTTAGGCATTTAGGCACAGTAAGATTATGTTCAACAAGTAAGTCACAATGCATCTGACACACTTGAGCAATATCAATATGAGAAACAACTCTTTTTATTTTTATCACGTGATGCACATAGATTGTTGTTGGATATGGAAGCTCAGTTTGGCAGATCAAACTGTACGTGAAAAATACAAAATATAATCCTAAAAAATAAATGAAAATAAAAAAGATGTGTGGAGAAGGAATTGAAATGTCCACTTGTGATATAATAATGGAGATAAAAAGTAGAAAGATAAAAAACGAAGATGCTTGTCTGCAGTAAATCTAATCTCATTTTTACCAATACTTGAAATGGCTATCTGAAAGTGCCCAGGCTGTTCTGTTTGAAGTCTAACCATGTTACCAAGTTTTAGTTACGCACATTGGGCAGTAGTGGGCAGAAAGTTCAGTTGTGAGTTTGCTTCCTTTGTTTGCTTTATTGCTTAATTTACTTTATTTTGGTTTTGTTCAATGCTTTGGCTTTTTGTTGTTAGGATTAGTGGCTTGGAAAAAAGCCTGCAGTTTCTAAAGCAGCTTCACACTGATGTACTTTGCCGACTTCACGAGGAAGTAGATCATCTGAAGAGAGAAAATAAAGGTTTGCCCTTATATTATGAACTTATATTAGTTTGCCTCATTCTACGCTGACCCGCTTGGGCCAGCAGTCGTCTAAATGCAGACTCACTGACTCATGGGTAGCACATAAGCTAACTCAGATTTCTTGCAACTGACTATGCTCATAAATGCTCACTTTCACATATTTTATGTTATTTTGATGGTACAAAGTTGCGTAAAATGTGAAATCTGAACAGTCTCTGAAGAAGCAAACTTCTTAGTGAAATGATGTGTAAAAATGTTATTGTTATGGAAGAAGTGCTACAGTACTCAATATTCTAGTGAGATTTAATCACAGTTTAAAGTATTTTGTTATTTAGCCACTAAATAGGTCTACTCGTTTGAAAACAATTAATAAGTGAAGTTTGAACTTTTCGGAATTTCAATGTTTGAAAATGTCATGTGGATGAGATGTAGACATCAGTCATTTAAAAGCTTCATTTGAAGTAAAACTAATGTGATTGTTTAATATATTGCAGATCTGAAGTTTCAGTTGCTTGTTCAGCGGCCAACACAAGGCTTACACGAGAGTATGTACGAAATTGCTCAAATTAACTTTTTAATCTATATTTCGTGATGCACATGTTTGTTATTATTCTTAGAAAGTATATTGCTGCATCATAATGTTGCAGTGATGTAAATGGCATAAATGCATGAAAGCAAATTTAAATTATAAAATCTGTAAAATTTTGGACATCCCCTGGGACGTGAACTCAAGACTTGTGCTTTACAAGTACAAGGATGTTGGAAAAATTTGTTTTTATCGTATCGTAAAATCAATTGCTTATCATTTATCCTTATAAAATTGCTTCACTTTTCCTTTCTATTTATTTATAGTAATTGTGCAAAAAGTGGATAAAAATAATTATTAAAAATTATAACCTCGTCAGACATGAATAGTTTTCTTGTACTTTCGCCTGGCAATAAGGGCTATCTTCATTCTGAATCATACTGACAAAGTGAACCTTTTATACACTTTAATACTGATGCGCGCATGTCAAATACACTACTGTACTGTATTTTTGGTGTTACTTTTCCAGTCATGTGCAGCTCGCATAAATAAATATTTTTAATCTCAGTAATAATGTTTATCTGTCGCAGCAACCTCTTTACGAATCATTATGCCAAACAAACTTGTACTTCATAGCTAGCAACCATTTCAATATACAGCCCTGATCACACTGAATAATTTTAGTTATTAATCATACTTTTTTGTTGTTGCATAAATTGCCTAACTTCAGAATCGGTTTATCGTTTGAAACAATTTATCGTATGATATCGTATCTTCTAAAAATAGTTTATCATTATCGTATCGTATCGTACCACTAGTGTACCACCAAATTGGTATTGGTTAGCACCCCTACGGGGAGATATGCCAGGCATCACATCACAGAAGCACTCGATTTTTCAAGCTCTGAAATTTACACTGAGTGATATTAAAATTTAAAGGAATTTAAGTTAGATAGATCAGGTTAGTCTCCAAGGACCTTATGACCTCACTAGTGACTGCTCCAAATATAAATGCACGTAATACTTTTCCACCACGGATCCCGTGCATCGGATAAGGCAATGTTCAAAATATGCCGACACTTTGTATCAATCCTATAACAAGATGGCTTATAAAAAGTAACATTTTTGCTCAGTTTTCTGTTTTCTTACTAAACTTATTTGTTTCAATAAGTCCTGTTATTTATTTGGTTATTAATCAATAGAACAGTTTATGCATGCAGTTATACAAACTGTACTCATATTTGAGTGATGCATAACATTTGCGTATAGTGGTAAGAATGGTATCAGAAACGAAATGTATATCTTCTCTATGTCTGCATTTCAGACTGGGCTACCTAGTTACACTGCATGATCTATTAAATCAATGCTTTTCAGACTCCTTGACCTCCTTTTTTTAAAGTTGAAAATTTATTTTAAGATAAATGAATTAGTCAGCGATGCACAATATTAAAATATTATACTTATTTTTCATAAAAATATATTTGAAAATCTAGGCTGTGGCCTATACTGGCCTATAGGGTAATCCAGCTCTGATTACTACATTTTGTTATAAAAATTAATATGTGGTATAATATCTATCATACACCACAAACAATTTTCTAAAAGTATACCATATGGCAGATATTTGATGAATTGTAATTATGAGACACATTTTGCTCTACTTAATCTTTAACATCATGTCAGTTTATTCTTTCCAGACACAGAAGATGTTTTATTGGTAAGTGAAAACAAACGTTTAGAGACGGAGTTAGAAAAAGAAAGAGAGGCAAACGCAAAGTTGATGCAGACGCTGCGAGAGCTTGAAACGGACAGAAGAACATCCATGTATGTAAAGCCTTTAGACTCTTATTCCTTCGTAATGTTCCACTCCTACTTCAATTATCAGCACAATATGTAGGCCCTGCCCCCTTTCATTGATCAATGGATACCAACTAACGCCACTATGATAGCTACTATTTTTTGCATAATATTGGTTTTTTAACTTATTTATGTACAAGTTAGTTTTGCACCTAAATTTACGAATTGCCTAATAATATTTTAAAAAGGAAAAAATGTAATTTCTGAATCACTGTTATCATGTCAAATATTGTACATTGTGTTTGTTGGATATTTTTACATGGGATTTGGCAATTAAAATTCACAATGATGTTTTTCCTTTTTGGAATACATTTATCAATCAGCAGAGACGGTATACAGTAAACCTCAGATATAAGGCACTCGCTTATAAGGGACACTCGCTTATAGGGATCACCAACACCGGTCCTGATTTTTTGTAACGTTTTTCCTACGTAAAAATCTTCGTATATAAGGTACTTGGATATAAGGGACTTTCGGTTATAAGGGACGATATCTTCAGGTCCCGCGTAATAGAAACCCAGGTAAATTACCTCGCACATAAGGGACCCTATGATCAAAGCGAAATTGGTCGATTTTTAACCTCACTTTTTTGCAAACTCGGCTTTTGAACAGCTGGGTTTCGGCGGTCACATACATCTCGCATCACTGAAGGAGCTTCCTACATACCATTTGTACTGAACGTGTAGCAATAATCCATAAAAATATAGATTATTATATAAAGCCTAGGGCCCGCCTAAGCTGCAGCTCAAGCTTTGGTAACATTTGGTAAAAATTCTGCTTTTTCACTATGACTGTGTTGAAATATGTGCTATTTGGTTTGCAATAAATAGTAAAATAGTGGTATTTCTTAAAGAATTTTTTATTGACAAACAAAAGATAGCTATTCTAGTTTACTTAGGGAGTTTGCAATAAGTTAAATTCAAGCTACATGTATTTGCAAATGTTGCTAAAATATATCAGGGGTAAAAAATATTCAATACCGGTGCATGTGAGTTAGAGTGGCTCCATCTGAGGGGGCCTTATAATTTCATTAGCTTAGGGGTCCCCAAAAGGTCATAATCTGGCCCTGCTGGTGCTTACCTTTTTAAGTACTGTTACTTTGTAACTATTCCTTTCTACTAATATATTTACATACGATGTGTCGGCGACAAAAAAGAGCAAGTTCTACGTTATTAAAAACTCCTGCAAAAACGTATGTGTTGCTTGCACTTTCAGATTTGTTTTGCTGAAACTGAATCATAGCATCAGTGTGATGTATTATTATTTCTTTAATCTGTTGATAGAATATGTAATTCCTTTTTATTTACTGAGATATCTTGGTACTACTAACGTGTTTTTATTCTCACTTAATTGCTCTATTTTAGTGCATACACAGAACGTCCAGCCACTCCACTAGTTCTTCCACATTCGCCGCATCATCCACTGACTTATAGCGTACATCCACTAGTCGTCTATCCACAGACATCACTAGCTCATACTCCTTCAGCTCAAGAGTGTGCTAATATCATCAATCTTCAACATGAGAAGCATGAAGAATGTCTGGGCCAGGTTTGCAGAAATTTGTTTAACGGAAGTGGTACTAACAAGTCACTGGGAGAGCAGCATGTATTTGCTGGAATAGCAGCCATGTTTCCTTGTCTTGAATGATAGATTTCTTATGTAGGAATTCTATTTCCCCAGTTTCATTAGATGCCGTGGGGCATTTACATTTTAAAGCACAAAAAAATCTTCACATAAAGCTTAAAAAAATCATCTTGAAATTTTATACCACTTACATGTTCTCTTTTTGTGCACAGAGCTTGCATTAGCAGTAACGCTGTATAAAACTTAAAAACTTAAAGTCCGTGATGACTGTTAAACGCAGCCATTTTAACACTAAGTCATTTGAAACAAGTTTAGATAACATTATGCAAAGTGTGAAAAAATAATTGTAATCAGAGCATGTGCAGCATGTACTTCGTTAACTAAGCAAAGTTCTAAATGACTGTATCTTGTTAATAAGATTAAAACCGGTTTGTTGATTAGTGAATGGCGCACTTTGGAGGCGAGTCAATGATGTTTTACTAATTGGTGAGAACTTTTTAAATTACTAAGAATTTTCTATTTTAGTTGCACAAATCTTTCAAGCAGGTAAGCAGAATGTTAAGTAATGTAACTTTACATGGAAGTTTGTTGAGACATAATTTAACATTTCCTTTTCTTTTTCTGACTTATTTATGTTATATGAACATGAGGTCACATAATTGTATGGTCGGAACAGTATTGTAGGAAATTTAAAATGAAAACAAACAAAAAATCCTTTTAACGCGAGTACGATATACGCATACAGTTGCCGTAAAGTAATATAATTTTTTAAGGTGATTTTTCTGAAACGTACTTCTGGTACACCTTTTCTTGTTCTTTAAGTTTTCAACACTTTAACGTTGGTAACACCACAACACTTCCAACTTTTAAAACTGACCTCAATTTTTGATGTCATATACTATGTAACAATGATCCTCAACCACTGCGCTAATATATTTACCAACTGCTTCAATCAAACAAATGCCATTTTTAGAGGCTTAACCCTATGATATGTATAGAAAAGGGGAATGCCTTGTGGAATGCCAGCATTTTGGGTAGTATATCCAAAGTTTTTTGTATTCAGTAAAAACCGTGCCAAGTTCTTTGCATTATCTAAACATACTCGAATTGACAATAATTTAGGTTTCATCTAAATTACAATATTCTAGAATCCTTCTTGGAATTTTCAGGCAATTCCTAATTCAAAACTATTCATCACTATTGTTAAGTGACAGTAAACAAAGAAATATGTTTTAACATTTGCAAGCTCTGTCAATTACAGTTTGATGGAATGTTCTGGCAAATATTGCTAATACTACCTAGGCTGTTTACAAGATAACTTTAGAGATAATCTTGAAGACATTCGACTATGTCAGAAAATTTAGTGTATATTGGAAAGAGGTTTTTCATTAAATAGTTGCAATGAATGTACAAACAATTAATTTATCTTCAGTTTTCTATATTTTCCAGTGCAAAAGGCATTTGAATTAATCACTATGTAATAATTTGCATCATAATAACTTCGTTAAATTTCGTAATAGTATTGATACACGTAATTTTAGTTAAAGCGCCTCCGTGAAGATGTAAAACAGCTCTTACTGACCCAACAGTGGCCACCGGATGTCGAGTTACTAAAACGATTGACCGCAGCTGCTGGTGAACTGAATAATGCAAACATACCTCGTCATCCTAAGAAGATCACTGATTTGTCGCCACTCCATCTTTCACCCATTAGGTAGGGACTTTGACAATAACAATACGTATATTATAATTATTGTATCAGTGATCTTAGAAACATAAAAAAACTAAGTAAAGATTACCGTATTACAATGCACTGCCAAACAGTTGATCATATTGATTATTTATTTGTAATAGTAACAATAACATTAACAATGAGAATAATGATTACAATAACAATAAGCAATAAAATATAATAATAGTAATATATTATTTGGGTTACTAATTTATTTAAACTTCTGTTTAAAAAAAATTTCGTTTAAAGACTGTTATTAAACAAAGTTAAAGCCAAATTTACAAATTTATATAATTCTGGCATAATTAGTGAAAGCAATTATTGACAATCAGTCATGTAGGTTGTAGCATTTCACATTGAAATGTTAATTATAACTGCACCAAATGAAAAACGGATATAATTGTTTGTTTATGTTGTTTTTCTTTTTGCAGTTCTTCTAAACCAGAAACACCATGTTCCCATCCACCAATAATTCCAGCATTGCCAAGAAGATACATGACGAATTTTGCCAGACAATATCCACTTAAGCATAGACATAAGTCAGAAAAGGATTTGTTTCGGTCATAATTTTACTGTTTTTTTAAAGATTTTTTTACATTTTTTGAGAGTTTTATGTGTGATCTCCTACATATTTGCATGAGGTGCATTAATTTGATCTTAATTTGCATATCCTAAATTGTCAAATTTATCATAAAATTTTAATTAGCTTTTGTGGTTATATGAGGGTTATTTATGTGTATTGAACGTGCAGTTGTTAAGTCATTTCATTTTTGCAAACTAATGCATTCTGCTGTTGAAATTTGTGAAAATTTAGTGTACAAAATAGTATTAGCTTATTGCTTTGTTAGGTATTACTTGGACAGCTATAATATTGTTTGACTTGTGTTAAGTGTAAAATTTCAGCCGAACTTCTGGATATAATTACTGAACAAAGAATTGAAAGGTTACAAAAAAGTAATAACTTGTATCTCAAAAAAAATTTTGTGTTAAGTAAACACTGATACAGGGTAACCAAACATTCCACATGCAGTATTTCAGAATTTGAAGTAATATTACAGGATTTTTTTTACCTAACAGCATGTAGTTATGATTTTCTTTAAAAATTAATGTTTCCAACAGAAAGATGTTGTTATTTTTTGAGGTTTATTAATTTATAATTATGATTGCACTTTGAAGACTGTGATCTAGCATGACTAGTCAAGTGCCACATTTTTTTGTAATAATTAGGAATAAAATTAATGTTTTTATTAAACTTATTATTATCGTAGTTTACATTTTAAATCACACATAATTAAGGCACACCTCAAATCACCATAATTACTGTATTAGTAAATGATCGTGATGAACAGTGGAATGAAGAACGCTTCAGCAGAATTTTGGATTCAGCCAGAACAGCTCTGTGTAAGACTGCATTGTGCTGCCATCGGGCGCCATTGACCGCAAACATGATTCTAATCGATAAGAAGTTAATATTAGATAGGTCTATCGTTCGTGTGACAGAAAAGTTTGTTGAGTAAAACTTGGAGAGTATTTCTGTCTCCAAGGCGGGGAAGCTGGAACAGGAGGAGAGATACCTCTGTTAAACAATTGAATTTGCGTCTGTACACTTCCGTGAGTTGCTCCACTAGCGGAAAAACCGGATGTGATGCGAGTCGAGGTCACGTGACTTCACTGGGACAGGTGGTTGTTGTGGCAGAGTACAAGTTTCGGCGAACTGTTATATTGGTGTGTTTATGAAACTCGTTTGAAAGTTAATTTTGTGAGTTGTGATCACTAACTATGCGAATTTATGGATACCTGATACATCGGAAAAACATAAAATGGAAGTTCTAGGCGAAGATCAAGCATTGCAGGCTGTTTTAGGTGCGTTGAAAATCTTTGTAAAGTTGTAGAATACGTGTTCCGCGTGCTTAACTGCATGATGTCGTCTAGCTGTATAATGTTTGCTTTCCATGTATTCGTCATGTCCAACTTGTTGCTTGACTGTTAACAGTTTAATTTTAAAATTTACAATCGCAGTGTTAGTGATAATACTTTAGTATGATAGGGGTATATTGTACTGTTAATTTTATAACAGTAGTTATTATCTCCTGGAATATTTAAACGTGGAAAGAAAATATAAATTAATAATATTTGTGTCTTTGAGACGTCTTTGCTTTCTTTTAAAATCCAGCATTGAGCTTAAGTTGTTATTTAAGTAGCTAAAGGACAGAACTTTGTACTTTGTGTTGCTGTTGAAATGACTGCCATTTACAAAATTATGTCCAGGTCTAGGTTGAATGCACACATTGCTATCTCCGATGTACAATTCTGTATCGCTGTGTTTTGTGTAAGTAAGTAAGTTTATTAGTTTATCACCATTTTTAAAATAGCAAAATACATAACTAACAGATTTATAAATCTATACAACATACAATAATATTACAAAGTGCAAAAGTAATTATTGATTAGTGGTGAAAGGGTGGCGAAAGAACTATAAGTTATCAAGGTCAGCCACCTCCTCAGGATTGTTACTAATATAATTAATTAGTTAATGCGCATGTATCAGGTAATTAAAAATTATCAGATTTTGCATTTAAGACGAATGAAAAATTGAACGTTATACGAATGTGTTAGTTTATAATAAAATAATGTTCAATAATGGGAAAGAAGAGACACACGTGACTATCTTTAAATAATAATTTAACCATTACGTATTTAAAATTAATGTTATGAGGACCTAGAGCCAAAGGAAGAAAAAAATAATAATTTTCCGCTTGTAGCTAGCAAAAGTGGATAAACATGTATGTTTAGTTATAAAAAAAGAGTTGAAAGAAAAGTATCTTAAAATTCTTTAGGATTAGCATTCATTATTGCATAATATTAAAGTCTAAAGATATACAAAAGGTGGACCTTACCTTACATTTAAGCTGCAATGCTTACTGAAGAATTTGTACAGCGTGACACAAATTATCTGTACTGACAATTGTGTTTAATAAACTGAATGAACATTGGAAAACATCTTACAGAACTTGCTGAATGGTTAAACATGGCAGCTAAGCTAGGGTTTGAGTATAATTATCAATGTCTATAAGTAGGAAAGCCCATTTTACAAGACATGGAGTTCCAGTGTGCTTACAGTGGCCTTGTCTGATAGTTTTGTTCATTCTACTTGAAACATTGAACTCAAAACTTTAAACAAATTTGAATAATTCCCCAGAACTCAAGAGACAAGTTTTTCTCCCATTTTACATCCTGGTATATAACATTCGTAAAAAACGATTGACTGTAAGAATAAATGTTAGTGAATTAATGAGCTAAAGCAACTGATTTGCCTTGTATCCTTGGTGCGGAAAACCTGAATGTTTTAAATCGGAAAAGTAAAGTTAAGTGAATGAACACTCAATTGTTAGTAGGAAGCAAATCTCTACCATAGCCAAACAATCCAGATCGTATTCGTCTGATTTTTTTCATTCAAAATATTTAAGACAAAGATAAACAAGCAAACATACAAAAGCGTACATGTACTGGTATTATATAGACTAGCAAAAGACACAAAAGATTTGTTCTTTAAATGGATACATAATTTATCACCAGTAATTTTGGCGGTGGTAATAGACTGACAAATGTATATACGCACCTAGTCACCTTATAGGGCTGTATGCATTAATAAGCAAAGGTTATATACACAGTGTTACAAGTGAAATTTTCTGGAAGTCGAACCTGAAACTAACTCGTAGTTGTGTGTCCTGGTGGAGAGAATAAAAAACAAGTACTAAACATTCCCTCCGAGACCTCCATGAAGTGCTTCACGAACGTTTTTTGTATGTCGTGTTTGGTTAAGTTTCGCGGACAAAAGAACTGGCAAAAAAATCCCCATTTTGGCAGTCCATACCCACCTTTCTTCACAAAGTTTCTCAGAAGTCTATCAGGTAGTTTTTGCATAATAGGCTTACTGCCATAACAGACAAAAACAACCAAACAAACAGAGAAACAAACAAACTGTATGGCAGCGTAACTTCCTTGGCAGAGGTAAAAATAACTAAAATAATTATACGGTTTATACCCCATTGCAACCCTAACTCTGGGCACATATATTACTAAGTGTACCATTTTACCTACTTTTCCATTTGTGCCATTTTTACCTACTTTTCCATTTGTACCATTTTTTCCTGTGCCATTTTTACCGTACCATTTTTTCCTGTGCCATTTTTACCTACATTTGATCTGAACATGACGTCACTTGCTAATTTTGGCACACCTTGACTGTTCTTCTTTTGGATGTAATTTGGAGTCGTCGGTGCGTTACACCCGCGTTCTCATTTCCTGACCTACTGTCAAATTGAATGACAGCAACTTTTCTTGGTTGAATGGATGAGAGGTGTTGTTGAGAAGCTGTAAGCGCTTTATATCTCACGTTGCGATGTCCTAACTTAAGCGAATGTTGATGTCATGAACTTAAAATATTTTGTCTTTGCTCTAAGATTAATTTAAATTATTTTGTCATAGTCATTAAACTCGTTAAGTCTATATAGTAGAGCCGCAGCCTGACAACCCTCCCTTTGACATATTGTGTTACGGTCTGCTTATTGTAATGTACCAGTCTCTGATTGTACTGTTGTTGTGTCGGGGTACTGCTCTGTAAAACCCATTTAATAATTATATATAAATTATTAGCTGTCTTTTTTGAGTTTTCCCCCTAAAATAAAGTCTTAAACTAAGTATTTCTAAAACATTTTTCGTGTCAAATCAGGGAAGGAAATTTGCAATTAATTGCTTTTAACGCAGAATTTAGTTAGTACTTTTTAGATTTACAACTGGCTGTTATCTAGGCTATTTGCCTGTGTATTATTAAAAAAAACTGTAATCAATTGCAATGAATTGAAAATCTCCATCGCATTATACTGACGAGCTGCGTAAGGTCTTCAATACTTCTGAGACGTGTAGATCTAGTTTTCAATCGTATTTTCAACCTTGTTAGGCCGGATTAGAGTAAACTTTTCAGTCCGTTTCTCTTTCAAAGTTGTTGCTGCATTTGTAATTTAATGAAATATGCACTCAAGATTATTCGCTATCAAGTCCCTTTTGTCTGTATCTTTTACTAAATTTTTTTCCCCATTTTCGACAACCTTACCCTGCTTCAGGAAAAACGTCCACGTTTACTTTCTAGCATTAAAAGCTAGCTACGGGAACTGTACTTTGCTGGGTTTATTCATGTTTTTGCCTCTTTACTGCAGCCCCTTACTCTGGCCTAGGATTGAGGTGATCTTAAAAAGCTAAAGAAAACGTAGGCAAAAGGCGTCTTAGCGTAGCTTTTGGTTTGTTTTGACATTGTGCTTGTAGTGAAAAAACATTCAATGCATGTAAAAAATAGGAAAAAATGTTATGCATGTTAAATGTGTTTTAATATTTTAAGAAAAAATCGTGATTGGAAAAGCCCTGGCAAGCTCACATTTGCAACTGATAACGTTCCTGCTAGTACACCATAAACAGTTCATGCCTCAGTGATATATTATGGATTCATACTGGGCAGTTAGCAGCCACGTTGTGTCTAAAAAAATGTAATAACAGTAAGTTAATTTGCTAAATTAAAAGGGTTGCATACTATGACTTCAGATACGTCAAATTTTACGAGGCAGCAGAGTTTGAGCGTTGTTTAAATGTATTCGTCTTCCAGGGTGGTTGACTTTGGTATCTTTTAGTTTTTCGCCACCGCCACTCTAACATCACTAACTCAGGTAATTTACTCATTTAACAATCTTGTCACTAATAATTTAATAATCTTGTTGAGAGGCTAGGACTGTGTCGTGTTGAAGTTGTCATGATGTAGTGTAAATATGATATTATATTATAGTGTTAGTGGAAGCAAGTAATACTATGCTCGAAGTTTATAATTAATTATAACTGGTGAAGTTGGCCTGCGAGATTTGGCCCACAAGCTTTGCATAAGCCTATCTTTTGTGTGCTTTGTATGTTAGCCATCAGTGACCATGCAAACTGCTAAATCACCATTTTTTGGGAAACAGCTGCTTGAGCCTACATACATCTTGCACTAAGATTTTATTAGTGTATAAACTATGCCAGCTGCATCTCTGTGTTATAGTTTAACAATATTAAAAGCCAGATGCAAGTACTTGTTTAAAAGATTTAGGTGCATCCATTGCCTCCACGGAACACTGAACTGCTTTTTCTGTGTTTTGCTGTTTGTTGCTATTTTATAAGTTAACTTATATAATAGTGTAGGCTTTTTGGCACATTTTGTGGAGGTCTATTATTGGTCATAAGCTGCTTAATCTTTTTTATACAGTTTGTAAAATATATTGTCATATCAGTCCTAATACCCTCATACTAAATTATGTTGTTGTTATATGTCCTGTATTTAGTGTAAAAGGTGATGAATAAAAAATGACTCACTTACTTACATTACTTTAAAGTTTTAACAGAAACAAGCCCATTGTTGAAGTAATGGATTTTTCTGCTAAATGCTTCCTAAGAACATAAACTACTAACAAGCTAATGATGGATTTGAAAAGTAATTAGATAGGCTAGTTATAACTAAGACTGTAAATAGTACCGAAATTTTTTTGGCAAAAATGTATTTTCAAGAATGTGTTATGTAAATAGTACTTAATATTTCTGCGCTAAAATGTGTTTTCGAGTACTGTTACTACTGTACCTATTACAAGTACAACTGTACAAGACGGCAGTATGCAAACACAGTGATCATGTCCCACCTTGTCAGGTAATCAGTTCAAAACGGCAAGCGGGGTCGCTGACACACACACCATTCTGGAGTAGGCTACGACTAGTATACGGAAATGGATTCCGTGCGCATTTAGGCGTCACAGCCAAAATATTAAAATAGTACCGTGTTCGGCCAGGAAAGGGGTGAAAAATTTCTATTACACTTTGCACTTGAAATGTTTTTCCCCGTATCTCATTGTGCAATGGAACAGTTACTGCCATTGTAGAGCGATTGTATTCTGACTGAGTCTTTCTGCGGGACCAAAGACCTGTGAGTTTCACCACCCTGTGAAAGGCGTAGAGTCAAGCGAAACATTGCCCTACATTATGCTGCTCCTACTGTACCTGCCGCGTGTTGTACCATCGCGTACAACGCTGTGTTGTCTGTTGCTGTTGTTATTGAAAAGAGCTAAACTTTCTAATGCGACCTAAATTCGAAGAAAAGAATGAATCACTACTACGCTAGCGCTAGCAGAACTGCTGTTTACGCTGTGCTAATTGTAGTAATCAAAAAGTTTATTGGTCGGTTGCATTAATGTATTTACAGTAAGACAGGATGGTGTCTGCTTGCAGTGGCACGCGCCGCAAATCTTAATGACTGTTTACACATAACGTAACAATGAAAATCGAATTCGGTAAATTTCATAATGTGTAAAAAGTCGGTTTTTTGTCAATTAATTGACAGTCTTGGAGAAAGACGCACAAGAGGGCGTTTTAGCCATGCCGCAGATTATCTGAGGTGACATCAAATGGCCAACAGCTTTGTTTTTATATAATAATAATACGTATATAATATTTATATATAACCCCGCTTACACAGCCTGACGTTTTCTATTCCGATTGTAAAATACAGAGTTACTTAGAGAAAAACAGGGACCTGATATGGCTTTTTCACAATTACATGGTGGATGTGGTCTCGTGAACCGTCTATGAACTATGAACTAAGATCTATGAACCGTCCTGGGTCCTGGCTGTCTCGGTGTGAGGGTGTTCGCGTAAATTTAAAAAAACTTTCTCTGCCGTATGTCGTTCCTTCAGGAACAAATTCGTATTGTTAAGTATTGCAGAAAATAGCAGTACATTAGTGCTATTTCTTACCCCACTTTTATGCATACTCTAAGCAACGTTTGCTTTAATTTGTCCAAAATTTGAAACATTGTATTTTATAGGCCGTGGTAATGAGGCGTTGCATGCGATGGATAACGAAACTTCACTGGATTTCACTCAGTTGGAGGACTATCTTAACAACGACAGTGACCATTTGTAAGTAGTTAATTCTTTTCTGCTGTTTAATGAGTTGTGTGCAGTTTGCAATAATACAAACCGGAGCCAGTGCTAAATGACAGCATCATTATCTTGATGATTGTGGCTGGACTTGAACCTAGCTTATTGCCAAGGTTAGTCCCACAAATGAGACGCTGAACTGCAAGAAGCGTAATATTCTAGTCACGCTTGAGTGGATGCTGCCTCAAATCAATAGATGAAGATGCCTAGAATCATTTCCCCTGTGTGCGCCTTCTATTTACTAACCGTGCTTGATGCTGCTTAACTTTGAAGCAAAACGCATGTCATAACCTTTCAGCCTGCCTGCAGTCCTAAGTATAAAAACGTTGATAATATCAAAGGCGATGGTATTTGGAAACTTAAAGTCAAATAAGCTAGTATCTTGCACTCATTTTAACACCTGTTTTGGTGAAGAGTATATACTTTCGAATTATTTAGTCATTTATTATTTACTCGTACGTAAACGTACATTAAAAACAATGTTTTCATTTATCATTTATATGGTAAGTGTTTATGCTTTGATCTGTTTTTGTATGCAAGTCATAAAATTTTTATATCTGCTAACGTAATTTCGTGATTATGTGCACTTTCTTTTTCATGCTGCAGGCCTGAAATTGAGCCGTGAGTGTATACGTTCATGTATTAGAATTCATAGAATCAGAATTTTTACAATATAGAAAGCACATAACATTTTATTGTGTTGATTTATATTGTACTTGACGTGTTGGGATAGGTTTAAAGGAAGGAGTTCCCTCACAGTTCAATGTATACAATTCCCCCACACAATTTAAATACCCTAACCCTAATCCTAACCCTAATTCGATTAGCGAACTAATTTCTTAAATATGAGAAACCATTGAGGAAAACTAGGCTAGTTGAATGGGCTACCTTTATACCACATGTATTATGAAAAAATGCGCAGAGTGAATGGTCTGAGTGATGCTGATGATGGTCGCAATGCTGACGGTGATAATGATGACAGCGTAAGTCTAGTCTAGTGCTACGATGTGTGACTGTAACCTTTAACAGTATCCCTATTATGAATTACGGTACTTCGGTGATTTGCTTTTGGAGTGTTTTTCTAAAAACAGTCGTGTGTTTTGAACCTTTCTTCCTATATTAAGAACACTAGACGTGCCTGGTACCGTAAGAAATTCACCCTTTTTTAATTTCAGGTTTTTGTCGACGTGACGGGAATTTTCTGTCATTATAAAATTTGTCAAGGGACGTCAATTAGTTTCTCGTTTCAAACGGTTTGATTAATACAAAACTGTTGAAATTGAAACTATTCAACACAAGTTCATTTATAGTCCTGTTATAATAAACGCTGCGAACAGACGGTTTTCTTAGCAAAATGTTTTCTTGCGGTAATTGTTGGGCAGCTATGTCTCGGTCCATTCTGTTAAGTAGTTGTTGAAGTTAAGTGTATTAAACTTTGTCATTAGCGTGGATGGGTGATCAAAAGCAAGAACTGTAGTAGCATACACTGTTAGTTGCAGTCTTCAGGGTTAAAAATTCATTGAATACCTTAAATTGTTTTCACATTGTAGGCGCTCGAAGGTAGTCCAGATGACTTACCTTTTATGTATGGTAGGGGATATATTTCACAGAAAGATCGAGCCACAAGAACAAAATTTAGTAGAACTTTCCTATTCTTCCAAAGCTACTGGAGCAGTAAATGAGCTAAGTGAGTGAACATTTAACTTGGCAAATTCTCAGGTGGGCCAAAAAAAGTGAATTTTTATCAAAGTTATTTTTGTCTTCACATGTCTTTGTCCTTGAATTGCTGGTATTAGTTCCCAAGCTACACAATAGAGGTGAAACGCCCCTTGACAATCTTATTGCTATATAAGCAGACTAGGTTTTCGCCACTCGTTATTCAATTCAATTCAATGTTTTTTTATTTGGCTGATTTGCAACACAAAACATTACAACTATATACATAATGATGATAACAATACAATAATAAAAACATAAACGGTTTAAAAATTGTACAAATCAGCCTCGAGGAGAGTAGGAGCATGAGCTTTCGAGACTCACCCCGAGAATGGCGCAGACAGAGAAATACATACAAAATATGTCAAAGTTAAAACAATATTCAGTTATAAAAACAATTAATGATAATAATACAGACAAGTGAGATTAGAGATACATAAAACGCCAACTAGCAGGTTAGGTAACGAGTTCGCAATAAATCAAATATATACTTTTTAAAACGTTTTAAAACGTTGTAATTGAAATTATTTTGCCCAAGAAGGAATTTGAACCCATTGTTGGATAGCAGTATATGAAGGATTTCGGTAACCGTAACTAGTGTGAATGGCAAGAGGATAAAACTTACCAACAGCTCTATGAGTAAAATAGTTATGGATTTGCTGAACAGGAGTTAAATAATTGATAAATGTATAATACTTGTACAGAAACAATAGACATTCGCCTATGGCTATGATACATGTAATCACATGTAATTAATACATGGTTATGCATGTATATAATATAATATAGCCATGACAACAGGGCGATAATACATGCTATTATTCGTTAATAATGGAATGAACCCATAATTATTGATTTTTTTTGCGAAGAAAACACTTTTCTCAAAGTCCCTTTAATGTAACTTTGGTTTCCATAATTGTGTTTTTATTCCATCTGTAATAGATCAAGTATTTGCAGCACTTGAATAAAATTCTTAGTCATTTTAAACTCTTCTGTCATATCTTACTCAAAATTTCTGACAGGTGTTGGTTTAGAATGCTAGTCCATTGTTGTGCCTGCCAAGGTGCACGGTCACTGCCCCTCGTGGTCTCACTACAAATCAATTATTATTCCAGCTAGTAGTAGTAAGCAGTAGCAGCTAGCTCGGCCTAGGGAATTCCTCCATCGATTACCGCCGCAGCGCTCTCTGTCGGCAGTGAACTGTACTGCGGTTTGTTTTGATTATTGCTCTTGATGACAGGGATCTTGTCCTCAGCATCCGTAACCCCGCACTCGAACAAGGCTCGTTTAATTACTGGGTAACAAACACGCCTACTGCGTATTTTGATTGAGTTATAAATTGAAATTCTCCACAGATTTCTAAAAGTGCAAACGATGAAGCGAGCTTTGCTAAGATGAAATAATGCAAATTTTCTATTTTCATCATTCAGTTTCTTTAGATCTCGTTTAGCATCGTTTACTTAAAATTGCCTGGCCGTTTCAGGACGATATAGTCATTATTATCCTACTTCTTTGCACTGAGTATACATTACTGCGTATGCAGTAATTGCTACTATTATAGTTAATTATGGCAAAATCGGTTTATAGTCCACTGGCTAATCGTTGCTATTTAGCAGATTTGTATTTTCGTTGCCTCGTTAGCATTTTCATTGTTCAATTTACTTGTTTAAGAACGGTGTTTGGATAACCATACTAAGATTAGGATTAGATTTTCTGTATCAGACCAGCAGGAGCATCAACATCATCACAGTTGTCGTCGTAACAATTGTTTAGCTTTATCACAGTAGTTTGGAGTTTCCTGTTTTTGTTCAGTTTTTTTCATAGTTTCTTGGTCTGCACTATTCCTTGGGTAGCGTGGAATCATCAAATATGTGAAGCATTAACTGATTGGATGGATTGTATCACGTGACTCCATTGTTTAATGTTTTCTTTTTTTAATTTGCTTCCTTGCAGTGTAAACTTATAAATAGATTTGTTTCCATTGAAGCATCTCATTGTCGTTGTTGCTGTTCATGAAATAAATTTTGACGTGACAATAGGGTAACTTTGTATTCTAAATTATTTCAGTAAAAAGGATTTTTATGGTAACGCTCGCTAAATGGCGTTCTAATTTGTAAACAACATATTCAAGAAATCTATTGATGACAACAATAAATAACATTGGGTAGAAAAGAAGCGACTAACGCAGTGCTTGGCATTCCGGACTAGTTTTTTTCTTGTTTTTTGTTGGCTTTACATGAAGTAAAGTAATATATAGCAGTAGAGCTGCCACAAAAAGTCGTAAAGTAATATAATTATTTTAGTCCCATGGGCGGTCTGTGAATACTGATTACATTTTTAAAACCGGCAGACATGCTTGTGGAATAATTTCGGTGTCTGTCTACAAAACGTAGGCTGATAGGTACCTTTCAAATTGCCCTTGGCACCTGTGAAGAGATATCGTAAGAGACACCAGTCCGTGCTTGTCACAAGCTCTGAGCTTGATTAACGTGACCTTCTCTTAGGAGAATTGTTTCGGTTTTGTGAATTTTTAGTTATACCGCACTTTTGATAAACGTAATTAATCAAAGTGACACTATTTCTTTTCATCAGCTTTTCTTAACTGGTTACGTACAAATATCAGTGTAAATATGATTTTCATTTTATGTTTGCGTTGTATATATCATTAATTGGCAAAATTGGTAGTACTAGTAATAATAAATAATAATAAAGAATGGCAACAGAAAAATACAAACGTTTTTGCGGCACCATATTTCAAGTACTTATATATTTATTTATTGGGTCAAGTAGCACCATTTAGAAATTTTACAAAACGCAATTCGAAAAATATAGCAGTATGTACAGTAAGTGTGATTGAGTGAGATGTAATACGTACAATAGAAATGTTAGTCCAAACACTGCGTAGTAATTTTTGTATTTTGAAAAATTATCATGCCCTCAGCACACGTCATTTTGTTTTTAATTTCATTAAAAGGAATTGTCACTTTCACAAGTAAAGCATTTGCGATGCATTGTAAAAAGTTTTCATAAAATTGTTTAAATGCAAATTTGGCTTGTATTTAAAATGCCAAACTTTCTTTGTTTTTGTTAGTCTGCATACTTAGTAATCCTATGTCGCTATAGCAAGGGCCAAGCCTTCTGGGAAGTTATGCTTATTTTAATGTTTGCAAAACGTGTTAGAAGGGTTTAATAATAAAAGTACGATAAATAAGATCACTTTAAATTCGAGATCAGTTCACGCTTCCAATTTGAATCATCATTCATCAGCTGAAGAAAAGCAGTGTACTATCAATTTCCAGCAAAAGTATAGTAAGTGTTTACAAAAAAAAAATAGATAACTAATTTTGTGATGTGTTTATATGAAAAAAATAGATAACTAATTTTGTGATGTGTTTGTATGAACATTAAATAAGCTGCAGAAGTTTGAATTAGTTTGCGCGAAGAGATTTCGATGCTTCTCTTAAACATCTATTTATTAATTTTCTAGACAGCATATTCATGAATTCATGCGCGAAATGCAGATGTGGGTAAGACATTCTGCATCAGTTTCCTGAAACTTGTGAAAATCGTGTGACAGAGCAAATTCTGTCAAACGACACTGCTTGCGCCATCTGTCGCCAATGAACTCCACTTTTGCTGAAGCCAGTTAAACGGCTCTCGCATTCTTGGGAAATTTACGTGTAGCAAATTGTATCTGGTTAAAACTTGGCCAATGAACTCTGCGATTGAGTTCACAATATGCAATGTAAATAGATTAATAGTTCTTGTATTGACAGTCCGAGTCGAGAGAAAAGACGAAAATTGCTGCCGTTTATAATTTGCAAAACGCGCAAGTTTTTGAATTTGCAAAAATGACGTTTAGTAGCTTTTTAGAAGAGCTTTAAAACTTATTAGTTCTGCGACGAACCATTGTAAACGGTTACGCAGCTGTCACAATTGCTATTACATATTGCTTGAAAATGTCGCAGGCTAGAAATGTCATTATGTTCTTAAATTAATGTCATGCTGTCATATTGAAACATGTCACTTTGCAGCTAAGAAATTTAGAATTGAAAACACGTTGCATTGCTATGGTGTGCCTTATAAGAATACTGACTATTTGTATAATAGCCATTGATTAATTTACTCGTTTTTATTAATTAAGCACGCTTTTAATATACTTTTCCCTAATCACAAGCCATTATCTTGGTCGTTACCGTATGAATTGAATTGTCATTATCATCGTCATCATTATCAGTCATGCTCATCATTGCGGCTTTTTGCCATGTATGGGTCTCCCAGCCCACATCTGTATGTAAACCATGTATAATGTTTCCAAGTTGTGAACTTGTGATGTGGGTTAAATAAAAATAAAAAAGTTAATCATTCATACATTTTAGTATATGGCGTCGAACCTTTTTTGTTAAGCATTGTTATGATATTTTCACATTTTGGTTTCACGGGCTCTGTATAAACTTTAAGTTTTTCTCCACAAGTACATGGCTTTGGCTGTAATGCATTTGTTTATTTCAGCCAATTGTAATCATGCAAGGTCCGACTCGCCTGTTTGGCTCCGTCTACGTTGAACAAACTGATACATGTGTAAAAACAGAAAAAACACAGCTTCAAAAAACACACCCTCATTCTGTTTATGACTCAAAATGTCACTCGAGATTTACAATGAGTCTAGAGCATGTATTTGTGCCCACTAAAAGTTTAATATGTAGAAGTTATCCATCCATTTCAATAAAGAGTCTAGAACATATATTTATGCCCACTAAAAACTTATGTGTAGAAGTTATCTTTCAGAGGAAAAACATGCCGATAAAAGTAACATTTGGAAAAAAGTGGCAAAACTATATCGTTTTTAGCATGAAAAGATTCGAAATATCGCTTTAGGTAGCTACTGGCTAGGCGCTCAGCAAATAAAACGTATCAACTTAATAAAGAGTGTTTTGCTGTTTTCATTACAAAGTTTAAAAACAGTCTGGCGCTCACGATAATTTAGTATGCTGAATTGACTCCACATATTTTTTAATGCTACAACATGTAACGCAATGTATTGTTTGGATTTTGCTTTTTGCTTTGTGTTTTGCTTTGAGTGCAACCGTATGCGAACGTTATCATGCAGAATTGTAAATGCCATCTTTTTCAACAATTCTACATTTCTATCTTTTGTTCCCCTGTCGATCTCAGTTCCTAAAACTCATATGCCACTAATCAATGAAAGTCTTTAAGTGTTCCTACAACATTATTCGCTTCCACGGTTTATTCCTTGCGAATGCGCGGCATGCTTTTGAATACGCAGCCTATTGAATCTTTAACAGGGATTGGAATTTATGCTAATAACATTAATTGCACGCTGATGCAGCTTAATTGCACTAGAGTCCAGTAATTAGGGACAAATTAGTAAAACGGATGTGCTATTATTAGCGCCTTTATAGAAACTTAATCTATTTTAACGGGAGGTCATTTTGTTTTCCTAATGCTCTCGATCGATGTGCACCGCGTTTTCTGTGCTAATGTCATGAATGGACACCGTAGACGGCGCGACACTGTCGCCACCCTAGCGGCAGTGAACTCAATCAGGAAATCGATGGTATTGTTGTGGCTAAGCTGACATTGCATTCACCTGATGAAGAAGTGCTTCAATCGGGGGGCATCTCATTTTGAGAATTTTCTCAGAGAAGGTCGTTTACCCATGTAGTTAAGTTGGTATATGCTTCAGTTTAATCACAGTGTATGTTTGGCTTCCTCAGGTATGGGATTCTGCAGAATCTAGGATGGCTTCACTCCTGTGGAAGTCGAATGGCGAGACGTCGTGAAAAGCGATATAGGTTGTTATCAGGTGCAAGTAAACACTCTGATGCAATTTGCTAGCTGAAAACAGAATATAGATAGTTGGCTATGACCATTGGCTACAGCAACGTTTCGAAATTATTTGCTAGATCTCGAATTAATGAAGAAACTGGATCACTTTCAGGAAGATTTCCATACGTTTCACGAAATGAAAGTTTAGATAAGGAATTTTTCAAGCAAACGTATCACATGATATGGCCTAGATTGATGCATCATTTGGTGCATTCCTTGAGTTTTTGGATAAAAACATTTTACTCGCTGTAATAACGTGGACTTGGTATTAAGTTGTCTGACTTTTTCTTATGTAGGAAAGCCGTAAATTTCGCGAAAATTTTAGGGTAACACTTTGTCTAAAACCAATACAAAAACTCTGAGAAATTGAATTTTAGTTTTATGAATGATAAACCTGTGTTTGATTTGGACCTTTTCTCAAGGTGGTTTTTCGTATCCTTGACATTTACATAAAATTTCCTCGTTGCAATAAACCTCAGTTTAATTGATGCGGGTTTGAAGCGTAGCTCCGGTCCCATTTTTTGCCTATTTCGGTTTACTCTCCTTTCTCAAAAAATACAAGTACACTATTATACTGTATTTGCAATAGCATTGATGGCTTGTTTCTCGTATAGAAAATTATATCCACTATTGTTCGGACTGTGTACAAGTCTATGTTACCGCTTCTTAGTCGAATGTTACGCATGCCACTTGTGAAATAATAATGCTGTCTGTACCAGGTACAGCGGCCAACTTGGTATATAGGTCAATTGCAGCGTGGATTTACGCATGTAAGGTTGAAGTCGATTATGTATTAAACGCAGAAAATTACAACAGGTGACGCTGCTTTGGTTTCTGAGTAGGAAAAATAGGAGAACTTTATAGAAAAATAGGAAAACTTTATGGAAAAATAGGATGGCTTTGTAAAAGAATATTTGAGTTGTGGAACTCGATTTTTGCTACTGAAATTAGCATTGTTTTCCAAGCAGTCTTGCCAAGCCTGAAAATAAGATTTCACTAACCAAGCGACCATAAGTGGATGAATTGATTTGATGGTTCGTATTCAAATAGCCATGGAAGTGAATCCACTAGTTGACAAATTATGGTGATGCGATTTATCTCGTTCACTCGGCTGTACTGCTTGCATTGATTTCATTCATTTACGTACATTCGAATTGCATCATTTGTCTAGACGGTCTCTGCGCTGACATCTTTTAAATAAATCGTCTCGTGGTGTCTGTACTTTAGCTTGTAAACCACGTGCAAAACATTTACAACTGGAAAGCGAAATTTGCCCTATGTGAATATCCTTAAGAAAGATTATTCTGACACTTTGCGGCGTAAAATCATTTAGCTACTTCTAGCTGAAGAACTTCTAAATTAAAGCCCGATTATTTTAAAAATTTCTTTTTGCTAGAAGGCCGGTTAGTTTGAAAAATCGTTTCTTTATTTTTAAAAGCATTTCGTACCGGGTGAAATAGCCATATGCCCCAGGCAGATATTACATTCTCTGATATAACTCATTGGTAAAATGCTTGCTTCCCACCCGGGAGGTCGCGGGTTCGATTCTTGAGATTCATACCAAAGACTCAGAAAATGGTCCCGCTCGCCCTTTGCAGGTTATTCGAAGTAATATATGGGTAATAATAATTGGGATCGCCTTTAAAATAAGTATCCAGTTACTTTAGGTGTTATCCCTGGACTATGTCCTCAACAAAATTATTATTATTTTTTAATTGTCACTATTAAATTATTATGAAATTACTACTATATGGTAACAAAATGCAATGTATCAGAATGGAAAAATTGTATCATCATTTCTTCTTAATACGCTGAAATTAATAGCTGTCATTTGACCCAGAAACGTTTTCCGTGATTACGTTTTGGTGATTAAGTGTGACATATTAATAGTTTCTGATTTTGTGAAGTTTATAAATTTGCCTTCGGGGCATACGTTTCTGACAACTAGATCAGATGTATTATAAAATAACAACGTTGACGACAAGTGTGTTAACAGTTTAACTTGTAATTGTCTGTTAATAGCTATCATGAGCTATGTTGCGTGTATACACCACTCTCAGTTATGCATTTAGAAAACCACATATTATTCTAAATCACGTATTTTATCAATTTAAGACAAATGCTCGGGTACTTTTTTCTGACTAAAGACAAAGACAAGATTTGTTCATCGTCGCTCATTTAACAGACAACATTAGCACTATTGCTATTTAGCGACTTACGTTAGTATCGAACTCAAGACTGCGTGGTTGCAGTCCAAAATCTAAACCACTCGGCCAGCCAAACCGAGCACTAGTTTACAACTTACTTCCGATTTTAGAAACGTTTTGCATGTTCATAGGTGGCATGGGTTCACTGCCATGATTGGCCATTATGGCAACGATTGAACAGACAGTGTGTCAAGTACAAAATTCAAGTAGACGTAACCGTTTTAGGTCACTGTCTGAATTCAGTCGTCTTAACGTGGCGTAAAATGTATGAAACAAATGTTCCAACTGCCCTTTTTTGTCGGTTTGTTAGGGACGAAACTGAAGTTTAAGTTGTACGAGGATTAAACTCGATTTTACATTGTAGACTATGGACTTCAAAATAAAACACGAGTTTTGTTCAAATTTCACGACATTTTTCAGTGCTGCTTTTGTATTTGCGTGGCGTCCGGATATGTCAGTTTCCCGCATGTACAGTATTTATTACTATAGCTTAGTACCATCTTGTGTTACTGTACAGATATTTCCGCCCAGATGTGTATTGTGTACCACGCCATATCAAAATCCCAGCACTTAAAAACACAGATACCGTCTGATAAGATCATATTTGTTCAAAGTTCGTCTGTAACATATGTCGTCGCATCAGAGCTTTCCCACACTGCTTGTACTAATCTATTTTAGAGGAAGTTAACTATTCAATGGCAGTCTGATACCTGTTTTAACTTCAATGAATCTCTTGAATATTGTAGCTGCCGACGTATTTTTAATTTTTATAAACTTTTGGTGGTGTTAGCGCGTTTTAAAATATAATAGTGACGTTTCATGTCTGCCTATAGAGCTTACGACTTGCTTTGCGTGGCCAAAAGTTTGTAACTAATCGGTGGAACGATGGCTCATTAGTTGTTTCTGTGGCGTAAAGAAGCGATTCGAGAAAAAATGAACGTATACTGTATTGAGCTTGACCACGGAGTACCCTTACATCACTGGCCTTGGTTTGTAGTACCACTAATGAGTTTTCATACTTTGATCGTTTCAGAGCTCAGAAAGTTGAAATATTTGAAAGATGAATTCAGGAAAGAAAGTTAATGAGTAGTTAAAGAAAGTTAACAGACATAGTTTGTTCAAGTACTTGAAGCTTAAGGTGTCGAACATTAAATAAAAATATGGTTATATACGTGTGTACGTACGATGTGGCTTCTGCATAGTATATTTAATGCTGTAATTCAGATTAGGTTAACCTGGCCCCTATCTGTCTCGTACTAAAAAGATCATCGTTTATAAATACAACTAAGTACCTAATAGTAGTAGTAGTTAGTTCAATAACTTTAGTTTCTAGCCATCTTGTTAAGGTTGTTGCGTTGTGAGTCCCAAATAATTAAAATTATTCTAAATGTCACTGATTGTCAAATGAACGTAAAATGGGTGAAAAATACCCAATCAAGTAGAGGGTTGATGGCCATTTATAGTTGGTATTGCAGTAATATTGAAATGTGTGATCAGTATGGTATGTTCGGTTGTTCATGTGGTGTGTGATTTATGTACATATATGTCTTATGTATGTAATATTGTAATAGTAATATAATAGAAATATTGTATGTCTATTTTAGTAAACTTTTTAGCATAGTATATTCAGTCGGTATTAATAGCCTATTTAGCTAATGTTCTTCCGTTGTACACCCTACTTGAAATAAAGATTGTTTGTTTGTATGTGTGTGTGTGTGTGTCTTTGTTAATAGTATCTATAGTTGTGCATAATTGTTGTCCTGTGGAGCATGGAGCATGGAGTTTTTATGGAGCATGTTTGGTAGCTATGAAAACTAATTCTAAAGTGGCGTTTACCAGGCATCCGGAATGCGTATGCGAATACGGAATAGGTAAAATCGGTTCATATTGTTTTCAATTCAGCCATTTATCAGACCTGCGTTATGCGTTATTTTTTCTGCAGCCATTTCCTATTAATTTTATTACACGGCTATTCAGCATGTGGATAACGCGTAACGCATAACGCATTACGGATGCCAGGTAACGCCACTCAAGACGTTTTGCCGTTCGACGTGCGTGGGTGGATGTTGAACCTTGCCCGTGTTTGAGCACAGTCTAACGATTTGCTGGCAAGTTTTTATATTGCACTTTAACAAATTTTAATATCCTTTAAGTTGGAATTTTGAAATTTTCTGAGCGCATTTAATCTGAATTTGAGAGAATAAATTTTAGTGTTAACAGTTTCGTTCAAACTCACTGCATAACTTGTTTGAATCAGTTTTCTTTCCCTGGAGGTGTGTGTGGCTGTACTAGATTCACACCCGGATCTCACGACGTTGAATCTATGCAAAATAAAGGCTAAGGTGAATTTTTCTCTTGTCATTGTCTACTGGAGCGATTTAGGTCAAAACTGAGTTAACGATTCGATCAGTGGCAGCAGATATTAGAAAACCAATTTACTACAGTTCTGTGTCTGTCTGGACTGTAAACTAACGGATGTGAAGTCACAAGGAAGATAAAGGCATAGTGTCACTCGCCCAGGGTTTTCGACTGGAAATCAAAAGCATAAGAGAACTTTGTATTAAGAAAACTTTGTATTATTAACTGTAAAACGACATACTTGTAAATTGATGGCTTTTTGCAGAATATATTGTAATTAACATTGGACGTACTGCACCTTTGTCATGTTCGGAACAAAATAAAATTGCGATTTGCACGTTTGTTACATTTTTCAAGATAGCAAGGTGATGGCTAAGAGGCTAAGCCCATCCCTTAAGATGTCATTCCATGCACCCCTAAGGTGCATTTCAAGTGCGTAAAATTGGCTTGCACATTAAGTTACCCTATAGTTATAATTAACATTGAATTAATTACGTCTACACCCTAAAGACAACTAGAGCAATTAATTGGTTGGCACCACTAGCACACCAGAGGGTGCCAATTTACTACGCCTATAATATAAATTGTTTCACGAATATTTTATTATGACGATAAGTTTTCACATAGAGGTATAATCAGTTTATCATGTTTTATGGTACACCTTTAGCTTATTATATAACTTTTTCAGATTAATGATCCTAAATATTTTTTTGAAAATATCTCAGTTGAAAAGCAAAATTTTGAAAAAACATAATACGTTTTGTACCCAACGTGAATTAATTTTAACGAAAGCAAATTACCATGGTGACTAAAAAGGAAATGTGAATCTATTCGTAACTCTCTCATATTAGTAATTTTCTATTAATTATTCATCGTCATCGCCATAGTGTGCTAATTTTAGTGAAAGATGAGATGCTCACAAGAGGAAACAGGAAGGAAAGGAAGGATGGATGAGGAGGAGGTGGAAGGGTACTGGGATAGCGCATGTTCAGGATGTTTATATTGACGACTAACATACTCACGTTTGGCTCCACCAGTTTTTTCTCAGAAATTGCATGCTAAGGGCTAATACTGCGCGTCATCATCACTCTGTCCTACCCTAACAATGGCACCTTTCTAAAGTTTGAAGTGATTTGAAATTGATTGATTGAAAATGTGATTTGAAAAATCCCACAAAGGAAAAAGAAAGAAAGGCATAATATTTAGTACTAGCACTGTAGTTCTTCAGATGAACAAAGAAGACAAAAAGTGATTCTTATGTCTGGCTTCCCTAGCATTGCCTTTATGTTATTATGTGAGCTCTTAAATTTAGTTAAATTTTAACAGTGCAGTATTCCAACTTTTTCAAATAATTGTAACTTAATACCATGGAGGCTTTACTCGGACACCCAGTAATGCCTGACTTCGCTAGCATAGTCTTTATGTTATTAAGTGGATCTCTTAAATGGACTTGAGTTTTAATAGCATCCTTAGTCGACTTTTTCACATAATTTGTGAACTTACTACCCACGGGGGTTTGTTCTTTTGAATGTTGTTTGTATTGTTAAATCCTTTCCTTCTGATTAATCACTTTGTGCAGTTTTAGTTTCTTGCTCTTCTTCAACTCTACTGGTAGCTTGTACTGTATTCACTCCTTTCTTCTGATTAATCACCCCGTACAATTTGTTCTTGCGTCATTCACTTTCAACTCCATGGATTGCGTTCTATTTATCTTTTGTCTTTTAACGAACTGCTTAAATCTGTATCCTGCCATGGTCCCTGTTAGACAGTTCGTTAGTTTCTGTTGTACTCTGCTTTGTGACTGTGGTTAGTGGATTTATACTTTTGTGTTTTGCTCTTAATTGTTTATCTGCTGTGCTATCTTTTCTACGTGCTTGTATCCTTTTTAGTGTGATAGCTAATAATATAAACTAAAAATGCCAAAAAGAAAAAATAGTACTTCTAACAGTTCCTTGCGATTTTGTTTCCTCTTTTTTGTCTGTTTTTGTTCACCTGGAGAACTACACTAGTAGTTTGAAACGTTGTTAATCTTTTTTCCTTGTTTTTTTATATTTGGGATTTTTCGTTCATTATCCCTTTTCTTGTCATAAACTGGTGTTCGTATTGACTGATCAATTAACCTTTGTTAAAACATGTAGTAGTTTTCCCTTGTATTGACTGGTATTTATGGAAAAAATGGTTTCTATGTACACTCTGGTCTAACTTGAAAGGCCTCTTAACTGTCTACATTTTATGCAATTTGTTGTAGTATGTTTTGTTTTTTGGTACAGTGTATCTAAGTAAAATGTTTATTTTTTTGCTTATCAGCAATGTTCACAAGTCCAAATTTTTGTAATTTTGCTGTCATTTGTAATTCTAATTTTGATTATGACAATTAACAGGATTTGCCATCATTTTCAGTAATTTTGAGTCAATAGCTGATCACCAAGATCCAGCCCCAGAGCTTCACAGTAGTCATGGCAACCGGCTACACCCCAGTAACAATGAGTACAACGAGGCATTGTCTTTCAAAAACACAATACACTATACAAAAGGGTGAGACTGTGATGTTTATTTTAACAAATTTTTTTGCACATTATTAATTTTGTTGATGCTGTATAAATTATTCTTTTTTGCTACTGTTTTTGTAGTTAGGAGATCAAGGTCTTCAAAAGGTCGCAATCTAGTATTTTATCATTGAAAATCTATTTTGCAGTCCTGTGTCACTGAGAAATGTGTGGGTCATGGAAAAACACCCATTTTAGATTGAGATATCTGGACTGCATTTAATGACACTGTAATACAATTTTCGTTCTTCGGCTTTTCATCTACTTTTTTACTTTAATATGAAAGTTTTTGTGTGGTACGTTTCTAGGTATCAGCTTATTTCATTTTACTAATGTTAAAGGAAGACCGGATGATTGTTTAGACTCAATCTCATTTTAATTTACTGTCCAAAATGAACATTTTCTTGCCTATAAAAGTTAACAATTCTTCCTTATATTTGAATAATTAGCTTAGAAAGTTAATTAACGGCAACCGAACACAGCTATTGCTTACGTCAGAAACTAACCACAGTTTGTGCAATGGCAGGCGTCTTCCCTTGTGCATGAAGCATATATACATAAGTGTTACAGTACTGTTTAAATGCATAATGTCAAGAAAAATGGGCTCTACGTCATATGACGTCAGAAACTAACACCGCAGTTCGTGATCATGCTTATCATGGTACCGCCTTCTGTTTGTCGACCACGCATACGTGACAAAAAGGTGCCACTGCCAATCTCAGTAGATTCTCTGAGCTGCGCATAGCATTGAAAGTTTAACGAAATTTGAGTATCCGGGGTAATTATTATTTAACCTAAGCTTTGATTTAAAAAAGCTATTGTAGTTTTCAATATTTTAGAGCATTCTTTATTCTGAACTAATGTTTACACAATCATCCGGTTTTCCTTTAAGTTAAACTTTGATTTTAACATTATTTTTTTATTGCAGGCCATTGCCTGACAGCCCACCTGAATCAGAGCCTTACTCTCCACCAGAAGGTAAGCTGCTATACACATTTAATAAGCTTCTTAAACAAAGCTCAGCAGCTGATGATTGTGGCAGTACAAGAACTTGGCTAAATGTCAAAGATAATTTTTTTAGATGAGACAGTGAACTACTAGATGTATCTTTCTGTCTTAGTCTTGTTTTGTTATCTATTTAGCCCCCTCATTAAGGTAAATACACTGGAGCAGACTGCCAAGTAAAATTCTCTACAAGCATATTTATTTGTCACCCTTATACTTATCACTAAGTATCACTAGAAACACCAAGAATGTATGTGTTACGAATGTTTCTGTAATTGGGCCATTTGTGTTTGTTAATATGCTATCAAAAAAGGAAAACGTCGCAAACAGCAACAACAACAGCAGCAGCAGCAACAGCAACAAAAATTGCCACCGCCATCAGCCGCATGCGGTAAACCACCAGCCTCGTCAGGTAATCTTGTTGTATGTGGACTGTTGTACACAGAATTTCCCGTAAGGATAGCTCCAAGTTTCTTTTAAATTTATCATACGTTTGAATATAATTGTGCATGTAAGTTTAGGCGTCTGTGTGTAAGATCGTTTATTTTGCACTGCGTGATACTACAACATTTTTGCTTATAATTTTGTTGTACTGCAAATTAACTATGCTTTTGTGATTTTAATGTACTTTCTAAAAGTTACCCTAATGTAACATTATGGTTGTTCTGTTTTCTCGTGTTTGTTTGCTTGCCGTAATGTGACTTGCATGTTAAGTTATAATCTTAGTCAGTTTTTAAAACATCAAAACATATCATAGTATTTCTGTGTAGTTTGTTTTGGGTAAAACCCAAGTGTGTTTTAAATTATATTTAGTTGGTTTGTAAGTTTTATAGCTTAATGGCCTGATTTTGCCAGGTTCTTGCAAATTTTTGTCTCAAGTTGTCCCACTGCCGAAATTTGATTTTTTTTCAAATCCTGAATGGAAGTTAAAATTATGAAAATTCATATTTGATTAATCATTTCAGTTTCTTATGTTCAGTATCATTCGTATTTCAGTTATACAAATTCATCACAGGCTCAGTATTTCAAGTATCATTTGTGTTCCATCTCACATAAAAACGCTCTGTTTAGATTGTGTGCTGCATGTGTACCGGAACTTTTTTTCACAATTGTCACTTGACTTTGCATTTATTTTTAAATTTCTGTGACAACGTTATTAATGATTTAATCAGTTAATCAGCAAAAAGCCACTGTTCATTTGCTAGTATTTTTATGTTTAAAAAATAAACTTTTCCTTTTTCTCTGATAAAATTGCAGTTATTGTTGAACAGATATAGGTTCACTACTCAAAAGTACCGTTCTTTTGTTATTTTCTTTTTTTGTCAAGGTATTCGGTGAAATTTCAAGAATAAAAAATTAATTGTATTATTTATTTATTATAGAAACGAAGCCAACCACACTGTGCAGTATCTCCAGTAATGTACCACCGGCCAATTACTCTCAACCTAGCATCTATGATCATCTTAAACAGATGTTTGGATCAGGACAGCTAAACAATGCTGCAGCTGCGCAGGCGCAGACAGCACACCACACGCTGCACTCCCCGCAACACGGGACAGCTGCACCCACGGCGGTGCACAGGGTGGGCACCGGACATACAACTGTCACCACTCAACACACGCCCACTGGCCAGACGGCAGCACAACCAAGTCCAAGTCATGGACCAAATGCACAACACTTATCTACTGTACAACATACAAATACTCAGGTGCGGTGATTACCTGTACAAATAATTAATAGGTTTTATGATATTAGTTTGTAAAGAGTTTATTCAGTGTAGGATTAAGTGTTTTAATGAGCAAAGGTCATACGTTTTCTATTAATGCCAGGTTAGTGGTGTACAGTGTCTGTGACTTGAATTTATGTAAACACGTTTGAAGAGTTAGAGCTAAGAAAATGCTTTGTAAACTAAACATTATACATACCTGTAGATCAGTAACACATGTACCTGACACAAAAAAATAATGTCATAGGATATAAAATGTGGTATCCTAGTGGTATTTAACATGACAGTGGATGTCAGTAGATTCAGACTTGAGCCTCATACCCTCAAAAAGTTTAGCGAAATTTGTAGTCATTGCAAAAATTATGAATACGTTTTCACCAGGTATGCGGCTTTTCATGGAAACCCATTTTTTGTAGTTTATTTTGATCTAGCTGCTTGTTAATTGTGAACACTTATGGCTGACCACAAATAATTTTTTAGTCTCTCTTCATGGTGTCTTTCTGCTTGCATAAATTATACATCATATAAATTGATAGGTCTTATGCAAAGTAGCATTTCTAAACTCATATTAAGCAAATGGTTTTATACATAACTTTTAATTCAAGCTGTTGATTTTCAATACAGTTTAATTGTATTGACGATAGCTAAAAACTAACAGTGTTTATATTTTCTTGCAGCAACATGCACATACTACACAACACTCGCCGGTGCATAATAACTTGCAGTCACCAGCTTCAACTAGCCAACAAACACCACAGCAACAATTGTTACATTACATGAAGAGCACAAATCAGGTAAATTATTACAATAGTCAAACTATTACAAATGCTCTAGATCGTGGATGATGCAGAGAGGTTGATCTGTTGTGATCACATTTTCGGGACCTTCCTGGTTTAATTTTACATACCTTTAACCTTCCTGGACCTTTTGCATTGCTATATTTCCTCATACAATTTAACGTGTTTTTTATCGATTTGTAACTAATATACTATACGTTTTAGAACAAAAACGACATCTGTCGAGCTTTGGGTTCAATTGAAATGTGGTGCAGGTATTATTGACTTGCTTAAAACTTTGACTGGAACTTTTATCTTATGTTTTATTACGTATATTTATGTATGTAGTACTTATGGTAAAAGTTTTGTCAATTCAGATTGTATTTGCCCTAAATACTATAACCCTTACGTTCGTAATAAACCAAAAAAAGTAATTTATGCAGGAAAAAACTGTCTTGCCATTTTGGTTAATTGGTAGTAGTTATTTCACTGTGTGAGTAGTAAACTACTGTTTAATAAAGTTGTTTGAAAAATACAAATGATGTTTATTGCTGTGTATGGGACCTGAAGCAGACAAAAGTTGAAATGTGCATGTGTGTAAGGCTATAAGACTACTAGGGTTGAGCATTCTGTATCAGCAAACGAATTCAAATCGAATCCAATATTTGACTTTCGAACACAAATCAAACTGAATTTCAAGATTTCAAATCTGAATTGAATTTGAATTCAGTTTTAAAGATTTTTGAATCATAAATAAGAAGCAGTCTCGCAAATTACTTTGTTCTGAAGTAAAACACACAAATAATTTGCTCAAAAATTGTGCTAAATTGTGTGCATGCTGTTTCAAATGTATTAATGATAAAGAGTGTATGTGGTTGAATTGGTGAATTTAAAAAAACTCGTTCGATTCGCACCCCTAAAGATTACATGACTGTCTTTCTAATAAGTTTTCGTTGTGCATATCGTAGCTTTGAGATATTTATCATTATTGTTTGAGATACTGGCACCTTCGGTATACATGTAACATTGATTGTGCTAAAGTTATTGTGCGTAATCATGATTTATTGTGCTAAACTTATGATGCAGATACATACTACGTAAGTTATGAATATAGACTCTAATTATGTTATTTTAATTGTGGTATGAATGAGCAGGCTAGTATAGGATTTTAATCAGTTTTTAATGGGTAATCAATCGAAGAGTTTCAAATTTTTGCTTTAGTATAACAAAACATAATGCTCATTATAGTCTCATTGATTATATATTATTTCAGAAGCTTTCACCCCAGTGGGCATCATCAACTGAAAAATACAGATAAAATGTTAAAACAGTGTGTATCAGTGTAAAATATTATATCTGTAATTTTCAGCTGATAATGTCTGCTAGGGTGAAAGCTTCTGAAATAATATATAATCATTGAGACTATAAACTGCATTATCTTTTTTTTATGTTAAAGATCTCAGGAAAGGTCTCATACATTTTAAAGTTTTTCTTTTTTATTTATTTCAGTTGAATGCAGCGACACTGCAGCAACATCTGAATCTGAACGTTACTGTTTCTCGCAGCGCGCCGGTGACTCCGCAACATCTCAACAACCAAACAACGACGAGTCCGCAACATGTACCGCCCGCTCACACACAACCTGTGTCGTACATTTCAAACAATGCCACGCCAGCGAATCATTTGTTGCAGATGACTACGCACAGTGGTGCAGATGCCACATCGACGGGCGGGGCGCATTCCGGGGCGGGGCAAATAATTAGCCCCAATACTACAGGTCACACATCGGCAGCGAAGCTTCCACCTACATTCGGAGTGTGAGCCGACTAAATTGACTAAATTGACTAAACATAATAAATTTTAATATGAATTACTGGCACTTTAATTTATAAAGAGAATACAAGAGTGATTTTTTATTCCTGAATGCATATTTTAGTAAACTAATTTGAAAGTATAATTTGCTCAGTATGTCTGGAGATTTATGATAACTATCATGTTATGTTTATTAATGTATGTTTTCACTCTTTCACAATTTTGTAAATGTCAATATTGGAAGTTTTTTTGAAACTATGTTGCACACGCAGTTCAACAGCTTAACCTCGTCTGTTGTTTGATTGCAACCATATAGTTTCTTTTAATTGTATCTGTAAACATGTGCTACTGTATTACTGCTAATTCATGTTTCTTTTGAATTCCATTGTTTTTTCTAGAATGAATAACTTGTCTAATCATCCGAATAAAAAGCGGAAGTATGAGTCGCCTAATAATACTGTTAATGCAAAGAACGCTAACAGTATCCTCAATGGCCTTTTAGCAAATATAAAACAGGAACCAGGTGAGAAAACTATGTGTTTTAAGATTTCATGATTTTCTTTCTAACTTTCTGTTCTGCCCGATAGTTTGAAGTGATGATTTCACTTACTGTTACAGTAAGCATGAAGTTTATGAGCAGAGCTGTTACAATTACAGATGAAATTATGGTAGACATTGATGCAACATTTTTGAAATAGACAAATTATTAGTATTGCTGCTATCACACAATCTTAATGAACAACTTTTATTTTCTACCCGTAGGTTTATTATGCATTTGTGCTTTTAATTCACGGTTGTGGCTTATGCCTAACATCTGTTTTCATATATTGTTTCCTATTAAGAAGTGTCTGAAAATTAAAAAGATTAACTAATGGCTAAGTGTTCAGAGATAACAAACCATAGTTCATTTCACTTAAAAAGTTAATGCTAGTATAAAAATTTGTTATTGTGTGTGCTTATTTTTTCTAAGATAAACTTTATTACTCTTTATTGATGAATCTTAGTAAATTCAGTTTGTTTACAACTTTTCACAGAATTATCCCGTCGATAAAGTAAGAATCTCCTTAGAATAAAAGTACTTGAAAATTGCCATTTACTCACAATTTGATAAAACCAATGCTTGATTTAGAAGTTTCTTATTGAGCTGACAATAGAAATACTTCTGTTTCAGTGTAATTGCCCATGTAATTTTTTTATTGCACACGGTCGGAAATTTTATAATTTTTTTGTATGTTCATAGACTTACCTGACACAGTCATATAAAATTAGCATTTTTTAATTTAAAATACAAACCGCAATAATTATTATAACATCGCTTTTTTTGGCGAGCTTCTATGATTGACTATCGACCAGTTCTGCCATTTTGCTGATTATTGTATTAGAGGTTAAAAAGTATCGTATTTTCCACCAAATCGGGTGTAGTAACGGGTGAGTAGTGCTGTCGCTTATACTATAACATACCTTCTTACCCTGCAAAAAAGAGAAAGTACGATAATCGATTTTTATGTGATAAATGCGGTGATGCGAAATAAAAAACTAAAAAACAAAATGTGAAAAAATGTACATTGGAAAAAAGTCGAAAATATTTGCTGCTAACCAGTGGGAAATAAACAAGCTTTGATTTCAACTGATTTTAGATATTCCACAATTCAGCTTTAAATATTCACAGGGCTTTATTTTTTTCAAAAAAATTTTTTCTTTCCTCCTTACTCACATCTTTTGAGCTTATGATATAAAACAGAAACAGTTTTCTTGTGGCCGGCCTTTTCTATTTTCAAAGTTATTGTGTTCTTTTAGACGTATATTTTTCACTGATTTTGTCTTTTTTTCCACAGATATGTCGCCACAGCATAGTAACAACATGCAGCCTTCTCCAAGTACAGATGACAGCAACTTGTACGATTACGATTCATCGATTCTCAACGAGGCTGCGTACCTGGATAGTGCCTACCAGTGCATAAAGTGGCAACCGTGGCAGCCGTCCAAGTGGCATACTGTTTGTGATATTAATTGTAAAGACTTGTAAGTGTAATTTCTGCCCTCGCTGTCTATTGTCAGCATAACAATTAACGTTAACATAATGATTCTATCTTGGGACATTTCTAGTATTTTAGGTTCATTACTTAGTAGGTTAGCAGTCAGGTAGTGACTATGAATGTTTTTATCAGGTAAACAGACCATATGCAGCGTGCAAACTTAGCAACTTTTTCTACCGGAAATAGGGACACTAATTTTATACTGCAATTTAATGACGTTACGTAGCATATTTTTGCTTATAGACCTACTTACGATTTTTCTGCCAAATCTGTACTTAAAGAATAAATTCCTCATTCAAATCATTTTCATGAAAACTAACAAACTACGCTGTTTTTTGGCTGTTATGCTATTCGGGGTTATGCTATTATACTGTTTGAGCATTAGCGTTCGTGGTCAATACACACATCTGAATACAACAGAGTTTTTAGCGAGCAAAAAACAATCTCGATGTGAATTTTGTATAAAAAAATATGGAAATATTAACTGCGTGCATTTTAGACAGATACATTTGTATTTCGTCTGTTTTCTTTCATATTTTTGCCTTTTTGAAATAGTTTGTTTTGTGTGCAAGTAAGTGGAGCAGGTCGAATCAATCCTGCGGCAGCAAGAATGTCATTAACATGGCAGCATCCTCATAGTAACAGGCAACAGAAAACTTTTTATAATTTGGCATTTAGACAAACCAGGACAAATTAAACTCCGCTATAAACATTTATATTTTTCTGTAAGCCGTGCATCGAGAACTGCATATGTGTAAACATAGAAAAGATACGAAGATTCATTAATACTGAGACGTAGTAAACATGGGAGGCATAAATTACCCTCTGTGGGGACCGGCATTCAGATGACTTCTGCCTGTTCTCGGACAGGTTTACCGGAATTTCACCGAGGACCTTCGTTAAATTTGCACTTCGTTACATTCAACGGTAGGGCTTTCTAAAGCCTGTACAAGGACCAAATCACTGCTGATAGTTTAGTCACCTCCATTTAGGTAATGTTGGTCCTTTTGTGAAGTAAGGGTAATAAACTGGCCCTTTGAATAGAAGAGAAGTTTATGCTCTTAAAGAACTAAATAATAGGAAGACTGTACAGTGTAGACATGGTTTAAATAAGTGATAGAGTGTGATATATTAAGATAAGTGTCAGTTACAATTTGTTTTGTTCGTTAGTCTTATTAGATTCCTGATAGATTCCTATTTTCTTATCAAATTAATTTTCTATTGCATTAATTGTGTTGGAAACCACATCTTGACACTAAACTTTTTATTGCTTTTTAGCAATTTTAACATTTGTTTAAAATGTTTTTCCAACTTTATAAGCCGTGCCACATATGATTTGGTAGCAGACTATGACAGCAATGCTAAATGACAAAATTTGTACTACAAAACTTCTTTTTGGATTAGTCCAGTTTATAACAGTTAATTATTCTTTGTGTTTATTCAGGCCAGTTCCCAGTTACAGAATTGATGCAGACAAAGGGTTCAACTTTTCTGTCGCTGACGATGCTTTTGTATGTCAAAAGAAAAACCATTTTCAGGTGAGACAGTTGTTCATTGCCTTACTGCTTTTCTGCAAAAAATTGTACTTTGTTATGTTCTTTTTTTTATACTCGTATTTTAGGTTTGTAATGTTACTAGTGTACAATACGAGTATGTCTACAGTCTATTGTTCTATGATTGCAAACATGGTTCTGCACAGTGCGTTTTCTTTCCTCATTATGTTATATTAAAGGAAAACCGAATTGAATCTTAGACACAGCTCAAAACAGTCTAAGCTATAAAGGGAGCACATCGTTTTTTAAGAATGACTTGCATGAAAGAATTATTACTGCAAAACCTTACGTGCGAGCACAGCAATAAACTTAAAATTTAAATTTAAAATTACTGTAAGTCATAGTCAGTGCTGTACAGTACAACTGTATTTCAATTTTTGCTTTTGTAAACACGTGCAATGCACTCGTGTCATATTTGTGGTATTGAAAATTATGTTTAATTGTGTCATAATCGTAATTGCTAGCTGGGCTTGTTGGCTGTTAATTAAGTTTTTAACCTATTATGTAATTTTCAGAACACCTTGGCATAATTTTAGGTATTAAAATGTATACTCTGTTATACTGAGACAATAGGCAAAAAATATTGTGATCATAATGAGGAATTTATTCAGATACAGAAATGCAGGTGTTGATATACCATGTGCTACATTGAAGCATGGGAATTTAAACACTAAATGGAAGTACCAGTCTTTTAAACTTGTTGGCTGAAAGACTAAAAGTCAAATGTATTATCAACGCTTAATCTTTCAGGTAACGTGCCATATTGGTCTCTGTGGTGACCCTAGGTTTGTAAAGACAAACGAAGGTCTGCGGAAGATCGACAGTTGGTACTTGCACTTTTTTGGTTGTAAGGTATGAGTTTTTCTATTTAATTTATATACTACTGCTTTCGATATGCAGTAAAACAAATTTGCTTGCTTATAGGCGACAAAGTTTCTCTTATCTTTGCGTAGATTTTTCCTACAAAGTTACCCACGCGCCTACTTTACTTCGTGCTTCTTTGATCATTCAGTCCAATTTTACTTCACCTGTTTGTACAGTGAAATGTGTGAGATGTATAAGAAAGTATGTTTGATGTTTTTCTTATTTTGTTTGCTAAATTGTATGACTATTGTTTATTTTAGATGGAGTCCATGTCACAGACTATAAAAGTTGAGCAGTCACAGTCAGACCGAAGTAAACGAGCATTCCATCCAGTGCTGTAAGTGATGTTTTTTATATAATTAACTGCATTTGCTTCACAGATAAATTGTGTGTATTTTACATTACTATGATTATTTAATTGGCTAATTGGTTATTTGTGACGGAATTGAGCCATTTTGACTCGCCTGAACTAAATCTTATCAGTTTAAATTTTCTATTTCTATCACATTAGTGTTTCAGCTTACTAACAGTTGTTATTTATTATGTCCAGATTGCAACTTCAGCCTGATCAGTTATCCAAGGTAACCGTCGGCCGTCTACACTTCAGCGAAACAACGACAAATAACATGAGGAAGAAGGGGAAGCCGAATCCGGACCAGAGATTTTTCTTGCTTGTTGTTGGATTGTTTGCCCACTGCGGAACGGAGACGTTCATTGTGGTAGCTCAGGCTTCAGAACGAATTATTGTTAGGGTAAGTTGTGTATCTGTGTTTTTTGGGAAGAAATTAAATTATCTTTTACTTATTGCTATAGATTGTTTTTGCCTCTGGTTTTCGTACCCTAAAGCAGTGCTCTTAACTTTCAATTTTTAAGCATGTTGCGTAATATTTGCATAGTTTCTTATATAATTTGGCTGCTATTCATATTCCATTCATAACATCAAAAAATTATTATTTGGCAATGGCTACAATTTGACAATGCTTGCAGTATGGCAATTTTTAAACTGAAAATCAAAACTATAAATATTGAATTTTATTTTGTTCTTTGCAAAAAAATGATTTTACATTGTTTAGCATTGTTCGATTTCTTATGCGATTCATTATGAACAAGTCATTTAACTAGTATTTGGCTTGTAAAAAGACACTCACTCACTATATAGTGTATAGGAAAAATTTTTATTTGTCATGCCTCTAATGTAATTAATAATTTACAACGGTTGACGTATCTTGAAATTTATTTTTAGCTTGAATAAAATTGTTCTGTTATATCTTGTCACTAGGAACATTTTTAGATTTTGATGTGATTTGTGTAAACTTGTTATTTACTTATTGATTATTTGAGAAAGGGTGTGGAACAGCCAAAACATTGTGTGTTTGTATAATAACAGTTAGCACTTGCTAAATTTACATAATTTGTTATACTAATGGGCAGTGCCGTGTCAAGCATTTCGTTAAGTTGTTATATTTGCTTCTTATTATATTACTATTATTAGATTTATATAGTTTCGCCCTCCTCAATCACTGATGCACTTGAGCATTGTTTGACTAGAAATGGTTATTGTTCATATTTGGCACTGTTTTGTTGTTTTATTGCAATAAAAAGTCAAATCTCTTTGGTAGGCATCTAATCCTGGGCAGTTTGAAAATGATGTTGATGTCACATGGCAGAAAGGTCAAAATCAGGATTCAATTTGGCACTCAGTGAGTATAACTGAAACTATTTACGTTATGTAATACAAACTATTTATTATTAACAGGCCTAATGATCTAGACTCTGATACCTTATTAACTGGTAGCATAAATTTAGAATTTTAATATTAATAGTATACTTGTAGAAAAATTTTTTCGAAAGTGGTATTATAATCTCTATGTGGGTGTGGTGCCAGTGATGGGCTGAACAATAAATGTAAATTGTGATGACTTATTTCTAGGGTCGAGTTGGTATCAACAGCGATCGACCCGATGAAGCTTTGGTTGTCCACGGTAACTTGAAAGTGACCGGTCAAGTTATGCAACCGTCAGACATGCGAGTGAAGGAAAATATTTCTGAGGTAAGATTAGAAAACACATAACAAATTTTCATTTGTAATCAAGAAAAGATTAAGGACTTTGTAGATATCTCTAGAACAAGTTTGTTCTTTCTCTCTAAAAAAATCTTTACTTCACCTATAGCCACACTGTTTGCTGCATGTGTCATGTCACCTAATTGTGATTGAAACAGTGCCGCATCATTACTTAGGTGATTTTGCATTCTTGTTTAGCAAGCTTATCACTAATGAGATAAGCTTGATCAAATGGTGTTGGCAGCTACGACTTGGTCAGTACTAGGTAGTAAAACATGTTGCTTTAAAATGTAGAGCTTTGTGAGTTATTCTGCTAATCATTTTCATTACATTGAACCACTTTAGTATCAGCTTTAGGAACTATTTTGAATTGTAAGACAATAATTTAAGGATGGAATGTTTGAAGGAACTATGAGAAAAAAGTATCTTTTATCAAGTATTTTGCATCTTTAGGTGGACACGCGAAATCACTTGCAAAACGTGCTCAGACTGAAACTATATAAATACCGATACTCGGAGAACTTCGCACGGACGGCAGGAATGTCGGACGATGAGCTGGACGACTGCGGAGTTCTTGCACAAGAGCTGCGTGAAGTGATACCGGATGCCGTTAAAGAAACTGATAATGTTGTCTTGCCAAACGGAGAAACTATTGAAAAATTCCTTGTCGTTAATAAGGTATCAAATGTTAATAAGTTATTGAAGTTGTTAATAAAGTTTCAAAATATTTGCAGGTAATTTCAAAGTAATTACTGTTTTCAATTAAATGACAATGTAAAATATTGCAGTGTTCCACTTATTAGTTAGTGTGCATTTTTAATTATTTCTTTACATATTTACTTATTGTATGTGCTTGTTTTCGTATTGCAGGATAGAGTTTTCATGGAAAACTTGGGTGCTGTAAAAGAACTATGTAAACTAACTGATAATCTAGAAAATCGGATAGATGAATTAGAAATTGTGAATCAGAAACTCTCCAAGTTAAAACGGGTGGAAAGTTTAAAGTCGAATGCATCGTCTACGACCACTCTTAGGTGAGCGCAGAAAATGCAAACTGTTCATGAAGATTCATTAATTGAAGTCTGTGTTTTTATTTTACCCCACAATACAGAAAATTATAACCGTTGCTTCTTAACTGTTAACAGCTGCTTTCTAACACTGACAATGAGACATTAAAACTCTACATACAAATGTTTTCAGGAAGCAATATTTATGTTTTAGATGTTTTTAGATGATCAGTCATCTTGAGCTCTGGTCTAAAATTGGTTACTGTTTAATTTGAAGATTAATATTAGATACAAATTTTTATGCGCGAGATAAAAATTGATGATTGTAGGTGATATGTTGATATATTATTCCACTTGATACCAACTAATAGAATGTTTGCTTTAATAAAACTATACCACTCCTTAGGTGAGATGCCTACATTTAATAGACAAAATTGGTTCCTAAAATACCCATAAGAATGAATCTTACAGTAACATCCTAATCCTCTTTGGCCTAGAATGGGTTTTCCTTGTCAAAGAAATCACTATTTGTGTACTAAGAAGTAAATTTGAATGCTAGAAGCATCTTTTAATTCCTGACCCACTTGTTCCAGTCGATCTAGTACGTTTCGACGTAGTAAGGAGAACAACAGGACATTGTCTAGGGGAAAGTCACGCAACAATTCACAGCATCAACGCAATGCCCAGCCGCCTGCTGGAATGTGCAGTAGTCGCCTTGTACAGATCACGATTATAGTTCTCGTCATGATCATGGCATTCTGGTATGCAGTTGAGTTCTAGTTTGTGTTGATAAATTTGTTTTAGAGTTGCATGTTTGATTTAGAGTTTAAATGTTGCTAGTCTAACTTGTATTATAGATTCAAAATGAATTGCTTGACATTCACTACCACCAACAGGATTGTAGTTAAATACCTGACAGCTAGGCAAAGACTTTTCACTTCAGAATATTCTTTGCTATTATCCAAGTTTTTGGAGAACTACCTTTTTGTTTTTACACCTTTTCCTGCATTTTTTTGTTATTGGTGTGCAAGGAAGTACAAATCTTATTAAATGTTTAAGTAGAATGTATATTAATTAAGACTGTCTCATATAGATTTAAATGCTGCCATGCGTACGTATAGATTGCTAGTCTTGTACAAAAAAATGAAGCCGCAATCAATGAGTGAAAGACTACATTCGGTTTTATGTGCAAAAACAGTCCCGGAGTCTTCACTGCTTGCAATATATGCTAGTAATTATTCTGTGTGGATCAGTAGCTCATCTTAGGCGATATCTTTGATGAGTCAGGTCAGGTGGTCTTTCTACCTGAATAGGTAACCACTGAAAAAATTGATTAGTTTCTTTTACACTTCTGTCGTGCATCCACTGATTATCATTTGATTTTGTTTACAGCTTAATTGCCATGGCAACGTTGTATATATTAGAATGGCATGAACGGCAATCTCCGACTGCTGTTGCTAGTAACATGACTCTCTCTGTAATCACTGGTCATAAACAGTAAGTTTACGTTTTGGGAATTTTGTTTTTCATTAGTAGTAATAACAACGTGTAAATTCCCCACGTGTTATGTGACACATTTGTTGCTATCAATTGAGTAGTTTTTACGAGTTTTTTGATGTTGTAGTCTTAATTTGACAGTCCAAACTTTCATCCATTAATAGCACCTGGCTATTAGTCTGTTATTGGCTTTCCATTTTTGACGACTTCCTTTTTGTCTTGTTTTACGCAAAGTATCCAAATGCTGGTTTTCTTTTGGCTGATTATTTTTTTTAATAAAAAACAACTTTAGGAGTAATGTTCAACATTCAAATTCGTCTAATACATTGAAGCATTCAAGTGTAATATCACTACTTGTTATTTCATTTTGTGTACTCAGTGGCAACTCCTACAGAGATATGTCTGACTATTAAAGGTTTTTGCATAGCAGAATTTATGCATTTTGGGCTCTGCCTGTTTTACTGCGCTACATTGTCCAATCGTGCTAATTTATTTTAGCTTCATATATATTATTTTATTAATTTCTTTTGTTTTGCAGGACACAGAGTACTTTGCCTCCTGACAAGTCGACAACTTCCACTACAGGTAAAACTATTTTGTTCACTTTGTATTTTCAGGTGTTTAAAAAAATATGAGCCAGTTTTTATATATAAACTATTTTGAAACTGATAATTAAAGCTTAAATGCTTAAAGTTTAATGCTTAAAGTTACTGCTTAGATTCTCACCGTATATAGCCTTTACTGTTGGCGCATGATTAGTTCCATATCATAATACGCTTTTGCTGTACTATGACTAATGTAGCACAAAAGTGACTAAAATTTGGCTGTGAATGAAATTTTGGCTGAAAAAATTGGGACGGGAATTGGCCTCAAAAGTTAGTTCACAGTTTTTATAACTGCTTCTAATTGATATAAGACCTGACATGGTTTTGTATTGCGACAACTATTATTTCAATTTTTACTTGTCATGTTTTCATCTTTTGTGCCCTCCTTTGTTGATGTAACATATAAATAATTCTTAATAACAAGAATAGACACAATAAATAAATTCGATGAAGACTCATAATGAAAGATTGCAACATAACAGGCTACATTGTGTGATTTTTTTCTTTATTTTTTGTGTGCATTTAAAGTGCATTATAACTGAATAAATAATGTTAATACTAATATCTGCATATTTGTTGCTTATACCAAGATGTTATAGTTTTCAAAGAACGTTATGAACCACATTTTTGTGTTATAAGCAATCCTGTGTTGCTTCACACCGTAACACTTTATTTTTCTAGGTACACTTCCTCTAACGCCAATACCGGGTCATTCTCCGCCACTGTTAATCCCTCATTACTGTCAGCTACCAAGGACGACGTGTCACGTCAGTTCTTGCTGTTATGTACGAGAACCGAAACCAACCGATTTTATCATACGTGAGTCTCATTATGTATTAGAGTATTTTTTACGTCTGACTTACTGTAAAAATATATTGTAATACAAATGCAATTTTTCTTATTTTAGTAAAAAAGAGCTTGTACAATCATTCATTGTACACTCAGTGATAGAAGAATCTGACTCTATCGCTATAGAATTTTGTTCAAGACTGAAGTAACTGTTTGTTCCCATTATGTATTCTATCCAGGGAGCTATTAAACCCTTTCACGGAGATTGTTTCTAAAAGTGTTACATTTTTCATCGTGAAATGAATTGTATGACATTGTGGCAGTGTAAACTCGTGTTACATTACTTAATTGATAATTCATGATTGTTAACAGCACATAATAAAACACAAGCGCAGGTGCCTCAGGATCACCCACTCCAGGTTGTGCCATTTACAGCAAACTTGCCGCTGAACACTCCACCGTGTGAGAACTGTGCTTCCCCGCCAGGTGAGTAATATTGCTGTTGGTTAGTTTTGGTGAGGAAATCTGCGTTACAATGCATGTTTGAGTTGTTGTGATATTTTTGTTAATACTGACTGTTAAAGTGTGAGTATGTTTTTTTGTTACTCTAGAACATGTGTAAGAAATGTGATAACTGCTAATAAACCTATTAATAAGTTTGGCCTTTGATATCATATAAATTTGTTTTTGAAGGAAGACAGGATGATTTTTCATATATTACCCCATTTTCAAGTCAGATAAAAAGTATACATTTTAACACAAGTAATACTGCAAAAGCGTTTCTGATAACTGAATAATAGATTAAAAATTTAATTAATGGCTGGCGAGGCCAACTATTGATGACATCACAAACTAACTTAATTTTTAACAGCAAAAACATTCCACGAGCCTGTTGCAGATGTTTGCGAAAGTGAAAATTGAAGTACAATGCTGCTATAAGATATTCAGTGTGCTGTATTTAAACTAGGCAAATTTTGAGATAAAAATTCAAATTTCAAATTTACTGCTGTGCTCACGCATGAGCTGTTGAAGGTGTGTAGTTCGTCACAAACTAACACATCTGAACTGAGAGGTACAGCACCTGCTTTTTGTGCAATGCGTTTCAGAAATGCAGGCATACGTCTAACTAGCGTATGACAAAATGCATATAACAGCGAAGAACTAGTGGCGCGAATGTGAAATTGTGTTTATTTGGTAATAATTCTTTCATGTACGTCATTTTTGAAAAAATAGTATGTTTCGTTTCAATATTTTTAAGAACAGTTTAAGATTTGGTCCAGTTTTGCTTTAACAGCTGAAATTAACTGTTTCAGGTAGTCTTTTCATTTTTAATGGCGGAGTATTATTTTGCTGTGATGTTTTTCACGAAGTTAAATGTTAGAAATAAGCTAAGAAGTTTAAGATGCTTTTGTTTTCATTAAAAGTGGTGTGTTATTTTTTGAAGCTTCCTTAAAACGTGCAAAACACCGAGGTAGGCTGTGCAAATAATATATTGTTCTTACTTGCATGTGTTATTTTGGTATAGGTATAGTTAACAGTTTTTAAAGATATTATTAGTTCTTACTAGATTCAATGCATTTAAAATGAACTGTTGTGTAATAAAAAAGAAATCCTGCTTAAGAATTTACTAGCTAATTGTTGTTGGTGAATTATACAAAATAGATGTTTCGTAAATATATGCATGACATTTTGTACATTATGCATGGCCCATTGTAAATGTATTAAATAGTGTTATGGTAAAGACTTACATAATCAAGTAACTAGTGTTGCGCATGTGCTTTGCCTAAACTTCATACCTGTAAATTGTTATGCCATGGGGAGTTTTTGGCATCTATGAATTTACATTTTGGTAAGGTATTGCATTAGTAAACAAATACAGATGTCTAAGCAAGCTATGGACACGTTAATATTGTGTTGCAAAGTACCGATCTTTTTATTATTCCTTGTATATGATTACATAGTTTTTGATTTGTAGTTCTGTTTTGCATTTTACTTTATAAAAAGCCGATTAATGTAAATTTGTGACTAGCATTAATGTATCATTAATTGTTGCGGATCACCATTACAATCAGCCTAGCAACATATATAAGTTAATTAAGAAGAATGGTAGTGTTATGTATGTTAAATTGTTTAGGACTTGCCCAATAACAGTTCATGATAAACAAAGGCAGTTTGATAGCAACTATTATACTAAAATTTTAACTGTTTAGACATCAGGACTCCAAGAAAGCAGAAGGACAACACTGATTCACTCGATTTCATTGGTCCAACACAGTGGTCACATGACATAGATGGTAGCACGGAAACAGAAGATCTGCTAACAGAGGGCGCACTTCACCCTTCCAAAGTGATTATGCCTCCAGATATACCGCAAGGGCCAAGCTTTCCTTACAATCCGGAAATTTCTGAAGGTCTGTGTGTTTGATGTTGTTTTAATTTTTAAGTCTAATTCTGTCAATTTTCCCTGTTATCGTGTAGTATATTTTTTGTTGCTTTACACTTACTATTGCTAGAGCAATGCTTTATGCAAAGGTCTTTGTTGAAAGCTGAAAATCACTTGCAAAAAGGTCTGGAAGTACACGCTGTTGTTTATGCATCTTACACTCTTAGTAAATGTGAAATAATTTCTCAGAACAGTTCTCATAAGTTCATCATCAATACTGAGCATCAAGAAATCTTAAGAGTGCTCTGGAACCTATATTACAAAATTCTTATAGGAAGCAGTTTGAGTAACTTCATAGTATGATTTACTTAAAGTTCGGTTTATCCACAGTAATTTTAATCCACGTAAAATAGTCTATATGGTTCTAATAATAAAAAATTGCGTGTCTGTTTTTTACTGTGTTACATTTGTCCAAACATGTTAATTTTATTTTAGCTTCGTATACATTATTTTAATTTTGTGTGTATTGTTACCCCGTTTATTGTTGTTATTGTGTTGTACTTTCTGTCTTCTGTAGTCTAGCTGACCTGATTTTGGTAAGTTGAAGTCTAATTGTTCTCAACTGAGCATTTATTTGTTTAATGCTGTTTCGTATTATATGTCTCTTGCTTTGAAGAACGTTGAAACTGGAACGTCAGTTTTTTTATTGAAAGAAGGTATCCTGTGCCTGTTTAAGTGCATTGTTTAGTTATTTAATTTAAGCTAAATTCATAAAACCCACATTTTGGGTAACTCCAAGCAGGGTCAAGGTCTGTGGTCAAGGGATGAACAGCAGTAGGCATCGGTCAGTTTTTACAGTTAAACATCTTAACCTTCTATAGCTTTGGACTGGGCTCGAATTTTTTTCGCAAGTATTTTGCTATGATAGGGTACATGAGCTTCTGGAGTTTTAATAAGCTGACAAGCTTTGAACTTCCAAGCGAGGGGCCAAAATCCAAAAACGAGGTTACTCACTGTTGTATTTTACCCACATAGGACTAATGAGACAAAATCAATGGAGTACATGCTCCCTAAATGGAGCATTGTTTGTGTGTAACCCGAAAATCTGGGTGAAAGTTCATGGAATTGGCCTGTCTTCATTTGGTCTTCTTTAGGCTTTTTCTTGTCCTACAGTTTTTAAGCTAGTGCCATAAATTTTAGGTATATGACTAGTGTTTACTTGTTTTTTGGCTGTTTTAAAGTAAGAAATTTCACTGCACAAAATTAAGATTTATCTGATATACCTAAATTTAAACCCAAGTATTCACATGGTTTTGTCTTAAAACCACATACGTACCTATTAGTACGTAATTTTGTTGAACAATAATGCTGCTGCCCTTTTTTGATATTCTTTTACATGCGCACATACAGCGGAAAAATCGAAACGTAATGTGGACACCGGTAAGAACTTGATCAATGTCAACAGATGCAGTACGTGTATTAATTCATGCTAGTTGTCACCCTTCACTTGTGTTTTTCTCCATGAGTAGTTGTTCCAAACTTAGTCAATTTGGCAAGCTTGTTCTATTCAAATTTTTGTTCATGCTATAGTCAGCGTAGTAATTCGGGTAAAAGTGGGATACTAATAGTTTCTGGTGTCTAGTTGTAGAATTTTTATTTACAGTTGGCAAACGAGCTTATGTTAATTGTTTATCTAAAAGCCGACATTAAATAAAGATTATTATTGTTATTATTATTATTATTGTGGTCAGCCTTTTGTGAGCCACACTATTAATCGTCTGTTAGTTGCATTACTATGAATCTTTCCAAAAGTGTCATAACATGTCACCAACTGTGCAACTGGTTGTTTGAGGCTGCAGTCTGTATCTTTATTTTGGGTTCAATAAATTATGATCCATTGTCACTCAACGTCAAGATCCTTTCTAACTTATTTCATAGGTGGCGGAGGCGTTTTCATCCATCATAATCACTTACCGGGTGCAAGCCATGGACAAGAAATCCATGTCCATCCACCAGTGGTGGGTACGGAGGAATCTTCGAATCCACAGCATCTGGGAGATGGAGACCAAGGTAATTCACACTTCTGCTCTATTGATACATATAGATATAGTTTATTCTTTAAGTACATAGTCCACGTAAGATTTCGTGCAACATAAAAACTTTTTAGACACTACATAACATAAAAATTACGATAAACTTGCAGAGTTTTTTAACATTTTTAAAAAGCTACTGCCATAAAATTTAATAAAACATTGAAAAGTACTACAGATAATAAAATTTAAAAAAAAATTTTGTTAATAGAGTGTATGTTTTTGCCATATAGGAATTTTATTAGATCCGATTTTCTCTATTATATAAGGTGCAGCCAGGATAAATGTTATCCTGTATCATTCGGTACTCAATTTTGGAAGGAGAAATTGTGTTCTCTTCTACCGACAGTTCTCGTGGGTGGTAATAGATAAATGTAGTACTTTGTTATCTAACAAGTACATAGTTTTGTTGCATTAAAGTTTATACACATTTTAATATTTATTATTAGCTATTGTGAAATGTAAGATATTTAAATTCAAACACCATCTTTTGAAGCGTTTTGTTTCTGTACTGAAAACCAAGCTTAGAACTTCTGCAAAACTTTGCGTCGTGTTAATGTATCAATTTCATTATAGCCCAGATGCAGAGGCATTTACCATCTTCATCAGCGTCTTCACCGCTAACTCGTTCTCATCAGCAACACGATGCGGTGGTTGTCGTGCCGACAGATCCGGCGTGGAAGAAATATCGGATTAAGAAGTATAAGCGCTTCGTTGAGTTGAGGAAAAAGAGAGATACTGAAAACTTGGGTAAATTTTAGCTGTTTCAGTTGTTGTTAAGCTTAGAAAGTCGTTTGTGATTATAACTGTTCTTCTTTGGCATCTGACAGTTCAGTCAAGGGAGACATCAACAACATATGTTTTATTTATTTATCCTAACTGTATAGTGATTTATTTATTGGTTTTATGTACATCTCTGGATTGTCATTATAGTGGAAAGTAAGTCTAGACTAAAAGTAGCTCTAAAAACACTTGAGGAAGACGTTACAAAATTATGTCAAAATATTGTGAATATGTAAGCAGTTTATGCAGTCTACATGGTTCATAATGTGTTGGTAAAAAATCAATAATTAGATTGAAAATTAGGCTGCCTCGGAACTATTTTTCGCTTATCCGCTTGTGCAATAACTCTATCAGGTGTTGTATTTTGCCATGATGCCGGTCTCGTTTATGTACTAATTAAGCCAGTTTTCGTATTCTGACGTCAAGGAATAGAGTTGCTTCGCATTCCATGGCAATAGTAATTGGTGTTCTAAACAAAAGATTTAGATTTAGAAGAATTGGTGGAAGCTCATAATTCAAAACATAACATGCGAGCAACATCCATGCTTATATATGATAGTTTTTACATTTTGCATGTGAGCAAGATGGGCGTGCGTTGCTTACATACGTGTGTGGATGTGTGCGCGCGTGCGTGTGTACAATAGTCACCGCGTGATACGTAAAACCATAGTTAATAAAAGCACTGTTTAATGAGACAACATTTTTCAGTATTAAACAACAAGAGCAATAGCAAAATGAGAAATAAAATGTATTTCAGTAGTTTGCCAACTTTTTAAGATACGCCTTCAGAATTTCAGCCCATTTCTTAGATTCACCTCTTCTGAGTTGCAGTCACACTGAAAGTTAAAGTGGATTGTTTCATCATAACTGCTCTGCATGTACAGCTGCTAAAGTATATTTTAGTCTGCTGAATGAACTTGGATCACTGTTGTGATCTTGAGTCAATCTGTAGGCATGCAAGCTGACTGCCCCACATCTGCGTGAACCTGGAAGCTAAGTTTTGTGCCCAACAGGTTAAATTATGTGATACCAACAGATCAAATTTTGGATTAGCTTGAAAATAAGATGGTGCTCTGCTGAGACTTGTCACGGTCATAATCGCAAAGAAGACAAAGTGCCCATTAAGTCTCAAAAATTTTCATTCTCCACCAGGAGCTTTCGCCCATCATGGACTTCGTCAGCTGTAAGGTAGATACAACTGTAGGTGGTTTTATGTATCAAAATGCTTTCGGCAACTACTGTATCCGAAAGCTTCACATTCCGGACTAGTTTTTCTGTTTCACCATTTGTTATGTGCCATTATTTGTTAGAATTTATTCAACAGCTCATGCTGCAAATCGATTAACCTCACTAAAATGCCTAGTAGCTGAATGGTTGTCTGTGATTTTTACATTACTACAGAGAATCGGGAATCAGCTGAAGCAGGTGAGACAGGTGACGCTGCAAATGTAGGGATGAGATCAGGAATACCGCTAGAGCCGAATGTTCCCGATGTTCCTCAAACAACAATCAGTATCGTGAATATGGTTGAAGTTACCGACGTGTACTGTCTGAACCGTGACTGTGGACAACCGGAAAATTCCAGCTACTACATTCCAATAAGCCCTTATATGCATTCCAATCCCATCACTATTAATATTACGTGAGTATGACCATTTTAAGTATGTTTTTTGTACTAATCTTTTGTATGTAAACTGTTGTCACTTTTCCATATATTGTTGTACTGGTAGGTCAAATGATGGTTTGGAAAAGACACCAAATGTTTTTTAGAAAATAAATTGATTAACGAATTTATGGTGGAAGACCATATAAATGAACAATATATATGTATTACCAATGCGGTTTAGTGGAAGACTAAATAAGAAAGCATTGTATACCAATGAAGCTTAGTAGAGAAGACTATATAAGAGAGCAATATATATATCAATGTGGGTTTTCATTGTAACATTTCAAAGAAAAAGCATTTTTAATGGACTTCTTAAATTAAGCAATTTTCTGAAATTACATTAACTTAGTAAAAAATGCTGGATTATTGTAATTTCTGGCAACTATGTGCCAAAATCACATTTCAAACAATTTTTTCCAAGTTGTAGTAAATGCTACGTTGCTAAAAATGGTAAATGTGAGGTTCCTTATTTAATCGTGTACATTTTGAAGCAAATCGATCGCAGTTTTTCTGGTTTATTTATCTATTTAAGTAAAACTAGTTTTTGATAGTATTTTAATCATTTCAGAATATGATTTTCAGAATATTGTAAATAAACTAATGTTTATTGATATCTAGCTTGACCTAGAAAGTTCATGTTTTTGAAGTATTGTAATGCATGGGGTATTTAATAATCTTCTAGGGTTCCTACTGGTTTTGATGTGCACCTGTGTGGATTTCAAGTAGAGGGATCAATTTGTGCTGATACTGGCTTTCCCGAGCAGACCATAGATACGCCAGTCATAGAGAAGGGACACAATGTAACTATTACTGTTTTTACTACGTTTATATTGATGTTTTAAACAGTTAATTTGCTAGATGCAAGCATACTATTATTATTTCTATTATCATTATTATTGTCATTGCTGTTACTGTCATTTTTGTGGCAATGTAACATTCATTGTGGATAAGATCACCTAAACTTCCTTTAATTAGTCAATTTTTGATAAAAAAAACCCCTGCAATTATAAAACGAGGAAAAATGAAAGAATGCAATATTTCAAACCGCAATATTTCAATATAATTCTTCAGGTAAACAAAAAAAAGAGAAAAAATCACAAGGAATTATTAGAAATATTGGAATAATTTTTGGGGAAGTTTTTTGCTTATACTGTTAACACAGAAAAAAGGACATCTGACTAGAAAAGGATACGAGCACATAGAAAAAACTGAAGCATGGCAAACAAAAAACACAAGGGAAAAACAGAGAAATATAAAATCGCTAGCCATTATATAACACAGTGGGACAACAGAAATTAATGAAATGTCTAAGTGTGTGTATGATCCTTTTTTTTATTCATTGTCACTATTCTTATCATTAAGAATTAGTCAGTCAGAGGCAGGGGCAATCGCCCTCTGACGCAAGGGCGAGAGGGCGCCAAATCCTTCTGGAGTTCAATGACTCTTATTTATTAATTATTAAAGAATTAACAAAAGTTTTCAAATTACAACAAAATTACATAAGTCATAGAGACATTATCGTAGCTGACTTAATTACTAACATACATCGTAGAAAAATGCTAATGTTATTACTTAAAGGTGTGTGTAGGGTGTCGTATGGCTTAGCAGATCGATAATTTTAGGAGAAACATTGGCATTTCTTTAAATGTTGATTACATATTGTGAAAACCTGCAGTGTTCTGTATCTTTCATAATCTTTGCATGTTTTAATGCTGGAGCCAAATATTTAAGGACTGTCGTGTTTATGAGCAAATAATACATAGAAAACAGTTATTCTGGTGCAGTACTGCTAATCAAACTCAAGGTGATCCTTAGAAAAAGTTTATTTAATTTTGTCCTATCGTGTCGAAAAGGAAAATCAGGCTCAGGGACGCAAAAAATTTGCACAATTTGTGGCTTCACCCACGAAACAAATGATCAAAATATTAAAAGGATAAGGTCTCAGAAGTTTTTAAGCCCAGTTTTTTTTTGAAAAGTGCATTACTTTAAGTGCCAGGTTACTTAAAAGAAAGCCAAAAATTTATAATATGTTGTTAATACAAATTTTACACACAACTAGAACTGAACAAAAAAGAAGTAAAACAATATACAGTAAAAATTAATAAAAAGAAAACATTTTTACTCGTGTGATCCATTCATTTAAATGAAAGTGGTGCTGTCAGCAGACAGTTGCAAATTCCTATTTCTGTTTCTGTTGCCAAAGCCGCTGCTTGGCTGAAAATATAATTAAATTTTACCTTTCACTCATCCACAGTTCATTGTGAATGACTAGAGTCAAACGACCGTGTGGATAAACACAAGACTACCTATAGTCTGTTGTGTTAATTAAATTGTTCCACTCATTAACAAGCTTCTGCATTGTTACAGGTAATTAACTGGCTATTGCAATTTTTCTGATTTGTGTTTGCAGAGTGTATCTCACCAATGGATGATACCTGCCACCCAGTATCCCAGCAGCTCGTTTACATTCCGTGTTGCGCCGGATAACCTCGTGTTAGCACAGGTAATTATTGTTGTTAGGTTTTCAAACCAGGGCAGCCAAGACCTGTGAAACTGCAAAGTGTATCACAGGTTGGCACCTCTTCTTGAACAACAGTATGATCTGTTTCAGGTTTTTTTCTAACAACTGCACTTCAAAAAGTGTTTTAGTTTTACATTTTTCATTATTAAATCTGCTCAAGTTTGCTTTTGTAAAGAAGTTTGGCTGTGAAGAGATTTGTTGCCTTGCAGCCATTGTTGGTACTCGATACACGAACAAAATACAAGAACAATTGCTATTCAATACACAAACAGAACGAATGAAATTTTATATTTGCTATAATACTGGAACGAAATGAACGGAAATTTGAAAATAACCGTAATACATGAAAACCAACAGAGACAAAAACTTATAATAGTTTATTAAATAGCTTGTAATAATGAACATTAAATATTTTCCTATCGACCCTACCAATTGAAAGACGCCATGATTTTATCTAATTGTACTAGGAAATGTGACACTGCATTCTGAAACCAGACAGTTAGTCATAGATATCTTTTCACATGCGACGGCATAAACAGACGCAAAATTTACAGACTTTTGCATTGTACAATAAAGGAGCTGACGAAGTTTATTAATAATTTACTCACTGTTGTTTTTATTTATTTAAATAGATGAAAGTAAATGTTTGTAAAGTTCATGACATGTAGATGATGCAAAAGTAGATGTAGATTAAAGGTATATGAGAAAAAAGTAGATGTTCCAAATGCTGCTTGTAGCTCTTTGATTTAATTTTATGTATTGTTGCCCGAGAAGTGATAATTGATTTTACATGGGAAAATTCATATCAAAAATGATCAAATGAAAGTTTGTTGTCTCGGGAAGGTTTGAACTCAAGTCTGCAATGCAATATAACATTTTGTTCTTCTCTTTGTACTTGTTTCGGTTATATGATGTTCTTTGCACTTGTTTGTGTTTGTGATTGTAACATGATGTTCTCCTCTTTATACTTATTTAGGTTTGTGCTGACACAGCCGGCACTGACATAGATCCAGTAGTGACTTTTTTCCAAAACAATCTGTACTTTTATCGTGTTTGTACAGCTGAGGACAGTTCATCTACCACTCCATATTCCAATAAATGGTAACTCTATACTGCAGCATGGAAATTGTTGAGAATTATGTAATGGTGACAAACAAAAATAGACAAATTAGGAAGACTGAGCTTAAGCGAAGAAACTTATTTTAGGATCACGTTGCTGCTCTTTTGCATGCATTTTACATATTTGTAGAGATGCAAGATATCTCTATTGGTATGCTTGTTGTTATGAGCAAGTACGGAATATCACAGTTACTTCGTGAGTTGTAAATAGGATTGATACAGTAGTCGCAAATAACGTGTCCTGTTAGCGCTGCGGTGTTAAATAATTTTAACTGGTAACGAAAAATGTTGCATATATACTATGCACAAATAAAAATTGTACTAGAAAATAAAAATTACTAATACTTAGTAACATAACAGGATAATATAGAATATATTTTCACATAATGTGTTATTGTATTTTATTCTCTTTGAATAGATCTGTCAGAGTTGTACTTGTTACCATGTTTACTGCTGTTGCCGTGGCGATGTTGTTGCCATGTAGGAAGTGTTAAGGTTATACAGTTATGTATGTTCTGTTATATATAAACCACTATTTAAGAGCTACATTTTAATTTTTTATACGACAGAGTTGAGCGTTTATTTCATGTAATGTATAGTAAGCGGCATAACTAAGTTATCAGTGTTTAAAAATGTGAGGTGCCACATCAAAAAGGGTCTAAGGTTCTGTGAAATCTTAAGGCATTCTCCAGAAGTTTTTTCTTCATCACATTTAACTTTGTGCTTGACAAAAATTTGCACGTTAAAACACCAAAAATGTGTCATTTCTTGCCACATTGCAAGTTAAGTAGGTATATAAGTATGATATCTTAAGTCCCTCTGATATGGCACTTCACGAATTTTCAAATTGCTCTGAATTTTTGTTGAATGTAGATTTTTTGGAGCCATGTTAGAGTCTAGCTTGTGATAAAGTTACTGTAAGCTGTTTTAACTTGTGTGTGTGTGAGTAGGCCTAATATCAGTGTTTACCACATTGCCAGTTATATTGAACTCTGGGTAAACAAAATCTTTGCATTCCAATCATGATGTACTTTCCATAAACGCTGCATTTTATGTTACATATTTTTTACATTTTTTGTAGCCACACTGTGATTTTTTGTGATTTGCGTTGGTTTTAACATTTTTTAAAAATGAGTGATAAAATCTACACAAACTTTGTTTACTGCCTTTTTACCTGTTGTGACTTGAAAAAACATCAGAGGATAATTAAATTCTGTGTTTCAGAAGAATAATCAGTAATTTAAAATTATGTATGAAATCTTACCTTACTTTTTTATTTGGTTATGTATGATTTCTTTTACAAGTTATGTTTGAAATCTTCCCATCTCTCTGATAATAAAATTTAGCATATGCTGTGTTTAAAAATAACTGTACTTGTTATTTTAATTTTTATTATGATTATATTAAAACTTGAAAAGAGTTATAGTGGCTACTATAAAACAAAAATCTCGTATTTTTAATTTTAAAATATGTTCTCAGGTTTATATTTCACTATAAAACAATGTCACATTACAAATGGCTGAAATTAAACAATTTAAGCTAAAATATTGATCGTTACAAAAAATATGATTTCACATGGCAAGATTTATAATATTAACACTCGCCGTTACATGACGGCAATTACCTAATTAATCAACATAACTGTCATGGACACCAGTCATCGCTTACAAAACAAGTCTTGCCTATAAAAATGATTGTCATAAGTGTTTAAATTTAACAAAAAAAACTAAAATAAATTTCGAGAATCGCCTAGTTGGAAGTAATTAAGAACGTGAGCATAACTTCACACCTAGTAACCTCGTTATTAGGCATAGACTGTCACTGAGGTAGTTTAAACGAAGGCAACCAGAACAACATTTGAATGAAGAAAAATATCCAAATCTTTCAGTGTTCTTTCACTATTCCAGACAAACTGGAGCAAGGAAGGGTTTGGCCAATTTAGTATAGCATGCTGAGTTGCCGAACTTGTTGGGCTTAGTGTACTGAACTAGTTAAATAGACTTAGATATAGATTTATTTAGTCATCCATTTAGCACGACATCACAAAATACAAATGATACAATTACAATTGACAATATGTGTTGCAGTGCTATGAATGTAGCAGAAAAAATGAACTTATAAGCTACATTCAACATGGATAAGCCTTAAGTGTAACAAAACAACAAACATGCGTTAAATGGAGTAAAGAAAATGCATGCGAAGAGAAGAAAATGTTGATGATTATTATGATGACGGAAGTTGAGAGGTAAAAGTTGATGAACAGGTAAAAGAGATGATTTATTACCAGATAAACTTAAAATATCAACTACCTAACGGCAGCCATTTAACTAGTTCAGTATGTTTGAAGTTTTGCCACATCAATTAAACAGCTATAGTTTATATACTAACTATAATAGTTTTACAGCTGTACACGAAACAAAGCAAATTTTGCAATTTTTTGATTTTAAAACAATGGTGCTACTTAGCTCTCAAATCAATGTTAGTTTAGATGACGGTCCAAAACTAAAACTTGGCTATAATAAAGAACATTCAACAGATATTAATGAGGTCAGAATTAGTGAAAGCTTACAGAAATAACAGACTTATGAGTACAACACAAACATCTTCGTTACTTCAATACATGTGCAAATAGATTCCCTAGATCAACTAATTATTTATAATTTTATTTTTTTTAAATCATAATTTGAATGTTCTGTCCATCAATCCATATAATTTTTAACTACAGTAGAACAACTCTTTACTGTGATAGGGAAGACACTTAAAATCTAGTACCTTACAACATGTTCATCAAACTAAGTACTAAGTACAGTCAAACCTCTTTATACCATACGATTTGTGACTGCAAAAAAAGTTATTGTTATAGTAAGTTTGGCATTATAACGAGATCCATTAATACATATATTTCTCAACTATAGATATTTTGTTTTGCCAAAAACTTGGGTGTTAAGCAAGGCTGGTATATAAAGGGAACGAGGTTTGACTGTAGTCAAATACAGCACAATTATTACAATACTGCTAATAGAGCAGCACTGAACCCTAAATTTGCACTTGTAAAAAATAGAAAGAGTTTATAATTATCTTCAACGATTTGACGGTTAACATTAATTTACGTCAAAATTCACAGGACGGCTACATTTCTGTCAATAGTACCGACTAGCTGTGTTCTTGAGAGGTCATACGCAAAAGGTGCTGTTCAAGCAAAAGCCTTTCATGGAATGTTTGAGCACAAAGACTTAGTTTCTGTACTGTAGGTTCAAACGATAGTATATACAAATATAGCAAGTGTATCATATTATATCAGACCTAGTGTATGTATTCACACATATATAGTCTAGATACTGCGTAGGCTTAAAGTTGCTAATACTGTAAACTGTGGCTATAACTACATAACGTAAAAAACGAAACAGAAATGTTACGATCAAGATCTCAAGAACACAGGTCATTGATCACGCAAAATTTTACACTAGTTACATAATAATTGTGCTTCACAGCTCATTATAAATCATCCTAATCAATTTATTAATAGTTACAAAAACAATAAATTAGCTACAATACACTGTCCTTAACATGTTAAAAAGTTATACTGTTTCTAATAATGTACAAAACAATCTTAGATAAAAATTTTAACAAACGAGTTAACAATCACTGCTGATATAAAATCCTACAGTGTGACACGCACATCATAAAAATAAACTATGCCTAGCATTTTTGGTGCATCAGTATACAGAACTCTGAGGACAATGGGTTCCTACTTCACAAGTAGGACATCATTATCTTATGAATCAAAGTATTATTGATAGTAACTGTAGCTAATACAATTGATTGGTCATAAAAAACAGCGCATCTTAAATTATGCAAACTCTATATTATAATATATATCCAATATACTATTTTACAAAACATCAGTTCAAAATGGCATAAATATAATTTTACACAGGAAATACAGAGAAAAAGCTCAGTTTGTTCATTTCCTTGGTCACTTGCGATTCTAATAGTACCACTACTGTCAATGATTTACAAAATTCATTGTGCAATTGTTGTGAAACGAAAAAGTATTATCAGCCTTTTGCAACACACAACAGTACATACTACACCATTACTGTAAAAATATAGATTTAAAAGTATAAGTGACATTTAGGTCAGTGTAACAAATGAGTTCTAAGTTATGTTACTACTAAAGTTATTAATCCCATAGAAAAACTAGACAACTAAAGTAATACTGCAAACTTGCATGAGAGATCACTGAAAAAGCTTTTACTACAAAAATTAAAGAGTATTTACAGAAATTTGGCACAACTGAACTTAACAATGGCTAAGAAATGTGTCGATACATTACAGCTGTAGACTGTTTTAAGCGTGAACACACAGACATATGCAGTTCAGACTGTCCAAAAAAATATAATTTTGTCAAAATGTAACCCTAATTGCGATGTAGCATAAAAACATCTTTATTTAAATTAAATGCATCTTGTAGCAAAACTATCAGGTATTACACATTTGGCCCCATTGACTGTGAAAAGATATAGACTCCGCATTGCTAAACAATTTATCAAAAATATAATATACTAAATGAAACTTACAACTAAAACAACTGATACACAAAACATAAGTAAACTTTAGGCAAGGATTGGGCAAAATGCATAATTGAAATATTTTTTTCATCCACAATTACTTTTTATTAGCTGTTTTCTTATTTTATACAGTCTCAAAAATCCTTAAACCAGTTAACCCTTGCATCAATTTATTCGTTTAAACTCTACTCATAAGTATGAATAAAAAATTATTCACAGTAAAAGAGCAACAAACACAGATGTTTAATGCTAATCATTAAAAGAAAAAAATACTGGTGCTCCTGTAACTAGCAAAACTCAAAATTCTCTCCGTCAAAGCTTTAGCAGTTAGCTAGCAAAATTTCTGCACTCTGTGTATTGTAGATACATTGCTACTAACATATCTAAAAATTACTATACTTTAAGACGTTTTAATTATAATCTATAAGATTTTCAAAAGCTTACAGGGCTTTATGTAAAACTAAGTATAACTGCTATATGCTAGTGATGCTTATTTTAGACATTTGAAAAATTTGGTGCATTAGTAGATAAGATAAGTTAATTTAAGTGACAGTTCACATTTTGAACCAGAGAATATTAAAGCAAATTCAAATTCCTAATAAAGATATTTGCTATTAATGTAAACTTTTGATACATGTCATGATCCACTCATGAAATAAAAAATGTGAATTTAGGAAAAGAATACATGTTGGACACAGACAAACATTAGAAAAAATAAACATTATGATTTCACCTTTGTCCTGTCACTATTAAAATCTCTCTGTAGAATTCTATAAAACAAAATGGCATTCATGACAACCATGATAGCCAATCCGATGCTTCCAGCTGAATAGAAAAGTAGCGGGACACGTGCGCGATTAATAACAAGCCAGCGTGTCATCCACGAGAGCAAAACAATCCGGAAAATAACAAAAGTGCCTGAAAAAATGTATTTTTTCAAAGACGTTTGTAAAGAAGTTATAAATCAGTATGAAAACTGAAACTGGGACAGTAACGGTAAAAAAGTAAAAGTCCTCTGTGTACAATCAAAAAACCTTAAAATTATTAAATGAAGGTTTTAAAATTGTCCAGTTTTGGAAAGACTAAAATGCTGGTATTCACAGAAAGACAATTTAAGATGGTACAGCAACACAAATAAATCTACTTTAATCAACACGCTATTTATACCGAAGGCATAAATCTACCTTGGTGCGAAGCTAATTGGAATATTAAGCGGCTGGATTTATAAACCGAAGAGACCAACTAAGTAGCACTTTCCGTACTATTACAGTACATAGTTCATTAATATAGTTTAATAATAAAGCCAAGACTCTTAACATTCGGTATACTGCTTGCAAAATGGTTTACTTGCGTTCATTTACTGCAATAATTTAATGCTGTTTGTATAATTAAAGCAATTTGCATAAAATATGTATAGTTATCTATGACCAGCTGTGTGCTAAGTTAAAAAATGCAATAGATGTAACTTTAATATCAGCGATGATTCAGCATTCGTTTATTTGAATCATTAACATTCTCGGACACAACTGTTCATCATCGAGAATTAGCGTTTTAGTTTTACCAAGTTACTTATAAAAAAGGGAGTAAGAAAGGACATGCAGAATGCAGATAAGTTTAAAGTAAAAACATGTCTAGTGTGTTCTGTTAGTGGAATTTTTTTTCGACAGTCCATAGTGCACACTTCCAGGCGCATCGCATTTCATTTGCTGATACAGTAATTACTGATTCATCATCGTTGTCACTGCTGCCCTGTTGATGAAGATCATCAAATAGAAAAAATGTGAAGGAGCAAAAAATGCTTCGAACATAGATGCTGATCTAGCCAAAGTTAAAATGCCGGACAATCATGCGGTCTTACGTCAAATTTTTTTTGTTATCTTCACAGGGTGCAATGTGGATTTATAAAGCAAAGTTTGGATTTAATAAACGATGGATTTTACTAATACTGGCCACTATAAGTGGATGGATTTGTTATCCATGGATTTATTAAGCGGATTTTACTGCACATTTAATCCAATATCTAGACTAGTTACTGTATCCAGTACCAGTGTTGCCAGCTCCTTGAAACCAGTAACACATTTTATTAAATTTATCACAGTGCATAAATTTTAAAGCAATTATAAAAGCATAACCAATTTGTGCTACACTATAGATTTTGTGTGACTAAATAGGTTGCAGCTTAAATGAAATGCAGTCCAAGAACAGACCGCTGGGAAATTTCAACTGCTTTAAAAAATGGAAACGTATTACTAATATCAATTTATGATTTTAGAGAAATTACTAAACATAAAGTATAAAGATTTCTAAAAGAATTTAAATGCAGTTCTAAACTAGCAGGGTATACATTTATATGAATTTGATTTCACCTTTAGCTTTCAATTCTCATTTTTTTAAATTCGAATGCTAGCATCAGTGAACGCTATGTTGTACATAAGCAATATTACAATTTAGGGTGCTTATTTAACACGGTATTTTGAAAATAAACACATGTCGGTATTGTGTTGTAGTAACTCACAATCACTGTAATTTACATCCAGAGTAAATGAACATAAATGTCATTATAACTTACCGGTATTCATTAAAGCATTGCAACGATAGAGTGCGCCATGATGGTCCACGTGTGCTATCTGTAACAACTGTCGTAGATGCAGAAATATACTATTTACCTCAGCTAAAAGAGAAACGACCGCATAGGCACAGTACCGCCGTGTAACAATCGCTATCCCGAAACATATCACAATCTGAAATACAGGTGAAGATTTAGTTAACTTTGTTTGATGCTGTTTGTCCTTGTTTCTTGTATTCATTCATTTAGTAGAACACAAAAGATGTTGAATTCTACAAAAGTAGTGTAGGCTCCCATAAGCCTTAAAATTTATATCATGTCCTTTATTTGTTACAAGCAAATTTTGTTTCATAATTTTCCTTTAACATCACATAAAAAACTAGTGTGGCATCCAAATATTTTACAGGTTGCAAAAAAACCAGGATGACACTGATTAATTCTGTCACTGTTATTCAGAATGAATAAAAGCGATAATAAATAAAAAATTCTATAGTTGAAAAATAAAGAAAGAGAAAGAAAGTTCACATTGTTTTGAACTACTACTGTAGTTCTTCAGCTGAATATGAAGTATACATGCTTTTTACATACTTATATTCATTTTAATGTGATATCCATTTTATGTTAATAATATAAACAAAAAAAACTTTGAAAAAATCCTTGTGATTTTTCCCTTTTATTCACCCGAAGGAGAACGGCACTAGTAGTTCGAAATGGCATGCCCTTTCTTTCCTTTTCCTTATTTTTTAATTGTGGAATTTTTTGTTCAAAACCAAAATGACCTATATCAGACATTAAAAATCTTGTTTTGTGGATATCATTAGGAGATAGGAGAATCTAATACTTTGAGAAATAATGAGTAAAGATACTGAATCTGTATATTAAGATATGACTCCAAAGCTATAGTAAACTAACATTTTTCTCTTTACAAAATAATCACTACATGTATTCCTGAATTGCATGTAAGAAATTCCAAGAATAAACTAGTTAAAATTACAAAAGTCAAGCTGTTACAGAATTGGTGGATGCTGTAAGCCAGGCTGTGGAGTCGGTACATTAAATTGCCGACTCCGACTCCGGCTCCAACTCCGAATCTGACACTGACTCCGAAAATTTTAGGAGCCCCACTAAAAAAAACAGCAACTCTTTCATAATGCTCATGCATAATTGTAAGAGAAAAAATCATCAAACTATTTATTGATATACATGTTTTATGCTTCAGCTCGCTAGATATTCATCAGATAAATTACCCAATAAGTAAAAGATTATTAGGTCTAATCAGGCGATAGTAATAGTGTTAATATGCCACTGAAATATTCCTCTCAGAAAAAATATTGCGACAAACTATGATAATACATGTAATTATACACTGCTAATTGCCTGGTAATTTTTACAGATATTTGCAAAAATAAAAACATAATGTAAATATTTTTAAGAACAAGTATCTAACAAAAGTTTGTAATTACTCAGGCCACCTAAGCCAATCGGCAGTTTACTTTTGCTCATATAATTAACTTAAAAGAAACCTAATATAATATTAGGTATAACTGTTTTAAAAGTAACTGGAGTCGGAGTTTGTCTAATTTTACCGACTCCTCTAACAATAAGTGTGCTCCCGACTCCGACTACGCAGCCCTGGCTGTAAAGTAATTATGAAGTAGCCAGTGCTTGAACAATTATGTTTGCAAACCGTTAGAGCAACAATACAACACATATAACACTTACCACAAAATGATGTCCAAGCAACTCAAACGTTTCCCTTTTTCTACGATTTAACATCATGTCAAAAGAGTCATGTATGAAGTAACCTAAACAAAATAAAATTCGTTCTGTTACGCTAATGTATCACATTTCTGAAATGTTTCTCGTTTCTACTCACCAAATGACACTTATGTATGTGCCTGCTGTGCAGTGCGTGAATAACGTAAAGGCAAGCAGTATGAAAGTCGTGTTGGGAAATTCCTACAGCTCACTCAGAACTTCCGTTATTCTAGTGTTGCACTTAACTGTGTTTATGTAAAAATTAGTCACTGGATCAATTATGACCAAGTTTAAAGTGGTTACATAGCTTTAACCCATAGGATTATACCTTAAAATATGACTAATTAATTTACCAATATTTGCTGACTTTCAGATACGCGTGCAAACTTGGGAGCATATAGTAGGTGCCTGGCAGGTTAATTAGTTAATAAACATCGGGACTTTAAATCAATTTTATTAATTACACGAGGTGCTTAACACAATTTTATATCTGAAACTTTCTAACATTTTTTCTCAAACATTAAAATATTTAATATTTTATACTCACCTACTGCAAAACAAACAAGCAGATAAGAAAATAAAGTGTGTTTATTAATCAAGTCTTCCGCCATCTGGGGATCAAAACAAAAACTGAAAAAAATGATGCAAAACTTCGTTAAATTAGTACCTCTATAAAAGCTAGCTTATAAATAAAAAATAGCCAGTAATAACTCATTTTTAATTCACACAAGTGAATAAATGGTTCTAACACTTTAATTACACTTGAATAGGTGAGTAAATGGTTTGTGTTATTAAGGCATAAAAATATCACAATCTGCCCATGGAATCCAGAAAAACTTTAGCTCAGATGACAGATATATAGTGGCTAAACTTAATTTAGGCTCGCTCTACTGTTGTTTAATAGAACAATTAAGATAATGTAGTGCACCAGTCACCGCTTAATATATAAAACTACGGATAATAAACCAGACTCATTTTAAGACCATTTAGGCACAGTCCCGAATTACGCCCATTGAAATTATTATTCAGAAAATTTGGTTAATAAAACCAGTGTGCTGCTTAACAAGACCACATTTTTCAGTAACAAGAAAAAAAATCAATAACCCTAGCAAAAATTAAAATGTATTTGCTGGTTGTTTGAAGTTTATCTTCAGTTTCCTACATCTACCGCTTCTCAAAGTCACATCAAGAGTCAAACTTAGTTGTTTTGTCATAAGCACTCTGAGTGTACAACTGCTGGAATGCTTAGTCTGCTGAACGAACTGGAACCATTTTTGTACACTGACTCATTCCATAGGCATACGAGCAGCGATTCTGCATGTGCTTGTACTCAAAGTTTGTTAAAAATTTTCAAATCGCATTAAATCATGTTATGTAAATGGAAGTGCATAGATGCAAAATGTGACAAAGCAAATGAAGCTACTTGATGAATTAAACGCATCACAGCTAACTGAAGAATGATAAAACTAGCTAGCTACAATTGACAGACCATACATATTTTTACAAAATGGGTTGTTAAGATAGGTGGCCAATAATTTACAACAACAGTCAGCCTGCATATATTGCACGGTAGCATTGCCAAATGCACATAATATAGGCCTCCTCATAATAGAACTGCTGTTTATTAAGATCGCTATTGCTGGTCCCGTAATACTAATAGTTTTATTAAGCAACAACTACTGTAGTAATTATGTTATTATGAATAATATTCTTGGTTTACTGAGGAACCAATTGATCTAATTTCAACATGAATTTTTTATTATTATTATAAACTAACATTACATTTATATTATCTTGTAAATAAAAGTGAGTACATTTTATTCTTTACTTTTAGTCATTTCTTCTAAATCCATCAAAATAATTATGAATTCCTCATAACGTAACATTTTGATATATGTCATTATGTGTCAGTGAGCTGCAGTTTTTCAGAAACATGGAATTTCATTTCTGAATAATAACAGGAAGGCCAGAAACTCAGACTCTTCTTATCCGTTTCTTGACAACTGCTTTGAAATATAAACAAGCTTTATAAAAATTATTATTAACTATAAATGTGATGTAGATAGTATATTCTTACCATAATACTGCCCATGTACCCGCCACAATAGCATGAACCCATGATGTAGCAATGTTTTTCCATCGCCATATCTGGTATGGACCTTGTGAGCGCACAGCTACCGGGACGAAAACGGTAGTGCATTCGTGGAGGATTTTGAAAAAAACTGTTGCCAAAATACACCAAACGAGGCCAAATCCACTGCCTGTATAATTACCGACCATAATTTCCCAAATTTGAAAAAGTAGCTTGCAAAGTTTGAAACTTAGCATTTTCTTAATAATTATCGCTGGAATGAATTTACACACATAACACAATACTTTTAAACAATAAGCTGAACAAATAAATTTTGTTGACGGTATAAAAATATAATTAAAAAAATCAAAACACAAAAATTTGTAGTAAAACTAAAAACTATAACTTTCGTCTTCTGTGTACTACTGATCACTTCCGATTCCCGAGGTGATTCGCCGCGAGTAGCAGATCAAGATCATAGACTACAGTGTTAACCGCAGAATAACATTAACAACTGACATAAAGGGGGCTCTAATTACGTGAACTATTTCGTCATTATTAAAGGACTGACTCCCTCGACACCAGAAACCGAGACTATTAAACTGATTGACCAGAAAAAGTTTGTTTATCTGATATGGTAAAGATAATCCTATGCGCACCTTCAAGAAAGCAGCATCTTCAAGAAACAGTGCCAATGCACAAGGTGAATACATAATAATATCTGCTAGAGAGGAGAATACAAAGGCAACAAATAATAGTGCCGAACAATTTATTTCGCCAAAGCATTGCCCAGTTAACAGAAAATCTATCATATCTCCTCAATACTTATTATACTCACATAGCAAGTTTAGGTGTTATAAACAGATCGAGACTTGAGCCAGAGATAGAAAACAAACTCAAGATCAACCAATACATCTTGCAGATGTCTGGCAAGCTTACCTGTTCATACGGATCTGTGGCAAGTTTATATTAGCTTAGCCTGCACTCTGCCTTTTTGGATAACATGTACGTTGATGAACGTTAGGTGTGGTTGCCCAAGGTCTAGTGAATTTGCAAGCTAACCAGGTCGATTTACTCAAATGATACCACTCAAGATTGCAGGCAGTGAGGCAGTGCCACAGATGCACAAAGCTTCTATGCTAAACAATGAATGCATGATAGATTTTCAATTGATTGAGTGATAGTTTGATGCATCAAATTAATAATTGATCGGTATGATTGCTCATTGTTTTGCTCACTGATGAAAGATTATGCTGCATCATGTAGATTAACCACAGCTGGTGGCAGGCGAAAACAAGAGAAATACAGAATATTGTGAGCAGTAACAGCTTCATTATGTCACAATCACCTACATATTGATAATTATCCTTCTAAGTTTGAATAAGCTATTCAGTCTCCTCCTGAATTGGTAATTGACTGCTCTCACAGACGTGCACTGAATGGTATTAAATCATGGCCAACACGTGTGATGTCAACACACCTACCTATCATGGGCTTGAGAAGGCCGTCAAATATAAGAATGTTTGAATGCAGACAACATTCATCTGAAACTCCTAGCCCAATGTGGTTATTATATGAAGACCCATTCTCCAGGCTGATTCAACTTATTTGGTAAATAAAATTGTTCCTGCATTGCAACCTGAAAGATGTAACCATGATTACCATTTTAAGAAAGCACTTCATCTGCACTCTACAGCAATTGCCATGAGTGTGGGATCTCACTTCTCAACATTGTAGGTAACATGTTCGTACAAATCGGATCCAGGCAGCTCATGCTGCCTCTGGAAAACTGTCTGTGCAGGTCTTTCTGAACAACGACCCCACCACACAACCAAATATCATAATCTTTAGAGCCTCACGTTACGCGATTGCTCAAGAGCTAGGTGATCAATCGCCATGGCCTGAAAAGCTGGAGCATTTTCAACAGAGTGCTGAAGATTGCGTGACAGGATTGTATCACTGATGTGGAAGTCTTGATCAGTGCTGATTTCCCAATATCAAGTGCTCCATGGCAAGACATTGTCTTTGATGAACTGGACATAAAGGATCTAAACTGGATGTATATTTGATGGTTCCTGCTGAGGAGATCTTATCAAAGATTTGATAAGATTACCTCTGGATTTGTGAGTTGTGCTTAGCATCATTGGCATCAAAATTTGTTACATTATGGATGGTTGACTTTTCAACACTTTCAGTCTGTACTCTAGTCATCCAGCCATACAGTTTATACAGTGACTAGAATTAGTGCGTTTTAGTATACTGATGACAATGTAACCACACACGCAGTGGTTTGACTACAATCTGCAAATAGGGGTGAGCATCGAACGTTCGAGTTTGAATGGTTTTTTTTTAGTTCAAATCTCATTCAAACCTAAAATTATAGATTCGAATAATTCAGCATTTCAACCACATACGTTCCTTGTAATTAAAATATTTGAAACAGTATAAATCTAATAGTGGTTTTATTGCAGATTAAAATCAGATGATATGCATGATCTTTGCAAGACCACTTCAGTGGCTCAGGGCAATCATGGACTGCCATTATGGAGGAAAATTTCCACTATGAGAGAGACTAGTTGCCAAAGGAGAAACCTAGACTTCTCCTCCCTTACCTCCTCCCAACCTCCTCAGGTCCTCCTGTGTGACAGCTGCCTCTTGGACTTTCATAGCCATTTGGGGTTCCACAACTTACAACCATGTAAGACTCCCATAACATGTGCTGAAGGATTTTGAGTTCAATTCTATATCTTCGAGTCTTTCTTCACACTACACTTCTGAAGATTCCGAGTTGTGTAGTGTGCCCTAGGCTTCCACACTAAATATAGTGCGCATGATAGATTCTTATTAATTTAGAAGTACTTTTATCTAATAGATTATTGCTCTGTACAATTATGTCATCTGTTTTTGTACCACAAAAGATTGCAATATGCCCTGTGCAATAAAAACGTGAAGATGTGTGATACGTTCAGAGAAACAGAAATTACCAAACTACTAATTTGCTATTGATAGAAGGTACGTGTTAATATTTTTCTTGAATCTGATAAGATTGTAATTTTCAGAAAAGTCATTTTCTGGAAAAGAAACCCACAGCGATTTGTGAGTAGCTGCTATACATCTAGGAGTAACCAGCATATCCTTTGAATTTGAACTGAATTGTATTTATTGACCAATATAATTTTTGTTAACAATTACAGAATTCATATGTCTCAGACACATTATACTCAATACAATTACATTGGTCAAATTAAGATAGGGTATGTGTGGTCATAATTAATTCATCAATTGGCAATTTACAATGTGTGATTACAAATACATCATAATATATCACAGCTACAGATATAAATGAAGAATTTTAGCTGTTGCATCAATGTTAGAACTAATGTTGTTGTGGTTAAAAACTGATAGCAAACTATCAAAGTTGATGGAAAGATCATTCAAATCAAAACAGCTGTCGATAAAGGGCACTTACATGTTACATGAAACTCGGACTGAACAGGCAAATGACTTTAATCATGACTTAGAATCTCAGAATGTTTGTAAATTTACGTTTAGTCATTAACATTTTACAAATCCAAAGGCAATAATATTCTTTTTTGTGAACTATGGCTTAGTTAAAATACCCAAAGTTAATTTTCGCTAGATGACGCTGATGCCACCGGCTGTCATGGCAGCCTACAAAGCATAAAAATTAAAAAGTCAAATTAAGTTTTTGTTTTCCTTTAATGAAAAAACTGAAAAGCGGTGTTTATATACGTGTTTCTTTATTCATTCATTTACGTTTTTCTTAAAGAAAGTTATCCTGCTTTCGATAGAAATTTCAGTAATGTCACTCTCTGCAGAAGAAGATATGATGCTTGGTTTGTTCACCTTTGTATAACTAATTGTTTGTCTATCTGAGTCTAACTCTTAGTTTTTTAAGTTACAACTTTTGCTACCTAAATGGACACTCTATTAGAATCCATGTGTCGCTCAATTTTCGCCGAGCGACTGCCTATTTCAATGGCGATTATGACGAACCGCGCTGCTCTTACGATACGATGATTGATCAGCGCCTGAGTTTCACCAGTTGTGAAATAAGTTAATGGAATAATAGAATATAAAAGTCTAATAAATTTAGCATTTATTTTTATACAAAAACGAAAAATTGATATTTGACCCAAGTTTTTGTTGCATACGATCGTATAAAATGTATTTTAAACTGAATAAATAATTAAATTGCTACTTCTACTAGTACTAGTGTAAAGTATTTTTTCGTTGTAAGTTTACGTTGATTTTCGTTGAAATAAACTAAGTAATTTTTCATAACAACAATTATTAGCCATCTTGATTATCATCCACATTATTATTAATAACTAAGTGCATCGCAGTCATAGACATAGACATAGACATAGAACATTTATTTTCTCCAATTAGTTTAACATCAAAGGTTTTTTAAATATTAAGTAATTATAATCATGGAGCAGGGCAGGGAAGCACCGTAGGGTCATCTAGTCTCCTGCCCTTTCTTTTAAATAGATTAGTATATGAAAATTTAACGGTGATGCTGCAGATAACAAAAACAAAAATAAATAAGAAAAAATAATAATAAAAACAGTATAAATGATACAAATTATCAAAAAAGAACTGAAAACAAAAAATAATGAAGTTAGATACCTAAATCTAAACAAAACAATACAATGATTCAGTAATTAGGATTATTATATGTAGTAGTTTCAAATAAGGTCTTATTAACATGGAAATTTGACCAAGGTTAGTGAGTAAAGTTAAAAACTGAGTATGGAAAGAAAAAATAAGCATCACAAAAAGTGTAATATAGAAAAATTTATGAGAAAAAGTAAGTATTAGAAAGAGCAACAATTACTTAGGAGATGAGGAGAAAAAAAGAAAAAAAACTTGCTAGCTTGCTTATTAGTCTCACAAGTTATGTACTACAGGTATATCCATTCAGTAAGATTTTTGTGTATTTTTGGAAGCAGAAAATAAGCTACCTTAAGTCAGATATCAAGTCAGATTTTAATTTTCACAACCGTCATATTAATAACGTTTTTGTATGTATTTTTAAACTCTTCATACCTGATTTTCAATGTTATACTCCCAGACAATTTTTTTTTTGAGCCTCGCACATTGTCTGGCACAGCAGGATGTTTATATTAAATTTTAGTCGAGGGGTGAACTGAACGTGCACATAACAAGTAAATTTAGTTAAAATAATTATATGTATCGAGTAATTTTTGGTCTTATAAGCCAACAATTTATTTATTCAGTCAGACGAACTAACGTTTCAACTGAACAAAGTCATGTTCAGCATTATCTCAATTATTAACTAAATAACAATGTGTATTTTCCCAGAATTCTATACACAAAGTATTGATGAGCAATCGTGAGAGTAGCGTGGATCTTCATAATGCGCCAAGCAAGCATATCAAATAGGTGATCGCTCAGCGAAAATCGACTGGACATGGATTCTAATAGAGTGCCACTAAATTATTGTTATGATGATGAATCTCACATCTCTTATGTATTTTTATGCTCTTAGACAGCATGAAAATCCCATGTAGTTGGTTAAAGTAAAGTCATATCATGGGCAACAGAAGATTCAACTCGAACGGATCACAAAAACCTAATCTTTTGGTTAACTTCTTCTCTGCAGTCCTTACGGAAGAACGACCAGATGACTTACTGAGTTTTGACATCCTACAAATTCATTACTACTAGACATGTATGTTAATGCCATTGAAGAATGAAATATAGATTGGATTCACAAGAAACATGTCTGCAAACACTGAGTGTTTCTACAGCATGGTACTTGTACCCTTAGTTATAGATGCCTAGTTTTTGCTCTACGTATGTGTATATTATGTATATAACATAGCAAATCATTACAATCTTTATAGTTAAAGTACAAGCGCCACAAAAAAGTTTGCTTAGAGACTGAGTGTATGATATAATCCAGTACTGGGTTCCTTACACAATTGTCACCAAAATTAAAGTATCAAAAATAGCCAAATAATTAGCTACAAAGGTGAGTTATTACAGAAGTTTTGTTACAAAATATTTGAAGCTGATAAACTCATCAAAGTCACCAGTCTCTGATGAAATCCATTCTCATTTGCTAAAGAAACTAATCGAAGTTACAAGCAACCCATTCACTTACAAAGTTAAATAATACATTTTGTAGTAATTTACAGACCTGTGAGTTTAACATGTGTTGAATGCAAACTTATGGAAAAAGTGATGCGAGATCCTGTTGTAGAGCATATCCAGATGCCTAATTTGTTCAGCACATGGCAGTTTGATTTCTTAGGGTAAAGGTTCACAGTACTACAACTTCTAAAGGTCATAGATGAAGGGATGGAAATTATAGACAGAAATGGTTGCATGGATGTTGTCTACTGTGATTTCAAGAAAACAGCTGATAAAGTACCTCTCGTAGACTAAACCAAAAATTGTCCCTGTATGGAATAGAAGGAAAGGCCCAAGAATGGCCTTACAGGAAGAAAGTCTGATGGTAAATGGCTAGTCTACAGAGTGGCATGAAGCTATAAGCAGTATACCGCAAGGATCTCTGTTAGGACCAATGTTCTTTTTCAAGGCTGGCAGGACCATTCATTAAAATATGATTGTGGAGCAAGAAGTACAGAGCATCTTATTATTGCAGCATCACTGTTGGAACAGTAACAAGCTGGTAACAGAGGCTTTTATAGCCAGTTACCAGATAAGGTCCTGGTGAGATATGCCGGTAACAACTTTGACTGGTTACTGGTATTTGGCAGTACAACTGCAACCACTAAAATTTACTGCTTATTTTTTAGTGCTGGCAGTAAATCTGTTGCTATTCCTAATCCAAGTTATGTCAGCATGCAATGTGTGCTGAATTGTGTCAGTCAGATACGTACAGTAAATAACATGTTAGTATTAGTAACAATAGTGTTACTGCGCTATTATGTTGGTAGAATAATTGGCATTTTTTCAGTATCTGATCAAACATACTATACATTTGTCAAAGCAACACATATGTATGCCACTCATTGTGATACACAAGTTTAGCTTTTGCACAGTATTGTTTATAAGAATTAAGAAAGTGCGAGAAAGTCACATTGTCTGTTGTGAATATTGGGAATTACTGCTTTGTAGGTTGTCAAGTCATTTAGACAGAGCTAAAAGAATAGGCCTGTGTTTAGTCAGATGACTGAGTACTAAGTTTTTTAAGTTGTGGTATTTTATTTTCAGTTCTGTAAGGTTTATCAAAATTCTTTTACTAACAGCTTGTTATTCAGCAAAATGTCATATAATATTATGTGAGCAAAACACCAAATTATAAGCTAAATAAGTTCTCTCATACTTCTAAAAGCATAGCAATCCACTTTAGTATGAAAATGATAGCTTCATCATTATTGTCCCATTGCTATCATATGTTTCAGATTATCATTTTATGCTCTAAAGGTAAAATGATTTTTTATATCTGTATGTAGATATGTCTATGGAGACAGAATCGCCCAATGGTCAACGGAAATTAAAGAGGAGACATAAGCATAAAAAGCATAAGAAAAGAAAAGAGAAAGAGGAAGATGCTGATTCACCAGAAATTGCCTCTGCTAACAAACCTGCTCTTAAACTCAAATTTAAAATAGGAGGTCGCACTCTGGGAGAAAAGAGGTATGTATATCTAACTGATTCTATTATCCCTTATGCCATCATAAAAGTGGTCTAGAAATAAGAAGCTCCAGCCATACAGCACTTGTATTATAACTGTGCAGATGCCCATTTATAACATATCTTTCATAAAACTAAACCAGTGTTAATTTAGAGGAAAACCCAATCTTAAACTGCAGGTCAAAACAATCTACTCTTTGAAATATTGAAAAGGGCCATATTATTTTTCCAAGAGTGACTTACGTAAAAGAATTATTATCACTCAAATGTAATTTTGCATTCGTGCGCTAGTTCTTCGCTATCATATGCGTTTTACCATTCATTAGTTAGATGGGCAATAGCACCTGCATTTCAGAAACGCATTGCCCAAAAAACAGGTGCTGTGCCTCTGAATTTAGAGGTGTTCGTTTGTCTGTATCTCTTACAGTAGCAATGTACTTCAATTTTCGCTTTTGCAACATGCTCGTGGAATATTTTTGCTGTTGAAGATTACATTCATTTGTGATGTCATCAATAGTTGGGATACCCCACCGTTATCTAAGATTTTTATCTATTATTTAATTATCAGAAATGCTTTTATAGTATTATTGGTGTTGAAATGTGTGTTTTTTACCATACTTCAAAATGGGGTAAAATATGAAAAATTATCCTGTTTTCCTTTAATGCAACAAATAGAGATGGTTTAGAAAATTTGTGAGATACAATAGGAACACTAGTTTTAGGAAGTTATAGTTCCACTTACATAAATAATAAATATTATTAAACACATCTTATATAGTGCACCAAGTACAACCATCTTTGCTATTAATTAGTAGATGATCAATTTGGTAATACAGCTATTTTGGATTTTTTCTGTTCTACATTAGATCAGGTATTCTGTTGAGAAAATTTTCATGCAACAAAATACACATTAAAGAACACTTTGAAATTAACATACTGTTTTGATAATGGAATTTTCTATTTTTCAATATTTGTACTTTACTCTATTCTGTTTTTTTTTGTATGAAAATAAGCACTTGAGTAAATGAAATAAAAATATAGTTAATAAGAGTGATTCATAAATATAATTACATTTTGTAAACTTTCAGTGTGTCAATGGATACTATTTCAGTTAAACATTCTGCTGTAACACAGGATCTTGTGGTTGATGAAACGAATGACACTGTTGACATTGAATGGCTGGGTAAAATAAAATCCATTTATTTGCTTATAAAATTATTGTTTGTGATATCAAAAATGCTTGCATTGGTAATTTCATTAGTATATATATATAATTGGGTTTTTGAAAATTAGACTCTCAGGTAGTTCTTCTTTGCAATAATTAATGTTTGTCATATGTACAGTTATTGTCTAAACAATCATATTAAAATGTACATTTGAGGACTATTGTTTTTCAAGTGAGTCACCAAAAACAATATTTATTACTAACGTAATCTGACTAATGTCAATTTCAAAAGAACTGTTGAATTCTTGTCGTGTTTCTTTCACCTCTGTCACTGGCGTTAAAACTTTAGGAAGAAGTACAATGTGAAGATTTTGAAAGTGTGCTTCTGACAATATCTTTAAAGCCGTCCATTGTCACCAAGCACCTTAAAAAACACCCTAACTGAGGTTGTTTATAAACTGCGCAAGGCTGGTTGCATAGCTGGAGTAGTCTTTCTCACATTTCACAACTATCCCTTATCCTCTTCATCTAGCGATGCCAAGCCAGCTTAAGAATAATACGACAATAGCACTACTTAAGACTCTGTTAGTATCTTTATTTACGTAGAAATAGTTTTGGCATGATAATATTTGGAATTGTAACATTTTTTTGGATTTCCATTTCATTTTATTTGTAGAATTGTATTATGTGTATTATTTAACTATGCTTCTTTACCTTTTTTGTAGTGTATAATTTTTAATTCCATTATGATGTATTTTTATCTATTTTATCTTTTTTATCTTTTTATCTATTTTTGACTGTAAAGCCCCAGAGGATTTTATGGATTTGAGGCAAAAAATTATTATTATTATTAAAATAACTGCTATTTAAAATAATGGGATCTAGTAAAGAAATATTTAAGAATGAGGTAAAAAAGGACATGATGCAATTCATATTGCTAGTGAGAGAATCACAAGATTTTTCTTCTATGTATACAGTTTAGTGAAGCCATTTAGTTTTTCCAGGTAAATTAGCTAGCGGTTCTTGCATTTACGACTTTTCTTAACAACTTTGCAGAGCCTGATAATAATGAGATCGATGTCGATGTAGAAGAAATTGTGGAAATGACACAGAGTGATGAAGAGGAAAAATGGTTAGATGCACTTGAGGCTGGAGAGCTTGATGATTATGGGGAATTGAAGAGAACAAAAGATCCGAATTTGATGACAGCTCGGCAGGTTAGTGTTCATTTAAACAGTTTAATAGGTTCAAGATAATTGTGAAAATTGTATTTACTACATTGACTCGATCTACAAGAACTTTGGAATGTGCATGTTTTTAAAAGCGTGATCGAAGAAAGTTTTTCACAAATTGGATCTTTATATTTATATTTTCGCTTATTCTCAATGAACGTACACATAATCTGCATCTGTGTTTATGTATTTCTTTTTATGTTAGAATGTATAAACTTAGTCATTTACCAGTTACAGTACATTTCTTTAGTGAGCACAGAGTGAAGGTAAGCAGTTGTGCATCTGAGTATATTTATTTAAAGTGAGTATAGCGTAAAAGAAGAGTATGCATTACTTACACTATAATAATAACAATATTTATTTTTATATATTTATTTACATGATGTCTCATGCTTTGGCCTGATAACATTTGGCATTTCTTTCTCACCATCCTCCTGGTAGATTTTCATCTGTCAGCCGGCGAACACTTGATAACGTCTCTCCAGGTGTCTCTGTCTTCATACGTCTTCTCCTCCTCCACATCCACCAGTCAGTTGTGTTCGCCATGAGTTACTTGAGCAAAAAGTACTTCAGTGACTTGCTAGGTCTATCCTGAAGGATTTGGTCCACAGCTCCTTATTTGAATATTCGGAACACCCTGGCTCGTGAGCCAGGGGTCCCCCATCCGCCACCCGGGGGATGCGCCCGGTAGGGGTTTACTCCCCCCCCCCCGAGTTATTGGCATTGCAACACTAAAATAATCTTGTGCTCTATCCAGTCATGTCGGCCACATAGTTGTCATAAGAGATGTTGTAATTTTGGTATTCTACTATACATTACTGCATAACTATAATTATTATTAGGAGTGTTCGGAAACGAGGTCGTGGTACGAATATCCTAACCCAATCCCGTCCCGCACCTTGAACACTCCTAACTATAATTGTATTATAACAATCAAGCAAAAATTGTTCACTAAAGATTCTCTATTTTTGGAATACATTATTGTTACCCTTTTTTTCTAGAGGTCACTATTACAGAAGCGGAAGGAAGCAAATGAGAGAGACTTGGAAGAAGTGTTAATTACCAAGAGTAATGGTACAAATAGTTTTACCTTGGAAATAACATGAAAATTCAAAGTAGCATTAAGAGGGCAAAATATATATTTTTCTTCTAAAACCACCGTGAAATCTGCCTTCACCGCAGTATCTAATGGAAGCTTTTTTAGCCCTATCGTTTTTTGAGAATTTCGGTTAAAAAAATGGCGCCCTTGCTAGTTTAGGACTTTTGCAGTCAAAATTGTTCTCAATGTGATTTCTGTGCAGCTAACTTTGGCAGAAGTTGGCTGGAAATTGAGTTACAGAATGAATGGCACTACGAATTTATCTTTGCTATTGATCATTTTACACACTTCCTCAAGAAACAAGAGTATGTCAGGACAAAAGATTAACCCACTTTTCCAGCCTGTTCCATAAGGAACATTGTTCTGTTTTTATTTATTAATTAAACTATTCATACATACAGTAAAAATTAACTAAATGAAACAATAAAATATCTACATACAATAATAAAAGAGGCAGGTTTAACTGAACACGCGAAGACACAGAAAGAGACGCGAATGTTACTACCTACACGTGACTTCAAGAAAGGAACTGAACTACGCAATTTTTTACTTCAAGTGTGTGAAGAATTTTAAAAGTGCAAAAGGTGATTTCAAAATTGCAAAATGTGATTTGTATTTATAGTACTGAGTATTGACGACGACTGTTTTACAGTCGATTGCCTAGGCTCAATAAGCATGTTGAAATCAGTCAGGCATAGAATGGGCAGCCATGCTTCCAAACTGATGTGTTATATTTTTACAGAAATCAAATATGGGGAAATGACTCAAGACCAGCTGGAGAAGCGAGCACAAAGAGCACGGAGGAGGAAACAAATGGCTGACGAGAAGAAAGAAAAAGACAAAGTATGATTTCAATTTTTTCACCTCTTGTGTGTCAATAGCAATCGATAGCATTTAACTTTTAGTAGTTATTTAATACTGCTTTGTAAACAGAGGCTTATTTAACGGCAGTAATATAAAAAATTCTACTCCTACTCTCACAGCCCTGCGTCTGCCAACTGATAGATAAGCAGAAGCTTAGAATTCCTTGCGCTCAAAATTTTATGTGGCAGAGGTAGTAACTCCTTCTGATATGCAGTTGGTTTAACCGATGGTATTTACTGTGTCTTACAGATATACAAACATCCGAACGCTTAGTATTTGATTGCCCTTTGATTTCGTGCAATGCTAAATCTTCTTTTCATACACAGTAACACCACATTGTTTGATTTCATTACAAAAACTCCCGAAAAAGTTGTGAAACTGTCTTAGATATTTCTATGAAGTTTAACTTTTTATTCTTGAAGTTCAGTTCATTTTTATGCAGGTTGAATAGAATATTTTTTCGGAAATTGAACAAATTATTTTTAAGTTCTTTGTCAGAAGCTTGTTTTCCTTCTTCTCTTCATCTTTATGAAATGTACGAAGTGATACTTGCTAAGGCTCTTGATTTTTCAACTTGTTTTTAAGAAAAATTCATTTAATTTGTAATTCCTAGCCCGAGTGATTTTGATCTTTCATGGGGCAAATCCCACAAAAAATAATATGTTAATTTGGAAATAGAATTAATGTCTAATAGAAGTATTAGCCCTAATGTCTAATAGAAGTAATAGAAGTAAAAGGTCAAGTCTTTTGGGTAGTTAGGCTTATTTCAGTTTTTGCAAAAAATGTTAGAAGGATTTAGTAATAGAAGTGTGATAAGTGCTTTGTGCAATTAGCAAAATTACTTTAAAGTCGCGATCATTTCACCTCTTGGCCACTCCCATTTTGAATGCCCAGTCTTCCGCCAATGTCTTTGTTCATTGACTGAAGAAAACAGTGCACTGACAATTTCCATCAAGAGTATAACAAGTTTTTACAAAAAATCAGATATGTGCTATTGCATGAAAATTATGTGGGTTTTAGAAGTTTGAATTAGTTTAAACAGCGTACACTTAGGGAAAGCCACATTGCTATTAACAAAGCCGCGAAGTCTACCAGTTATGGTATAATTTTCAACGGTAGTATGAATTAACTGTACTGGTTTATAGACAATTCTTTTGCAATTTCTTTGTTATATTTTTCTATGTTTAAGGGATAACGGTAAAATAAACTCAACATGCGGAGTATCTTGTTCTTTCCTTTAATACTCTACTGTTACTGATTATATGGGATCATTATCTGATTAAAGCATTTTCATTTTCAGAAACAGACAATTGACCGATTACTGAAAAAACAAGATGGCCGACAAAAAGGTGGAAAGGTAAGCCATGTTGTCTTGTCACCTGTAAAGTTTTCATAGATGCAAAAATAAATTTTTTAGTTTGCAAAGTGAATATTACTGGTCATTGCATTTTAATCTATTATTTCAGTTCTTAATGTGTAATGCACAAACACAAAGCTGCATTTCCAATAGTTTTCCATAATTTTTTCCTTCCTTCCTTCTTAAAACTTTAAAGAATTTCTGTGATTATTATAGATTATTACCTAAAATTATAGATTTGAATAAGTCAGCATCTCAACTACATACATTCTTTATCATTAAAATATTTGAAACTTCATGTAATCAGTACAATTTAACTGTGATTTCTGCACAATTTATTACTGTTTTTATTGCAGAACAAAATCAAAGATCGCTTTTTATTAGTGATTTGAAAATATTTAAAACTAAATTCGAATTCGAAATTTTATTTGATTTGAGTTCGAAAGCCAGAAATTCGATTCGAATTCTGTTTCTGATAGAGAATTCTCACCCCCAGCTAAATAGTATGTCAAAGTACGTAGATATTTATGACAACATTGAATATTCTTTTTAGGTGAAAGTTTCAAAGAAATCTGATGCTCCAATGATTTCGTACAGAAACAGTCTGAATAGCATAACTTTGTGCTTCCCGCCAGGCATAGAATTTCCACTGAAACAACAAGTGGCTAACACCGATCCGTATGTAGAATAAACTGTGTCTTTTTAAATTAGCATTATATTGTCCTAAAGTTAATGTGACATTTTAATGTTTCTAATATTTTTACGAATTGACGTGTATATGGATGTTTTATTTAGTAATGTGCATTTGGGTAAAATGGAAATATTTGAATATGCTTAGAAGCAAGACTGTAACTAATAGGGAAGCATGGAAGCATTTTTTGGTAAGGAGTTCCATAGAAATACAGCATTTACGAGCAGTGACTGCATCTCTGAATGTTAAGTTGGAAAATACGAGAAGCTGCAGGAATACTAGACTGACTGAAAGCAGCTAGATTAATTTTTGATTAACAAAGTGAAATTGCCAAATTTTGTACGAGTGTTGCAGCTTGTAAACATGTCTTATATTATTAGTTTCATATGAAATGAGAATATTTTTAGTTAGCATGTCTGTAAATTGCCAAATTAGAGTACAAGGGATCTTTGTGTACCACAGATTTTGTACTTATCGTATGGGTAATAATTGCAGTTTCTCGATTCCCTCACATGATTTATTTGTAGCTTACTGTATGTACAGTAAATGTGGCAATATTGGTATTGTAGATGCTATGAGTGCAGATTTGTAGTATGTGCAAAAATCTATTACAATTAAAAATAAGGTTTCTATTCCAAAAAAAGTTATTGTCGTTCCTCATACGGAAGCCAATACAAAGATATTATTCACTGAAAAGTTATGCTTTGCTAACCTGCTAGGAAACAATATTGGTAAAGTAGTTGTGTGAACCTGTCGTCTGGCAGTTCCATCAATACTGTGCAGTGTACACTATGGATCCTAAAGAACTCGAAGCCAAGTGGGCTGCTCTAAGTGCTAGTCCCGGGTTTTGCAACAAGAATTAAAAACTATTTGTGTGTTTTTTATATTCAATCATTTGTTTGTTCTTGCCTTCATGCATTCCACATATACGTTTGTTTAAGTGTTATGTAAATCCCTAAACTAATGTATATTTTCTGTAGTCATCTTTATAATTTTTTTCAGACCAAAGATACAGCTTTGTGGCATAAGCGGGTGTTCAAATCGCAAGAAATACACATGCTCGAAAACGTCTGTGCCACTTTGCAGTTTCGAGTGTTATAAAAAGAACTTGGAAATTCACAAGCTGGTCACGACGTCAGCTGTAACATAGATTTTTCAAGCCCATTACTGTAAATATTGTACTATAAATTTTCAATGTACATAGCAAAATATCAATAGTACACATGTCGTAAACTACTGGCTGTTGTTTGACTTTCCATTCTTGAAACTTATCGTCATTCAATATTCATATAATAACATGGCCAATAAACCTTAGACGAGAACAGAATCAAATGATATAAACAGCAAACGAATATTTATATATAAAATGTGAGACTCTATATTATTTACAAATTCATACATACAATAAACAGGCTCATAACATGCACATTGATGTAGAAATTCAAATTTGTGACATTACTAATTGTGACTTCACCTATAAAGGGACAACTGGGCTTAGACAAAATGTTGAGGGGAGAAAGTCTTTATTGGTTTGCTAACATTAAGAAAAAAAGGTTTGTGATCATTGCGTTTACAAGAACTCTAAACTTGATTCACATTTTAAACGGGAAACGCTCCTGAAGAACTTTCACGTATGCTTTAAAATTCAAAATTCATCACCTAGCAATTAAGTGATTTTGTCTTTTTACAGAATTTTTGGATAAGTCTTGCATTCGTTACAAACCATTTTCAATGCATGTATTTTAATATTATATATAACTTTTTGCTTGGAACTTATTAAAAGTATCTTCTTGAAGCTAGATTGATGATACAAAATAAGCGACCTGATGTGCAAGTTGGAATGTAGCAATGTGGTCAAATCTTGAAAGTACTGACACCGTCCACTGTAGTCGTAATGACTCTTCACTCAGTTGTACAACTTTCCTGACTAAATAGGGCAGTGGCCTTTTGTCGTTTGACTACAATCACCCGTGAGGTGCACTCAAATTAAAATTGCACTCCAAGGGAAAACTTAATAATTTCTGTTTAACTTAGAAAACTGGATTTGTATGAGCACCCATACGAGTTTATATCCGCATTAAAGGCAATACCTAGTAACAAAATGAAATAATGTTTAACAAGAAAATAAGCGATTGACTGCGGTAATTAGATAACATAATTAATATTGCTGGACTTAACCTAATTACAGATGCTACTGTATATTTAAATAAAAACATGCTTTATAGAAACAAAACTGTATTCACAGCAAGTAACGAACATAAAAATACTTTTTAAGGACATAAATACGAATAAATAATATTTAACGCAAAATGTGCACAGACAATTTTTCATAAAAAATAAAGCAACTAAATGTATTAACTACATGTTCTGTAACTCTTATTTACAAATATAATAATATCACTTGAAGCACTATAGTAACTTATTTATCATGTGCTTTGGTTTGTTTGTTTACAATGCTGTGTTACTGTAACTTGCATCATCAAAAACAAAATATTCGCGGGCATAAGTGAGAAATCAAAGCATGTGCTTGGCTACAAAGTTAAGCAGTGCCAGGTAGGGAGTAACTGTAACTATACTTAAACAAAACTGTTTCCAGATAGCTTTTATTTGGCATACTCTCGGCTATTTGATTTGTTGAAAAATATCCAGATAAGGCCAGAGCATTATCTTCGACATTTTATCTTTTGTCTTTTTTGTAACATATGTACAATCATCTAGGCATACTACACTAAGTAAGTTCTACCGCCAAGTGTTGGATTGCTGCTTGCAGAATGCCACGTTATATAAAAATGCATAATAATCCCTTTATTACTAGACAAGTGACCTTGAAAATGTCAAGCTATTGTGTATAAACAACTAGCTGTGATAAAAAATATATAACAAGATGAATCATCGCCTTTTACTTATAACGACTGAGAAATCAAGGTGCACTTAACACTGTACAAAAGCTAAATCGCAGAGCTACAAATTTTGAAGGAGGCTGGTAAAATCAGATCATATAGTTAACAGAAGCAGGCTTACTGTCTGCCAAGAAAGTAAAACTGCATAGGCAATATTTTCGACCCTATATTTAGGAAGAAAGGCTGGGCATTTTGTGACATTTCGTTGTCAAATGTCATACAGCGTCGACAGGATCGTACTCCTCATTCTGTAATGGAATTGTAATGGTCGTTCCTAAAAAAAACAAAACAAAAAGGAATTAAAGTTATAATTATAACAAGTTTGTGAGTAGTTTCTACTATGTAAGCCTTGTTTCTTTGTGAGACTATTTACTGATTAAGTGAGTATGTATAATTTCCTAACTATTTCCTAATTTCCATTGCAACAGAAATTTTGGCTACCACTATACTACTAACAAGTGACAGGTTATTAAAGCCTTCAAACTGAATGTATGCCATAAGCAGTGTGCTGTTTCCTAATTCTTTGTTTAATCTGCGTACATTATTGTTAATTATTATTATGTGTTTTATTTGCATGCACATCGATAGACAATGATGGTAGTAGACAACAAGTATATACACACAACGGTAAGAGTTAGGAATATTACAAAAATATTTCTATGCTACATGTAGTAGTTTCTTACAAGATCATAAAATGATTTTTTTACTGTACGTTTTACATTGTGATTAAAGTACAAAGTATATTAAGTAAATCTGTCTTAGAAGCTAAAGTGCATTAATATGTGAAGAATTAATTCCGTAGTTCCACAATATGAAGAAATTTTACAACGAAAACTATGATTTATACAACCTACCATGACTATCAGTGTAAACCATTATGGATCTCCTCGAAGGAGGGCCTGAACTAAATGCTGATCCTGGCACAACACTATCGCACCCTGCCCCCTGGTGCTCATTTTCGACATCAACGCTCGTCTGGTTCATGAAACGGCTGCTACTCGTGTTGTCTCTTCGTGGTGAGCTCATGTTAGATTTTGACTGAACATTCGCCTGACACTGAGATGGGTTAGTGCAGCGTATGAACCGCACTTCGCTTTTCTGTAGGCCAGTCGGGATGTTGTACGTTATTTCGTGCTTGTTACAGGTGTATGTAACAATACCGCGCGGCAAACTATGACAGCTACACAAATCTGCATTGTCCACTTTATGAGATTTAGCAGGAGAGCTATTGCATTGTTTACTGTCAAGTTTGCGAGAACGAACAGGGAAGGAATTTCGTTCTGGAGATGTCTGGGGCGGCAAGTCCACAACCAGATCTTCAGCAGGTTTCATTTGATTAAGTTTACTTTGTTTGGCGTTTGTTTGTCTGTGGTCAAATTTGCAGCCCTGGCGACACGCTACACTTTTACTAGAAGCCAATGTCTTCGATGTCGGTTCATTCCTTGAGTTAGCTAATACGGTTAGTTTTTCTGCGGCAAGTTGTAATGACTGTCGAGATTTTTTACAGCGATTTGGTCTCACTACTCTGCTAGTTCTCAATGAGCCTGATGGCAGCGGGTCATTACTTGGCACAGTTGGTTTTGTGATTGTATCGCAATCACCCAATTCTAAAGACGTACTGCTGCAACTGATGTCCTGCCTGCTTGCTCCACCATCGACACTGGGAAGCATGGCTATGCTTGGCTTCAAATGTACGGCAGGTAACGGACTATCCGGAATGGAATCTCCAGAATCTGTTATCACATGATCGCTCCCCGCAACGGCACAACAGCTAACGTTACCGAGGGAGCTCTGCTCGGGATAGTCAATACCAGCTTTAGCACCATCACTATGAACATTGTTCACATTGACAGACGCAACACACTTTAACACATTCACCACATTATCGGTATCACTGGAACTACCCTGCACGTACTGTGACAATGTGTGGGCCTGTTGTAAGCTTGCTAAGTGTTTATTCGTGCAGTACAACGATGGAATGCGTTGTTGTTTACTCTGCGTGCCTAGCGACAAATCTGTATGTTTTGCATACAAGCTTTGATGCTGAGTTCTCGTGTCCACGATACTGCGATTTGAATAAATAAGATCACTATTTTCACTATTTACACATGTAGTCGGCACGGAAATGACGGAATTTCTACTATAGTTATTAGCTGAATGCAATTGAGGCACTTCATGCCATTGAGGTATGTGAAAAAGGTGCCAGGGTTGCCGGCTTGATACCGACGAGAGATGTTCACTGCATGCCACTGAAACTTGTTCGTATTTTTGATCTACTATATTATAACAACACAGCGGACACGTGAATTTTGTAATGAGCCACTGATCAACGCATGATTTGTGAAATTCGTGGCCACAAGGCAAGACTCTCAGATCCTGGAAAACAATTATAAACATGATTTCAAAATGCTACAAGATGTCAAGACAAAGATTATTATTTTATGGCGCATTCAGACTAGCAAGTTTTCTCACCAGGTAACTCGCAAGCATGTTTAATTAGTGTCAGAGTATTTGCAATTTCTTGCTGACTCGCAAAGCAGTTCACTTGCGAGCTTGCTGCCACGGAGAAAACTCGTTAGTCTAAATGTTAGTCATCCTAAACCATTTCTAATTACTATACCTGTAAAACTCTTAAAGATGTGTTTTATAAAAAATTGTCCTTGGAAACAATTATTTCCGACTAGATTATTACTCAACTTTTGACTAATTTGTAACAATCGGAGCTAAGTATTTGTAAGTAAGTAAGTTTAATTACTAAGTATGTATATATATATATATATATATATATATATATATATATACACAGTATATTTCTGTCTTTACTTATCTTATTTATGCATACACACACACATTTAGTAATTAACACTATCTGTCATGTGGCTTTATAGAGACTTGTTATAAAATGTAATTAAGACTAAAAATATAAACAATACTCTGTTTAGCTCAGATGATTACATAATAGTCAAAAGTTGAGCAATAATCTAGTTGTTGACACTGTGCATTTATTTTTAAGCCTTAATATGAAAAAGTATATACATTTGTAATTACTTGACTGAGATGACTGCAGTCAGACTTCTTTGTAATCGCCCACTTTGGTTGGTGTTAAAGCGGGTTTGCCATTCTATCCAGGTGTATTAATACATACATGTCTAATGAAATATAGACATTTTGTTTTGCCAAAAATTTGGGTGTTAAGCAAGTTTGGCTTTCAGAAGGGAGCTTTATACCAAGATTTGATTGGAAAAAACGCTGTTAACACAATGAAAAGATACATAAACACTTACATGGCCATCCTTGTATTCTTCCAAACAGATGACACACATTTCCATGTCTGACTTGAGACTGAAATGTTCACTTGTCACTGACATGTTGGATTGCGGGAAGAACTTGCCGGGCTTGTAATGCCGTGTCTCCATCTTCTCCAGCGCTTGCCGTGCAAGCTGAGTCACCGATGACTGAAATAAATTGAGATTTCTTTACAATAATAGTTCTATGTTGAAAGACCAGTTCAATGTTCAAAGACTAATTTTGTACATATAAAAGTGTTTTATATATGGCAACATACTGAAAGCCGGAATCAAGCATTCAATGCCTGTACAAGGCCTACCCATCAATGACGTGTGTGGGAAAGACTGCAGTCTACTTATTTTAAAAGGATAGTCTTTAAAATGAGCCGCCAAGTCGCAGATGCCTAAGCCATGTTCGGATGCATAGGCAAATTTTCCCTCTAACAGCTAATCTGCCCAAAACGAATATTAAACCGAAGTGGACGTGATCACTTGGCTGTGCACCTCTCCCACTTTACAGTAAATATGAGTTTTGTCTCAGATGAAAAAATTATTCTGTTCTTAAGAGGCGTTTATGTAGGATGCGGATTCATTTCGGAGAGTGCGGAATAGACAAAATCGGTTTATATTGTTTTCAATGCACCCGTTTATGCAGCTTGCATATGTGTTATTCCTTTCTTGCAGCTCTTTCCTACAAATTTTTTCTGCAGGTAGATCCGCATGCTACATAAATGCCACTTTATGTGGTTGAAAGTTTATGTATTAAAAGCAAAATATAAAAACGAAAAAGAGGATTGATTAAGGCAGCATGTATCTGTCAAAACATCAGCAACAAAGTAGGCCTATGGAACTTAAAAGAAAACGGGACATAATCTCTAGCTGTATGTACGGAACATAATATTTTTTCAATAATGACTTACGTGAAACAATTATTTCTATGCAATATCGCATTTACGTAGCTAGTTCTTTGCTGTTACATGCATTTCGCCATTCGTTAGTAAGATGAACAATAGCGCTTGCGTTTCAGAAACACGTTGCACAAAAGGCACATGCCGTACCTTTCATTTCAGAGGTGTATGTTTGCGGTATAGTACACATGTTCGAGAGCTCATGCGTGAGTACTAGGTAAATTTGAATTTTTCACCCATGGAATGTTTGTGCCATTGAAAATTATGTTCGTTTGTGACGTGGTGAGTAACTGTGTTTCTCGGTCGTTAAATAAACTTTTAGCTTAATTATATTATTTAATTATCAGAAACGCTTTTACGGTATTATTGGTGTTAAAATATATACTTTTTACGGTACTTCAAAATGTGTAGAGGATATGAAAAATCATCCCGTTTTAATTTAATAGAACGTTAACGTTATTCATAAAACAAACCTCAGTGTTTTGAATGCGACCCCTCAGTCTCAATACGATGACAGCTATGATGATTAGGATAACAATGAAGAATGCAAAGAATATAGCAGTGTCTAAGTACTCTTTTTTACTCTGCAAATACAAAAAATAATCAATAATTATTTAAAAACAAAACTGTGGTTAACAATCCCATAATTTGTAATATATCTAGAAAGAACATGAGTTCTGTTTGCATGAGCTGCGTTCTCGTGCCATGCAAATTCATACAGTTAAATAAAAACTATAACGAAGAATGATATAAACAAATGCAAAGTTGCAGGACAGAAGGTACTAGAAACAAAACTGCACTCTACAGGTAGACAGTACCTAAAGCTCTACTACAAGTCATGCTGAAATTCAAAATTTGTATGGAAACTGGGAAGCAAGTAGGAAAGATGTTATTATCATTCTTTTTATTGTAGTTTGCACAGTGTGAGACAAACCCTACCTATTTTAAATTTAGCAACACAGTTTATATTTACATTAACATTGCACTTATTTCGAGACATAACTTTACTGACTTACTAAACATCGTCCAGTTTTTAGCCAGCTTTTTTAATATCGCCAGTCATTCAGCAATATTTCAAATCAGGATTAAGTGTCTTTAGGAGTTATAGATGTTCATTTAGCGAACAATGGCGCAGTTTAAGACCCCCAAGTACTGTACATTCTTTATTTGTCAGAGGACTGCTCAGAAAGTGTACGCCTGGGGCATTTAACATAATTGTCGCGATGCACGTCCATATATGGGTGAAGCAAGAAATTATTGCTCCTAGACAAATCAGGCGCCACTTTTATAACTGAAGAGGCCATAGTAACTACAGCATATTTCAAAGCAAAGATGGCGAGTAATTATTAGTGTGAGTGATATAAAAAAACTAAAATAGTAATAGCTGAACATGTATACATGTAGTAAAAGAAGAAAGAAGAAAATGTAAACAAGAAAAAAGTAGTTTTCCAGCACAACTTTTTTTTCAAAGTAAGCCCTAACACCCTAACCTGATTTCGGATGGTTTACAGCTTCACAAACTCTACATTATGTAGCATATTAAATCATCACATTGTCATTGTTTGTCTGCATAGTTTTGTAATCATTTTGTGTTTGTAATAATAAAATATTAAGCATGTAGATATGTAACCATAATTTAATCTTGCTTCTTTTTTCACAGTTTATGGTTACTTAGGATCGACAAGTTTGCAGATTACAAGTAATCGACAAGTTTAGGGATTCAAAATTTCATATTTAACTGTGCCTATTCCGACCTACCAACTTTTAGTAAGTTATGAAGCCGGCCATTTCGTTTCTCGCTTTCTCTATCCTTTCCGAAAATCCATCACAGTTTTTGTCACTTCCTAGCGTCTTCGTCACATGTGTACAAAAATGGTATAAACGTAAGTACAAACTTTTTGACACAAATCTTGTGAGGCAAAAACTCTAAATTTCTGTAGTGTCTTGCTGTGTCCAATAAAGCTAACTTATTCCTTCAGCAGTAAAAAAGCTTGTCAAGTGTCATATAAGAACTTACAGTATCAGCTTTGGGCACGGTGCTGCTGACCGGTCCAATACGTGCCCTTGCACTCCTCTGTAGGTTCACTATTTTCATCAGACTGACCGCAGCTTGACCGTCAATCAGTATCACAGGGATTTTCAGAGTACCCTGGTGGTGATATTCTTCACGCAACTGAAAAATTGATGAACATTTTGAAATTTGAACTTACCAGGCAGTACAAATTTTACATTATCAGTCAACTTACTGACACAAAGTTTTGTGCCTTACCTTTAGGAGGCATTCATCAATTTGATTTTTTTGACAAATCTATCAACCACATTCATCTTGGGGCAGACTCTTACTCAGTAGTTTTTTGGTCTACATTTGAGGTATTGCACAGATTTCCCTGCTAAACTGCTGACTCTAGAGTAAAGGTGTGAAATCGCTGCATGATTATTTAGCAATTAGCATAGGTGCAAGTTAAAATCACTGCAGTTGACTTCGTCAAGTTTAATACCACTAAAATTCTCACAAATCAAAGACTCACCTACCAAATTATCACTCGGTAGCTGTTCTAAGTGCTATTAATTTATAGTGAGTTTTTAAAAATAATGAGAGACTTCTGAAACAACCTAGATATGTCAGTTTGCCACACATGAAACTACATGTATCTATATATGAGACTGCCACACGTATGAAACTACTTATATATGTCAGCCTGCCGCACACATGAAACTACATGTATCTATATATGTGAGACTGCCACACATATGAAACTACTTATATATGTCAGCCTGCCACACACATGAAACTACATGTATCTATATATGTGAGCCTGCCACACACATGAAACTACCTATACATGTGAGCCTGCCACACAAATGAAACTACCTATATAATTATGAGAGCCTGCCACATACATGAAACTACATGTATCTATATGTATGTGAGCCTGCCACACACAAGAAACTACCTATATATGTGAGCCTGCCACACACATGAAACTACCTATACATGTGAGCCTGCCACACACATGAAACTACCTATATAATTATCAGAGCCTACCACACACAAGAAACTACCTATATATGTGAGCCTGTCACACACATGAAACTACCTATACATGTGAGCCTGCCACACACATATATAACTTCCTTAATATTTTCTTTCTGAATTTTAGATTCTTAATTAGTTAAATTTGTTTTGATACGCACATTTACTTTGTGCCAAGTTAAAGTTACCTGGGTAATAGCATCTGGGTTGTCGGTAACGTCAAAGACGATGGCCACCGCACCTCGTGAATGAGCCCTCTGAGCCTGAAATAAAATAAAAATGTGTTCAATAAAAATTTTCAAACTGTTGCAATGTCTTGCTGTGTTGATTAGTATAAACATAGTAAAAACTTCAGAAATGGCATAAAAGAGAACCTAATTGGCATAAAGAGAGCATTTCATCTACATGCACAATCTAAATAAATCAGCAAAGAACAATTCAAGCACAATATATAAACAACATTATTAAATGTAAAACGGCATGATACAGACCCTTAATTCATCATTGTTGTTACTTTGTCTGACAAATACAGGAAGCTAAAAGATGATAATAATGCCAACCAAATAACCAGTTACCAGAACCTAGCTGTAAGTCATTTCTAAACTAAACATATGTTTATGTTTTTTGCTAATTTAGGTCCAATTAAAGATTGTGGGGTACCAAGTATACATCAAGTACCAAAAGAATGCAAAGAACTTATACGGATATTTAAATAAGTAGACTTATGTATAATATACTTTTCAGCAGTAGTCAGTGAACAGTGCAAAAATTTAAAGGAAAAGAAAGCCTTCTGGGAAGTAAATTTATTTCAATGTTCATGAAAAAGGTTAAAAAAATTAATATTAAATGTGTGAGAAGTGCCTCATGTAATTAGTAAAATCATTTCAAAGTCGCGATCATTTCATTTTGAATGCCGATTTTCGATCAATGACGTCACTGACTGGAGAAAAACAGCACAATGTCAGTTTCCATTGAAAGTATAATAAGTTTTTACAAAAAATTAGACAGCTAATTTTATGATAATTTTGCATGAACACTAGGTAAATTGCAGAAGTTTGAATTAGTTTAAGCGCCGTGCGCTTACGAAAACTCAAGAGGTTCACCAGTTACGCCAATATTTTCTAATGTAAAATTACAACGTTATAATTTTCAAAAGAATGACAGCTACCATGTACTGGGCTTGAAAATTTCTTTACAGCGGTAGTATCAACATTCCAAAAAGTCCTATTCCTCGGTTGTCCTGAAACACTTTGTTTGTGTTTACAAATAATTGATCTATTAAAGCGTGTAAATCTTTAAAGCAATAAAAAACAACACAGTCACAATGAACATTCGTAAAATCTCAGAGCCAGGCAAACTCAAAGGGAAAGTATAATCAGCCAACTTGTCTCCTGTAATGATCGATTACCAACTATTAATCTCATTAATCTTTAATGGCTTCATAAAACACGCTATTATCACATCCGCCGCCGCCAGCAAACAATGGAGCATTGTGGAGGAAAGAGTTAAATTCGAGGTTTTTATTACAGAGCCAATCAAGCGCCTCGTATTAATTATAGACATTACGCGGATCGTAAACACGCGTAATAATGAAAATATGGGGGTGCGTTTCCACGTAGCACCTGCAGAATGAGGAAAAGGATCTAGAGCGCGTATTTATTATTACTGGCCATATGCATAAGTGCTTTATTGCCGGTATCATAATAAAACTAAATTAAAGAGATGTTGGCGGCGTTAGATCAAAGGAGAGGCCGATGGGGATGTGGTAGTTAAGTCTGAACACCGTTGCTTTTTTCTGAAAATTTGACATAATGCAATGAAATCGAAGCTTGCAGGAAATCGAAACAGTGGAAATTATTAGTTAAGTACAAACGATGTCGAACTCCACAGGTAACGGTCACACATACTGACATACTCAATAAAAACTCAGACAAGGTGTATTCAATTTAATTCAATTCAAGTTTATTCGCACAAATATAATTGTGTAACACGGCGAAAAGACGAGTGTTATCAAAAAATGCAACGTAACATGGCAAAAAATGCAACTACAAAAACAAAATACAAGAACGAATTCAAAATACAACAAATGTAACATCGCAAAAACATGAGGTTACGAGGATAAATATAAAGCTTAAAAAAGCAAAGCAAAGCAAAATGGCAACCTACTTAGGCAAAAAACCGATTTGCCTTCTGATAATAACTGTACGTTACACTGCACGTTTCTCTCGGCAAACCCCACAAGAATGATCAAGCATTATTAGGGGAAACTTATAAGTTTTAAATGTTAGCAAACGAATAAAGAAATAAAAATACATTTGAAATGTGAAATAACGTGGATTTAGCTTGCTATCGATTATAAGAGCTGGAAAGCCAGAAACTCTAGAAACTCGAAGTAATAAATGATTTTCCATTACCGATTTTTCACACGCGAGAAAAAACAGTTTTTGAAGAATGTGCGGCGCGATGTAGAAACGCACAGAATAATAAAAATTAATGAGTTCTGCTCATGCAACGACTAAACGCATCTGTATAGATTTTACATTTTTGCAAAGCTTGTGGGATAATGAATTATGCTGACAACTACGCACGCTTGCATGCGTAAGCGTTATGAGTTATGTCTTAAACCTCTGACATTATACGCGTGTAGGTGCGAAAAATTTCTCATATGACTCTTTTAAATAATAATACTTCATTCTTTTACGAGTTTATATAATATTCGCGATAAATAGTAATAAAATATGAGTTGTTAAAACCCTCGTTAAGTTGTCATTTCAGCTTTAATTCGCAAGGGTTTACTGTTAATTTAGCTTTAGATTATTGAATTATCCGTATTTGGCAAATACGCGTAACTACATCAAAATGGAATTTATTTCTTTGTTTTAGTTACCTTGATAATGAACATTGTAAAGGTATGTTCGAAACCGGTTGGCAATAAGTTACATGTTGATGTAGCTTTAGATTATGTTGGAAATAATAATTTCTTGTACAGCATTCCCTTTTTACAATAGTAGATGTATTATTACGGGTATAAGAAGTCATTAATTCATTATCATTATGACCGTGGGATGTTTTTTGTAACAAACGTTCACAGTAACAGAAAAAACTTCATTTATTATGGGCTCAACGCCAAAGGTGTTGTAACCCCGACCACAAAACAACACCAAAGCGAAGAAATATTAGATTGCGCAGTTTATAAAACACCCAGCCAGCCAAGCAGCGTATTTTACCTTTTCCAGTGTAAACCAAGTACCAACAATCTCTTTGATCTTGCCGCTATTAAACTCCGCCGGCTAAACGCATTGTCCTGAGCACCTCAACCCATTTGGCAAAATTGTAGTTTAAAAACGGTGGCGGCTTGTACCCACAGAAGCGCTAAGCCCCGGGCTATAAAACCCGAATTTTGACAAATCGCTGCTAAGCCAAACGAATAATTAGTACGTTGCTGTTTTTCAGCGCTGACCGCTAGGTTTATTAACAATTTTTAATGCGAGCAAGCAACACATTTTCTTTGCATTGATTTTTCCACAGGATTTTTTATCTTTCATAGCCAAAGCGAAAATAATTTCGTTACACAGTCTGTGAAGCAGCCAGCAGCACACTTTGGCCAACGTATGCGCATGCGTGATTGCATATGACGTCATCTGAGGCGCGTGTTCAATGAATCTCCGTTTTAATTACATGTATAATCTATGGCCACGGGGTTTTCTCAGATGAACAAAAGCATCTAGCGGCCCATCGTTGCATGCGGCGCAAGAACAAGGAAAAATTGTTACCAGGTTTTCTTATACCTTTCTAATGCGTTTAACTTTTAACAGACTCCAGCGTTGAGCCATGTAACTTTACATCAAATTGAAGTATTTCAGTACGGACTTATCGTCATATTTTGTGGCAAAATCAGTCCACTCATTAGTCCACAATATTAATGCATTAAGTGACTAATGCGGCACTTTGCCAACACGGATTAAACGACGAAGTATATTTTAACACATCTTTATTGCCCTTACTAACTCTGGCAACTAGTAAAATGTTCAAAAAATGAAAACATTTCAATATTAGCTTGACAAGTACTTTTCAACGCGAAAGTCTGAAAAGAGCCTACCAGAGTTTTCAACAATCGTCATGTGATTTGTTTGAAAGGCCGACATGTTCTATACAAACATATTTTATGCTGATTGCACAGACAACCGCCTAGTGTTAAGTCCTGGTGTTTGTGTAATATTTCTTAGAATAGACCAGGCTACACCGCCATGAATTTCAACTAACCACAATAAATAATTTTTAACACATCTTTATTGCCCTTACTAACTCTGGCAACTAGTAAAATGTTCAAAAAATGAAAACATTTCAATATTAGCTTGACAAGTACTTTTCAACGCGAAAGTCTGAAAAGAGCCTACCAGAGTTTTCAACAATCGTCATGTGATTTGTTTGAAAGGCCGACATGTTCTATACAAACATATTTTATGCTGATTGCACAGACAACCGCCTAGTGTTAAGTCCTGGTGTTTGTGTAATATTTCTTAGAATAGACCAGGCTACACCGCCATGAATTTCAACTAACCACAATAAATAATTCTTAAAGGGCAAAACATCCAAACTTATAGGTTGCGGCATTACTTTAAAACAGCCGAGTCTCACAAGAAACCAAGGTTACCTTTAAGAAACAATAGGCTCCCATTGCACGAGCAACAAATTAGCCCTTAACAAAGCTTTTGCAATTGGTTATGAGAGCCTGTTTGACCTAACAGCGTTCAAAGTTGGCAAATCAAGTACCTTCCTAACTATCACAAGTGTGAAGAGAAGCAGACTAGTTTACCTGATTTTCGAGCGCTTCTTTCCACCACAGACCTGCTGACCACCCCCAAAACACAAAACGGACGTGTTCAGCATTAACTAACAGCACAGAACCCGATACAGTTTAAATGATCATGTTGCCGCAGAAAAATACCAACACAAACTTTTTGCCAAAAATAACAAGAACAGATGCTATAGTAATGTTACGTCAGTGCACGTATGATGTACATTTCTTCTAGCAAACGTCAGGGTTTAACAAGACGGCGCCCCAAGTTCCACCAGGACTTAAAAAAGGTTTTCGTGTAACTAATCGTCAAAGCTGTTGAATGCTGAACAGCTTCAGTACAAGGCCAGGCAGAGAAAGTTCTATCCATTATTTCACACTCTAGGCAAAATGGAATTTTTTTCCAGATATAATGATCTTTTTCAAGATTTTTTCTTGTCCCTAATATACTACACACAAATTTTTGAAAAAAATGTGTAACGTCTAAAGTTGGCAATTGGTAATCGGCGAAAAGACGAGTGTTATCAAAAAATGCAACGTAACATGGCAAAAAATGCAACTACAAAAACAAAATACAAGAACGAATTCAAAATACAACAAATGTAACATCGCAAAAACATGAGGTTACGAGGATAAATATAAAGCTTAAAAAAGCAAAGCAAAATGGCAACCTACTTAGGCAAAAAACCGATTTGCCTTCTGATAATAACTGTACGTTACACTGCACGTTTCTCTCGGCAAACCCCACAAGAATGATCAAGCATTATTAGGGGAAACTTATAAGTTTTAAATGTTAGCAAACGAATAAAGAAATAAAAATACATTTGAAATGTGAAATAACGTGGATTTAGCTTGCTATCGATTATAAGAGCTGGAAAGCCAGAAACTCTAGAAACTCGAAGTAATAAATGATTTTCCATTACCGATTTTTCACACGCGAGAAAAAACAGTTTTTGAAGAATGTGCGGCGCGATGTAGAAACGCACAGAATAATAAAAATTAATGAGTTCTGCTCATGCAACGACTAAACGCATCTGTATAGATTTTACATTTTTGCAAAGCTTGTGGGATAATGAATTATGCTGACAACTACGCACGCTTGCATGCGTAAGCGTTATGAGTTATGTCTTAAACCTCTGACATTATACGCGTGTAGGTGCGAAAAATTTCTCATATGACTCTTTTAAATAATAATACTTCATTCTTTTACGAGTTTATATAATATTCGCGATAAATAGTAATAAAATATGAGTTGTTAAAACCCTCGTTAAGTTGTCATTTCAGCTTTAATTCGCAAGGGTTTACTGTTAATTTAGCTTTAGATTATTGAATTATCCGTATTTGGCAAATACGCGTAACTACATCAAAATGGAATTTATTTCTTTGTTTTAGTTACCTTGATAATGAACATTGTAAAGGTATGTTCGAAACCGGTTGGCAATAAGTTACATGTTGATGTAGCTTTAGATTATGTTGGAAATAATAATTTCTTGTACAGCATTCCCTTTTTACAATAGTAGATGTATTATTACGGGTATAAGAAGTCATTAATTCATTATCATTATGACCGTGGGATGTTTTTTGTAACAAACGTTCACAGTAACAGAAAAAACTTCATTTATTATGGGCTCAACGCCAAAGGTGTTGTAACCCCGACCACAAAACAACACCAAAGCGAAGAAATATTAGATTGCGCAGTTTATAAAACACCCAGCCAGCCAAGCAGCGTATTTTACCTTTTCCAGTGTAAACCAAGTACCAACAATCTCTTTGATCTTGCCGCTATTAAACTCCGCCGGCTAAACGCATTGTCCTGAGCACCTCAACCCATTTGGCAAAATTGTAGTTTAAAAACGGTGGCGGCTTGTACCCACAGAAGCGCTAAGCCCCGGGCTATAAAACCCGAATTTTGACAAATCGCTGCTAAGCCAAACGAATAATTAGTACGTTGCTGTTTTTCAGCGCTGACCGCTAGGTTTATTAACAATTTTTAATGCGAGCAAGCAACACATTTTCTTTGCATTGATTTTTCCACAGGATTTTTTATCTTTCATAGCCAAAGCGAAAATAATTTCGTTACACAGTCTGTGAAGCAGCCAGCAGCACACTTTGGCCAACGTATGCGCATGCGTGATTGCATATGACGTCATCTGAGGCGCGTGTTCAATGAATCTCCGTTTTAATTACATGTATAATCTATGGCCACGGGGTTTTCTCAGATGAACAAAAGCATCTAGCGGCCCATCGTTGCATGCGGCGCAAGAACAAGGAAAAATTGTTACCAGGTTTTCTTATACCTTTCTAATGCGTTTAACTTTTAACAGACTCCAGCGTTGAGCCATGTAACTTTACATCAAATTGAAGTATTTCAGTACGGACTTATCGTCATATTTTGTGGCAAAATCAGTCCACTCATTAGTCCACAATATTAATGCATTAAGTGACTAATGCGGCACTTTGCCAACACGGATTAAACGACGAAGTATATTTTAACACATCTTTATTGCCCTTACTAACTCTGGCAACTAGTAAAATGTTCAAAAAATGAAAACATTTCAATATTAGCTTGACAAGTACTTTTCAACGCGAAAGTCTGAAAAGAGCCTACCAGAGTTTTCAACAATCGTCATGTGATTTGTTTGAAAGGCCGACATGTTCTATACAAACATATTTTATGCTGATTGCGCAGACAACCGCCTAGTGTTAAGTCCTGGTGTTTGTGTAATATTTCTTAGAATAGACCAGGCTACACCGCCATGAATTTCAACTAACCACAATAAATAATTCCGCAGCCGTGAATCATGTTCAGAACTATTAAAAGCTCAGGAATTTATTGTGTGGCATTTAGATACGCAGTAAATTATGTATTACCAAAGCCAGGAGGTTTGAAACGTTTCTGCTGACCAGCTAAAGTTTGATAACCTAACCAAGACACGTTTAGACCTACAACATTAACAACCTTGTTTTATGCAGACATGTGCTGTTTGACATTAACAATAAATAATAAAATAAATCTTGTATGTATTTAACTTGTCTCGACGGGACACTTATCTGTCTAGCTGAAAGAAAGTGGGAGTAAATATTAAGCAAACAACAAATAGTTAATGTGCACGGTTGTGGCAGGACTGGGCGGTAGCTAATTACTAAGGATAATCCTCTGTCGTAATTTCCAACGCAAATACATGTATTCTCTCCTATGAGGTAGGCCTAAACAAAAAGAACAATTACGGTACATAAAAACATTCCAGTACGGTTATACATCGATTCACTGACCAACCTCGGCATTGCTTAACTGCTGCACTAAGCACACACTGCAACTTTTCAGCCATTTCCCTCGTCCAATAAGCTGGTGCTTACTTGATTTATATTCGTGCAGTTTTAATTTAATCTGTCTTCAGCAAATTTTTACGTCAAAACAAGAAGTTCTACTGTGCCTACAGCTCAAAAAAAGCTCCTAACCCAATCAATAAGTACGCACATATAGACACGAATTAAAAATTGTTCGCATATCGATTTTGCTTTATAAATAAAGCACAGCCTGCCAAAGACGAGTTTTTCTCGATGGAAACTAGACAGCTACTTTATCAAGCTAATTCCCTGCAAAGAAGAAAATCGTAGTGGCTGTATACGCAGTGCTAATACTGTAATGCAACAAAAACGATGGTTTCATTACAATCTGTTCTTCTAAGTAGCTACTAAATCTTTCATTATCCTTCGACAAGAATCTGAAGTTAAGATGTTCCGCGTGGAATGTAATGAAAGCATACGAGCCGAGGTCAGCTTCCAAGCGCTGGCCAGTAGCTACATAAATAATTTGCCACAGCATTCCAATTTATTCGAAGTTTGTCGAGCATAGGAAGAACCAATCAGCGTTTAACTAGACACTTTTAAAAACTGACATTTTTATAAAAATAAATTGATAAAGGTATAAAAGCGATACTAAATCAAAAAGTCTGAAAAATTCTTCCCGCTTGTGGGACTCGAACCCAACTCGGACTCGGACTCGACTGTGCTTTCTGGGTAGCTATTATGCCACAAAGAAATATTCCTACCGCATTCTAATCACAACAGTCTGGATCGTATTCGGTTTCCAAGATTTTGCAGAAAGCAACACCTTGGTTTCAGTAAAAAATGGAGATGTTGTTTTAAACAAGTAAAGAAGAAACTGGCATTGGCAGGACCAAAATCAAAACATGAAATCTTCATATAATTGTCATGGTAAAAGACGGTAAACTGTTTCTTGTGCAATCTATGTTCAAAACTCACAACGTCTGCGTATCTCTGATCAATAGTTCAGTAAGAAAATGGTTTGGCAAGCTGGTGGTCAAATAACAATGTGTTGCACCATAAAAGGTAACACACAAACAACCTCACGCTGTTAGTGCATTGAACACCTCTAAAAGCTTGTCCAACTAAACTCTTTCTGATAATACTGATAAGCAGGAAATACGATACTGGACTGGCATTCCCACCCAAGCCGTACACAATTATAACACCTCATTATTATGTTTTATAATCTTTACAAAATACCCAGCTTTTTTCCTATTTTTACTGGTCCATGTCAAGGCAGGGTGCTGGCGCTGTGCACATTCAATACATAAAAAACTATCTATGATGTTAATATAAAATAATTTTGTTACTTTAAATAACGCGTTCTTTTACATTCAAACTCTACTATAACGGTTAGTTTAAGCATCAAAATAAAGAGTTTAGTGTAAATTTAGTTTCGTGTTACTACCAACCACCCCCAGAAAGTAGGGCAGGTGCATTAGTGTGTAGGACCTGGACACGCGAGAAAACTTCTCTGATGTTTGCCGCAATACAAAAGTGCAAAAACAGCGAGAGAATGCAGCTTATTGCGTGCATTGAAACGAATCAACAACCTTTTATTGAATCAGGATTAGTTCACTCAAAAATGGGGTGGGTTGGTGACAGAATGGCGCCTGTGAGGGACGTGTACAGAGAGCCAAATAAAACACAGAAAATTGATGGAGATCAGGCGAGTTTAATTTTATTCGTGATTTATGGATTTCTTCGTTATAGGCCTCAAATAAATACATTTCACAGCTAATTACATTTAATTTTTATTTTAGTCATGCAAAATATTACTCATCTCAGTCATCCTACACAAAATGGGCTTCATCCCCAAAGGCTAAACCAAAGCAAACACCTTTGTCCGAAATTAGCATAATAGCTTCCGGCCTTCTTAAAGGGCAAAACATCCAAACTTATAGGTTGCGGCATTACTTTAAAACAGCCGAGTCTCACAAGAAACCAAGGTTACCTTTAAGAAACAATAGGCTCCCATTGCACGAGCAACAAATTAGCCCTTAACAAAGCTTTTGCAATTGGTTATGAGAGCCTGTTTGACCTAACAGCGTTCAAAGTTGGCAAATCAAGTACCTTCCTAACTATCACAAGTGTGAAGAGAAGCAGACTAGTTTACCTGATTTTCGAGCGCTTCTTTCCACCACAGACCTGCTGACCACCCCCAAAACACAAAACGGACGTGTTCAGCATTAACTAACAGCACAGAACCCGATACAGTTTAAATGATCATGTTGCCGCAGAAAAATACCAACACAAACTTTTTGCCAAAAATAACAAGAACAGATGCTATAGTAATGTTACGTCAGTGCACGTATGCGGTACATTTCTTCTAGCAAACGTCAGGGTTTAACAAGACGGCGCCCCAAGTTCCACCAGGACTTAAAAAAGGTTTTCGTGTAACTAATCGTCAAAGCTGTTGAATGCTGAACAGCTTCAGTACAAGGGCAGAGAAAGTTCTATCCATTATTTCACACTCTAGGCAAAATGGAATTTTTTTCCAGATATAATGATCTTTTTCAAGATTTTTTCTTGTCCCTAATATACTACACACAAATTTTTGAAAAAAATGTGTAACGTCTAAAGTTGGCAATTGGTATGACGTAGAGAAACATCCCAGATAGTTTTTTATTTTTTGCAAGTAATGCTGAAAAGAGTCAGTATTACAATTGCTTTAGGACCAATCTGCATGCTTCGTGCATTTCGATCCCCAACACGGACGAACGCACGAGTTACTAACCTCTCTAGCTAGGGTAAATAGTTGCTATGCCTAATCTCTGTTAAAAGTTTAAAACAGTACAAAAAGTATCATACACGTTACAAATAAACACTTTTAGCATTATACTTCTACCCGAGGAATTAGTAGGAATAAGGTTAATGTGATGGTATATTACTATGACAAGTTATTCAAAAGCACAAGCCAAATGCAGTAGTTAATAATGGTTCGTAATAAAATTTTATTGAACATAAACACTATGCAATTATTAACTGAGGCCATTCTTTAGCTAAGTTATAGGCAAACGTTACAAATTGTTATTAACTGGCAAGTTATCAACAGAAGCAGGAAAGGAACTTCAGGTGATACTGGGAACAGCAATATCATCAGCTTTTGTTTGCTGTACAGCCGCTATACATCCGTCTTCTGATACAAGCCACGAGCCTCTGCCTCTCGGGATCAATTCTGCCTAATCCAGGTTGGATTCACAAGTAATTGACAAGATTTAACGACGACAAAGCCTTTAAAATCCCTGCCGATTTAAGCAATTTAGTTCTCACGAACACCTGACGAATTCATACCTTCTACATATCAATGTAACTTGAGCCGGATTGACTGGTGAATGATTTCAAACGGATACTAATGATAAACGTGACAAAGTGTCAGTGTGACGGATAACATCTATTAAATCTGTTTACTTTGATTTTGAATTGAAAGAGAGACCGAGTGACTGAGTGAGTGAAAGGGGTAGATTTGATTTGATTTGATTTAATTCTTTATTTCAAACATAAGTTCATAATATAAATTACATATATACAACATACAACATCATAAAAACAAAAAACCACTACAAACAAATCACACACAAACTTAGTTAAACATGAAAATTACAATAATAGTCTCCACCATTGCTGTCTTATGTGCGATGTAAATTTGGCATCGCTTACTAAAATTTTCTGGCACATTAAATTATCACTAGTATCAAATCTTTTCATTAAACTTAACACAGATTTTCTACGTAATACATCAAAATACATCACGTGAATTTCAACACTCATCTCACGAGCACTGTAATCATATGCATATCCGAAAAATAATCTTTTTGACACATTGTGCGCAATTTTAAGTTTTAAGATATTACCATTATTAAAATGTCTCCAAGTAGACATGCAATAGAATGTATTACAGTAAGCATTAAATAGATATCTTTTAACATCAACAGAACAATAGCTGAATTTTCTAATAAGTTGGTTTGTACGACAATAGTATAGGGATCTTTGATTAATAATGTCAAGGTCATCTCGGTTATCATTTGAAATAATATGTCCCAAATATTTTTCATTATCACAGGTACGTAAAACATTATTATCTAGTTTGATGTTACCAAACATAAAATTTCTCATGATGTTTGAATTAACAGACATAAGTTTAGTTTTAGCTACATTAATTTTTATGTCATACTGTTCAGCATACAATTTATACACGTCTAGTAGTTGCTGTAGGGCCGTAATCGTTGTTGCTAACAAACAAACATCGTCAGCGTACATCAGGTGGTTCATAACCATGTTCGACACATTGCAACCAAGTTGGGTGGATGAAAGCTTAACACTTAGATCTTTAAAATAAAAATTAAAAAGAAATGGTGACATCTTGCCACCTTGGCGTACTCCATTTCCAATATTAAAAGTTGTAGACTGACTATGTCCCCACCTGACAGACATGCCTTGCTGCGTGTAATAAAATGTGAGCAAGCGGATTACAATATTCGGGATTGAAGTCTTTGTGAGTTTAAGAAAAAGCTTGAAGAAATTAACCCTGTCAAATGCCTTTGATGCGTCGATAAAAACAATGTGAACAGAGCTATCACGACTAATGTAGTAGTCAATGATCTCCTTTAATGTGTTTATGCAAATTTCAGTGCCAAGTTTTTCTACATAGCCAAACTGATTAGGAGTTGTTGGAATATACTGTTTGTATCTGTTAAGTAATAAAATTTCGAATATTTTGCTGGCAATAGAAGCTAGTGCAATTGGCCTATAGTTATTTGCATCCGTAATATCTTTATTTTTATCCTTTACTAGAGGAATTAATACAGACATCATTAGCGATTCAGGAAGAAAGCCGTGAATCAAACAGGAGCTAAACAACAGGGATAAAAGAACCGGTAACATTGAGGAAGAATACTTAAAATGTTCGGCCTGTATACCATCAGGACCTGCAGATTTATGCAAAGTTAGTGTGCCGATTGCATCTTGCACCTCTCTAACAGTAAACTTGGGTATAATATGCATATCTTCTGCAAGGGCCCGGTGCAGCTGCTCCTCCAAATTTCCATTATCAACCGAATTAAAAAGAACGCGATAGTGCTCCGCCCACATATTACAAATGTTATTTTCCCCTGTTACGTTATTAACGCTAGAGGGAAGAGGAAGTTTAGAATTTGTTTCTTTCTTTATTGTTTTCCAAAACTGGTAGGAGTTGCAATGCATAAGACGGTAGGCAATTTTGTCTGATACAATGCTTTGCTGATGTTTTTTACAATCGCGTAGGGCATATTTAAATTGAGCACGAGCTCGACGCATTTCTTCTGCAATAGGACCGCTGCGAGGTTTACCTAGCATACGCCAATTGACAAAGCATTGTCGTGAATAATTGTGTTTTTCGGCAACAAATTCATTCCACCCTGGTACAGAGTTCCAAGAGTTTCTCTTTCTTTCATTAATGGGAAAAGCTTGTGAAGCTGCTGTACTAAGAGTGTTAATTATCGCATCATGAAAACTGGTTATTTCTTGCCTGTGTGCATCACTGCTACAATGAATATCAGAGCACAGGACAGTAGAGTATGGTACTAATACATCAAGTAAAGCCGCATGTGTCATAGAATAATAATTACCCAGTTGAACATTGGTTGCATTACTCCAATCCGGGGCATGTTTTGCAACATAATTTTGGTTTGAAGCGTTTAGGCCTAGTGCACAATTGGTATTTACAGGGCTGTCTGACCAGCCAGAAACCAAGCTGTCTACATCGAAAACTGCAATTAATGGCATGTGATCACGTACAGTCAGATCATAATTTATATCTATACTCTTATATTAATATTCTTGGTATATATATATATATATAAGATTCGAGGCTACAGCTTCGACGAGAGCACCATTTGCGGCGATCTATATATCAAACGAAAGGTCTCGATCTAGTGTCGTGCCATTGATGGTTTATTTTTCGAATCGGGCCCACCGGGAGGAGGGGGAGGCGAAAAACCTCCAAAAATGCCCCCTTTTCGACCGTTTTTTGCAAAAAATTGCAAAAGTTATACGGCTGAGATGTAGAGAACGGGAACGGGCCGAGGGTGGTCCTGGGTATGGATAGATAGCCGGTTCAGCGGTGGGTGTAGTAGGCATATTTAGAATTCGCGAGAGGGCCAGGGCGCCCCGCAACGGGCGTTTTCCCGGACCCAACTCGCGATTTTTTCGAAATTTTGACCAAACAGCCTGCAGAAAAAACGTTCTAGCGTCGCCCGGTGGAACTCTCGGAAGGAGATATACGGCTCTTTACAAAGAGGAAGGACAGGGCTACACGATGATGTAGGTTATACTTTAGTGCAGGTCCACCGAGAGGGGTATCAACGAGTTAATAAGATGTTCTATTATCGACAATTTTCGCCTTAGAAAATTGCTGACGCAAAGGCAGACGCATTCCATTGTGCTGACGTCATCCATTGTGTCTATAACTTTAATTCAGCAAAAAGCTGCTTTGCAACATACAGTAGGCAGGAGTAAACGCTGCTGGCTTTGCGTTAGGTAAGTAGGCAGGATGTTACGGACTTTACGGGCTTTGTGTTATAAATGAGGACTGTGTAGGATGTTCGCGTGTTATTGCTTATACGTGGTTTTTTTTAATCATATTAATCAACTTGTTTGCTGCTTCGGTGCATATAATATGGTCCAACCACGTACATGTGTTGTGAGCTGCACTAACATAGGTAAAGGTTGTTGAGGGTAGTTGGTTAACATCCGAAATAAAGTAATTATTAGCCGAACAATTATCAGCTAATTCACGAAAAAAGGCCTTTGCTGGATGAGCATTATAGTCTCCGATACAGCAAACATAGCTTGACGTAGTTTCTTCAATATATGCATTAAGTTTACCAAGACAAAGTCTAAAATCATCTAAATTGCCATCAGATTCACATGGAAAGTACACGTTATAAAAAACAAGAGGCATAAGTTTTCCAGGCAGTCTCATAGAAAACCCCATTATTCTATATTCGCTTTCGTATATCAGAACATTATGTTCACCCGGCAGTGATTTTCGCCAGAGAACAGCTAGACCTCCCTGGGGTCTACCATCAAGCAACCCTTTAGACAAATCAGTGGGTGATACACCTCTCCCATAAAAAGATGGATGTATTTTAGACAAGTGACCTAAGTCCTGCTTAGGCAACATAGTTTCTTGGAGCAGAATTATATCAAACTCATTACATAGTTCACTTATGACAAACTTTGACTCGGAATTAGTAATTGAGTTACAATTGTAACTTACAATTTTTAGAGTTTTTAACACATTGTCGCTATCCATGTCAAGATTTTCCATCACTCGAAGCAACAGAACTCATTGAGCCCCAGGAACGTTGATTTGCTGCCAGGAGTGTCAAGCTCGCTTGCGTTGTATGTCCAGCATCGGTAGATTGAGCAGCCTCAGCCACGGATTGTGACTGATCGCTTGTCTTAGCTGTAGCGTTTTTATCTTTGCCGTTAGATGCAGATTTCGGGGGGAAATATGGCTTAACAAGCACCCCAGCTGGCCAGATCTCCGGATTCATTATCTGGTCCTTCTCTTCATTACCGAAGCAGCTAACCACAAATGAACTATACGTATTGTACTTCGTCTGCAGCTGTTTTACAGTCACCTTAATGTCGCATTGGTCTATAATTAACCGTTCTATGTCACCAGTGTTAGTGTCCGGATCCAGTCGCGTAACGAATAACTGTCGTAACGGCTTGCTGGATTTTACCTCACTATTGGTTGCAGTGCCAGTTATAACCCGCTTAGATGCTGGCTTCGTTAAAGGAAGTCTGGGGCGTTTACTAGAACGTACGACTTTAGTGAAGCCATCACTATCCTTATCTGAATCACCCAGCGTGACCGTCTTTGTGGTAGGTGGCTTATGCGGGATAGACTTTGCAGAGGAAGATAACACACCTGCTGACTGGACTACTGAAGAATAGCTCTTCTGCTTTGCTATGGCAATGTTAGAGCTGGCAAAACGTGCGTCTAATATTTCATTTAAGTCCTCCTTCGTTATGAATTTATCTTTCAATACCGCTAGGTCCTGCTGCACAATTTGAAGTTGTTTTAACAATACTGATGTATCCATTGATTTCAGACTCATTGGCGGGATGTTTTGAGAGAAAGCGGCCGCAAATCTCGGTGCAGGCGCAGCATTTATTATAGGGCCGTATTGCAATAGCTTCAGTATGTCATTGCACACATTTGCCTTTTTGGATGGACCGATTCTGTTCTTCACGAATTCTGGATTGTCTGTATTGTCGCGTGGTATAAGACCAATAAGCACCGCTTTCGCCTCATCACATTTTTCCTCCGAATAAAAGTCGTGAATAACCTTAGCCAAATCTACAAATGGCACTCCTGCCTCCAACTGATTTTGAGCAAAGTAATTCAGTTCGTTGTGAATTAGACTTATACTGTCATCGTCTGTGTCACTGCATACAGCATTCTTGCTTACTGAGCCTCTTTCCTGGACATTTTCAACTTGGATGGGTATAATAGCACCTCTGCTTTCTGATATTCTAGCGTTGTAACATTTGTTACAAAGAATGAGATA